>JAWWTY010000106.1:76333709-76366142 GCA_035222235.1 Margarornis squamiger | reverse complement strand
ATTAATGTTAAAAGGAGAAAAGAATTCTCTCTTCCTCTATAATTATTTTTGCTATTCTGAAAAGAAAAAAAAAAAACAAAAACAAAAACAAACAACAAAAAATCCCACAAAAATACCAAAACAAACAAACAAACAAAAACCAAAACAACCACCCAAACCCACAAACAAGAAAACCCCTAACAGAATTACATTACTTTTGGAGATAAAAATGAGTATGTTAAAATTCCAATTATTCACTGGAAATAACCTCAGTGAATAAAAGTCTACCTTTCTTCTCTGAAGTAATTGGTTTTGACTGGGTAGGGTTATTTCATAGCAGGCAGAGTCTTTTAAAAACATTACTTACAGTTGTATACCAAAGGAAAATTTGCAGTAACAGAAATACATTCAAAGTGATTTTTCTGAGAGTCACTATTTTAAGGAACTAAAATCTGGGTCTAGCAAGAGCTATTTGTACATGAATTATTCTGTGACTCCTTCCATCCTTGCTTTAAATACACATTCTCATACCATTTTTCATTATGGCACTACATATTCAATCTTATTTAGGAACAGTAAAATGCAACCCTACTTATACGTCACCCATGTACCTCACTACGAATACCATTAATGACTATGCCACGCATCTCCCTCATTAACTACTACTCTAGAATGTCTGATGGAGACGCTAAATGGGAGAACAGAGACAATCACAGGTGTCTCTTAATTCTTCCCCAAAGATCCACACTAATCACGCTAATCACCACTGGCTAATCACATAATTTTAAAATGGAAAGGTAGAAACTTGAAGTTTTGAAGTTGAACCCTAACCCTAACCGTCTTCTCACTTCTCCAGAAAAGTTCCTCAAGCCATAGACCCTCTTTTGGGGCATGAAGTGTGACTACAGTGTCTTTGGAGAGGTTTAAATGTTGTCTTTAATCAGCAATTGAAAGATTTGGACACCTGCTGGGGGGTGGGGGGAGCAGGAATGTATCAGGCTGAATTTCTTGAACATATCAGTTTTGACACAAAAATATCCAGTGGGAGAGGATCATCTCATCACAATGTGGTATCAAACCTGGAGTAGATTCAACAAAAGGGTTCATGAGCATGCTGAGTACTATCATCAGCTCCAGCCATATTACCCTATATTAATTAGAGTTTTCTTTTGAGAATATTGCAAGAAGACAAAGAAATTAAACCCCATGCACAATACAGGTTCAAGCATCTGATTTGTTGAGCAAAAGTGAGCTGGCATATATATCCCCTCTGCTGCTCATTATTTTTCATGCTACTTTAATTTGATAATCATGCTGTAAAAATGCTGCCAAATAGGGTTCATCACTTAGCAAATGTGGAGGGAGAGTGATTCTGCAGGTAATGTGGTTCTGGTCAATGGGAGAGAGCTAAGTCCAGTGGTGTTAAAACTCAGTTCTAGCACTGCTAGAAGCTCGACTCAGCCATCAGGGTATTTTACATAAAATGTCTGGGCATATTTTATGTCCATTCTCTATAGGCAGAAGTTTCTGTGAAGCATTTGAGGATTACAATCTTCAAATCTGGTATTTTGAATCGCAACTTTCTTGGGTTTGAACATCTAATACTTCTGTGTTTCCACTTCATCTCAACCAAGCTGTCAGTGCTTTACAGTTCCAGCCTCCTCAATGTGTTGATGTTGCCAACATCCTTTCCCACTTCTTCATGATTCTATTAACTGTCTGTAAAGATCTGAGGCCTGGAATATGAATCTGATATGAAAAAATCATCTTTATTTCTCTGAGAGTAGGAGGTTACACCACAAACCACCGGCAGTGAAGATAAAAAAGGAAGCAGAGTGTCTGGTTAGAAAAAGTGGTTTGCGGAGTTGCAATACTGTGCCTTGCCAAACTCCATTCCTAACACGAGAGGGAGCTGAACAAAGGTATAAATTCTGAAAACCCACTCTTTGAGAAGCCCAGAGTTCTCTAGCGAAATGGCCCCCAACAGCTAATGCTGCTGTCTATACAGATTCAGAACAGAAGGACAAAAAATGTTTCAAATATTGCCAAAAGAGGAGCATTGATTACCTCCTGTTTGAGGAGGAGTAGGAAAATAGCTTCACAGTGTGTGCCCTAAAGTTTTCTTCCTTTCTATCCTCTCACGGAGAACTTTATCAAACTATTACTTTTTGACATAGCATTCATTTTTAAAAACTAAAGATTTCATACATCTTCTCCTTGGGTGGCATTGGTACACTGGAAAACATTTGTTTCATACACAGTTATATTTTGCCCAATCTAAATTAATGCTTTCATAGAAAGCCATAGATATTTCCTTCACAATTTTGCAATACAGATATTTTTATAAGTTTAGTATCATTATCTTGCTTATCAACAAAGATTTACGTCTTCTGCAGCAAAGGGGTTTTGGCTTTTGAGGTTTGTTTGTTTTGTTTTGTTTTTCGTTTTTATATTTTCCTCATAGTTTAAAAGATATACAGCAATATAAAAACTCTTTTATCATATTACAGATAAATCCATTGAAATAAAAATTTCTTGGAATAATAAAAACCCCCTGAAACTATAGCATTATCTTGAGTTCTACTTTAATTCTTAATGAAAAACAAAAGATCCATTGATCTATCAAGCTTGCATATGAACAGTCTGTAATTATTTCAGTGTTTGTCATTGTCATAAGTTATGACAGGGATATCACTACCAGCAGATAACAAAACTCCACCTTTCCCAGACAACTAACTAACTGCAAAAATGTAGAGCTTCCCACTGTATCCAGAACATGTGCAACACATGTTTTTGATCCAGTAGTTGGGTACTAGCCTGTAAATTCAAGATAACTTTAACATCCAGTAGTTGTGGGGGTTTTTTTATACAAAACTCTATTTTTTTATTATTTAATATTTCCTATTGACCTGAGCATTCTATCATTGCTCATTGCAGTGGCCTGCTGGGTAAAAGACTTGCCATTTTTGGCTTCATTTGTAATTACTATGCTGCAATAACTTTCCTAATACATTTAGCTTTTATTTTCTTCTCTGACATTTACCTACATCACACCTCATTTGCAGCCTAGGAGTCCAATTAATTTTAAAAATTCCATTTTTGTCTGCATTCATCTGTTGTTGATCATTTCTGTGCAATAAGTTCGGTCTGTATGAAATACCACATACTTGATTTTAAACAAGCTAAGCATGCAGTTATAATTACTGACGTGTATGTTTCATTTCTGAATATGAAAATGATCATCATCCTTTTGAATGTGCAATTATCCATTCTGCATATACCATCTGCAGGTGATGGTTTCACAGTCCACAGTGGTCATTTCACATGCAAATTAGACATGACTACACTTGCATGATTTACATGCAATTACTTGCCTAAGACATCTAAAAATCAATACCTAAAATTGCTACTTACAATAAAGGTGACAAAATCAATCTGACGATATTCTAATAAAGATATAATACTGTGAAATCTCATGTAATATTATTATTGTGTTTAAGTTATGCCATAGCTGCTGCTGGACAAGTGAATAGTGCAAAACTATGTAACAAATCTGTGGATGGATTGGCACGTTTGGAGAAGTAGCAGTTGACAAATGGATGCAAAATTTGCCTTTGTAAAAGCAGTTGAGGTTACCTCACGTGAAAAATGTAAAATGGAACATAGGTTCAGTTTTAGGGGAAGGAGATTTAACCTCTTGCTGAGTTGTGGAAGCGCTAATGTTGTTGTGTTTAATCCATTTAAGCAGATGTTGATGGGCTAGTCTTAAACATGTGGCTGTTAGGTCACTGACCCTTCTCTGTTCAAGATGCCTATCTGTCAAGTTTAAGTCTCACACAAAAATCAATGACATTGATGTGAAAATCCAGCAGGGGGTGAAGTGAAATAAAGGTTTTCATCCTCACTCAAAGAATTATTTAAATTTCTATTAAAAAAATAATGTCTTCCTCAGGACCTGCAAAAGCAGCAAGTATGAAAAGAAAGGGTTAACAGAGATGCCCTTGTGCTTGGCTGGAGGAATGGAAGCTTCTCCCAGGTGAACCCAAGTGAAGAACTTAGCTTCTTTCATTAAAATCCAAGGCTAATTTGGAATTTGGAGTTGTTTGGTTCCATTCATTTGAAACACCCTCATCAAATTGTTATCCCATTAGTGAGTGTGAGAATTCCTGTTTTACAGATAAGTCTCTTGTAAAACATTTCACAACGATCATTTGTATTTCAGTCAAGTTATAATGTACATTTCAACATCCGTAGTAATAGTCTTTGACTTTCCAAAACTTCATGACTTTTCTTTTCTTATATGACAACATGGTGTATGTCTTTGTTGACACCAAACTTATCCTTGTCAGTGTGTTTTAATTTTTTCTATAACAAACGAAATTAAATTTTTTTCTGTAGTCACAGATAGCCTCTCAGCTATCCAGCAAGCTTCACAGACATAGCATAAGCAGATGGGTCTCCTGAAAATTGAATTATGTTCTTAAATTACTGAGCAGTAGTGCTTTAATAATAGTCTAAGGCCACTAGAGAGACAGGGTTTATAAGGAGAAGTAGTGTTTTTTATCAGAATAATTCATGAAATGGTGAAAAAAAGTGATACATTTGGGGCTCAGAATGCCTTAAAATAAGCGTCTTCAAATGACCAGTTTAAAAAACAAAAAACAAACAAACAAAAAACAAACAAAAGAACCCCCACCCAAAAAAAAAAAAAAAAGAAAAAAAGAACACAAAACAAAAACAATAGAAATAGTAACAATTCTTAATAAGAAAAACTAACATGGTTCATCTATCTGTCCTTGTCTATTCTGCTCCATTACACTGTACTCATTTTTTCTGATATATTGGAACCTGTGTTTAGTTTGCCAACAAATACGACTACAAAATAGAGACATGAAACTAGATCAGTCCAGGTTACCAGGTCCAGTCATCATTTTGTCATGTAGACCCTTTCTTGAATGTATCCTGCTTAAACTAATTATGGTCCTTGCTTCCCCTTTTCTATTAACAAAAGAGTATTTTAGAAACCCACTACTCTGAAGCTTAGAAACTTGCTCCTAAATTCTATCTCAAATTGATCTATTGGCCATTTTTTATTCCTTTGTCTTGCAGTAGCATAATTGAAAATGCTTTTACCTTCCCCAAGCTGGTGGTTGACCTTCTTATGTACTTTTAGACAGCAATCATATCTGATAGCATTTTGCTCACCTAAATAATCCAGATTTTTATCTTTATCTTCTTGCAAGAAATAAATTAATTCCCCTGAATTCCCTGGTTACTATGTCTGCTGTGCTTTAACTTAATCTTTTTTAAACATGGGGACCAGAACTGGGTATGTTGCTGTTATCTCTGTTGGCATCTTGCCTATCTGTCCTTACTTGCTGCATCTTACAACTTTAGTTGTGGGTTTTTTTCCATCATCATATCAATGACTCATAGTCATTTTGTGATTACTAATGCACTCAATATATTATACATTTGTCATGTGTTGTTTGTTCGTTCTCTGAGTCTTTTCCTGGGAGGAGAAGTATGTCCAGAGATATGTCAGGCTTTAGTGGCATTTTACTTTTTATGTTTCACCCTTTGTTCTGTGGTATGTGTCACTGCATGATTTTACAATTGCTGCCTTAATTTTTCCATTTGAATGAAAAGGTGAAGAGACTGGTCACTGGTGACAGTTCCTGAGTAGTCAAGTCCAGTGTCTCAGACCAACCACACAGACGTTTGCCCTTCACACAGAAAAATTTTGCCCCCAGTGCAGTGTTGGAGAAGCACACTCGTTGACTGTGGTCTTATCCTGATATTCTGTGATGGCCATTTATGTACTTTGGCAACAAAAGAACATGCCAGCAAATTCTTGAAGATATAGACAGAGATCTAGCATGAAATAAATACAGCCCACGTGACAGCTATGAGCTGGTCACAAAAGCTTTATTAATACAGACAGTAATTTGCAGTATTTCATTCCACCTGTGAAGACTTCATACTTTGTGTCCCAATACAGCTATACTGCCTTGATACAGTCAAGAGGAGAGGAATGCATAAATAACTACAGTTAAATAATTCTGAAACATTCTGAGACATTCTTCAGTGTCTTTAGTGAGAGCTGATATGGTTCATCGTGCTTAAAAAGGTAGATCATTGATTTTGGCATGAGTGAGGGTTCCAGAAAGAGGACCTTGTTATCCACAGAGAAAAATGGCAGTTCGTGTGTTAAAAAGAGAGAAGAGCCAAATGCTCCGAGCTCCTGGAAATTTAACTGAGAAGGAAAAAAGATTAGTTTCTTTTTTTTTTTTTAATCTAAACTTCTATTTTCAAGGAACATAAAAGCAAATCAGACTTTCAGATGACTATAAATTCTGAGAAAAAAACATGAACTTTGATATCAGTAATGCGGGTATCTATGCAAAGAGTTCTTAACATATTTTTAACTGATGAATTTTAAGTTGTTTCTTGCCAGAAAGAAGGGATTCACTCAGAAACTCAAAACAAGTTAAAATATGCAAAAGAGTAAAAAATACAATGATATGCAAACTTAAGATGAGATTATTTTAAAAAATAATGAGTGAGAGGAAAAAAGGCTCTTTAAAATGCCTTGATGGGTTTGTTTTAAATATTGGGTGAATTATGCAGTCTGTTTTCTTGTTTTGTTAATGAGGCATCAGGACCTAAAATATATTTAGTGTTTCATGAATATGCAATGAATTGCTAAATATTTGCAATGAGGTTTGCCAGGGTGAACTTTCCTGAAAACTTACCAACCTGAACACTTAAAAATACTTTGAATCCATGAAGAAGTCGAACACAGGAGCTGATCAGCTGCTCCCTCTGCCTTGAGGAAGGATTTCTAGTGGTTTTTGGTTTCTTGATCAGACAATGCAGAAGAGCAGCGACTATGGATGAAAGAATTCATGACCTCAGACAAATAATGTCTTGACCAAATAGCAGATGGACATGTTCAAAAGTTCCCCATGTAGGTTGAACTGCTGATAGAACTAAATTGGAGTAATTATTATTATTATAAAACACAGTTGCTTGTTTTGCAGCTGCCACCCAAACAGGGCCTTTAGTGTGCTCAGTGGGTTTGAAAGTATTTTTCAGCTCTGTTAAACACCAATTTATTTATAAAAGACTAGTCATAAGTGGAACTAGATTAACTGCAAAACACTGTAAAATGGAAGCAGTTTTCCAAAACAGAAAATAGAATAAAAAAAATAAAAAAATCAACCTACTTCATCATCTTAGAGCTCTTCCTTTACTTGTAATTATGATCATAGAATCAAAGAATGGTTTGAGTTGGAAGAGACCTTAAAGATCATCTGGTTCCAGCTCTGGTGCCATAGGCAGGAAACCTTCTACTAGAACAGGTTGCTCAGAGCTTCATCCAGCCTCATCTTGAACATTTCCAGGGATGGGGCATACACATCTTCTCTGGGCCACCTGTTCCCGTGCCTCACCACTCACAGTAAAGAAATTCTTAATATGTAATCTAAACTCACCTCTTTCTATTTAAAGCCATTACACCTTGCCCTATCACTATAAAAAGTCCCTCTTCATCTTAACAGAATCACATCATCACAGAATATTCTGAGTTGGAATGGATCCACAAGGACCATTGAAGTCTAACTCCTGGCCCTTCATAGGACCACCCCCAAGAGTCACATCATCTGCCTGAGAGAATCATCCAAATTGTTCTTGAAGTCTGTCAGGCTTGATGCTGTGACCACTTCCCTGGGGAGCCTGTTTCAGTGCCCAACCACACTCTGGGTGAAGAACTTTGTCCTAATATCCAACCCAAACCTTCCCTGACACAACTTCAGGCCATTCCCTTGGGTCCTGTCACGGGTCACCAAAGACAAGAAGTCAGTGTCTGCCCCTCCTCTTCCCCTCACAAGGAAGCTGTAACTGCAGTGAGGTCTTCCCTCAGTCTCCCCTTCTCCAGGCTAAACAGACTAAGTGACCTCAGCCACTCCTCATACAGCTCCCTTCAAGGCCCCTCACCATCTTCATTGCTCTTCTTTGGACACCTCTAATGGCTTAATATCTTTCCTATATTGAGATGCCTCAAACTGCACACAATATTTAAGGTGAGGCCACCACAATGCAGAGCAGAGGGGGACAGTCACCTCCCTCAACCTCTTTCTTGTAGGCTCCAGGCTGAACAACTTCAAATCTGTGAGTCTGTCTTCATAGAAAAGGTGCTCCAGACCTTGGATCTTCATGTTTTCGTAAAAAGCCAACACAAAGAGGCTGTTTTTTGCCCCTATCACTCATTTAGCTCAATGCAGCACAGGGTCCCTTTCATACTTGCATTAAAAGAATTTATCTGGCATTGCCATTTCTCATTAGTAAAATTGTAATCAAATCCTTTCAACAGTAAGTATTTTTAAGTCACGGCAACCGAATTTCAAACTGCTGCTGGTAACAATGTTTTAAATAGGGGTCTGAGTCATATCAGGTCTCTGTGTGGCTGCTCTCCTGGAAAGAAGCAGGCATAGCTGCATTGGATGTGCTACTGCTGCCGAAGTGTGCAGTCTGCCTCGTTATTCCACACTACTGACAATAACTATTCATAGGCTGCAAATTTCAAGAGCTGAAAGGCAGATATTCTTCCTACTTAGTTACACTGCTGCAAGGATTGGGAGCTTTAAGGAGAGCTGGAGTGGGGAGCAGTAATCCTATCATCTGTCCCAACCAAATTCCTCTGGGCATGTGCAGCAGGGCTAGAGATGTGATGCTACACAGGACAGTGCAATTGCTTAGATGACTAGGTTACAAGTAGAAAGCTGCCCAAAGAAGCTGCTCAAATGGCTTCAGACTATGCACTCCAGGTCTGAAGCTGCAGTGACCCACTCTGTCACAAACCTAACTAGTGTTTTCAAGCACATCTTAAAACTACGGAGACTAGTCTGAGATGAATCCCTAGCATGTCCAAGGGATTAATGCAAAACCTGTTGAGTGTCACTGTTCAAACCTGAACCTGACCTTTGGTATCCCACTGAGATCTGTACTGCTAAATTAGACTGGGTTTTATAGAAAATAGCAAGCAGATGGTGAAAAATTCAGAATAGAGTGACTGGTAATTATTTAAAACTTTATTCTTAAGTATGCTGTGATAGCTCTAGAGGTGTCAGTTGGGCATTTAAGATACTTATGTACAAGCAGCTCACAATCTATAATCAAAGGATATTCTTTGATGTAAAGAGAAAATACAGACAACAAACTGATTGGAAAACAGTAAGAAAATGATGATGATGGTATTGTAAGCTGTGATTGCAGCTTTTGGCAAATTGTATTACACCTTATCAGATGCAAATAATTTCTAATAGCAAAAATGTATCATCTCATCCAAGTCTCATTAGAAGATGATAGGTGAAAAATAGTTAGTTTCTTTTATGTTCAAAGAGAATTTCAGGTTGTTCCTGTCTGAGTCACTAAAAGTTAGGTGTCTTGACAAATAAGAAATCCTGGTGGAAGCCAATGTTAAAGGTATTCAAGTGAAATCTTTAGTGTTTTCTCCTTCTGAACAGCCAGAACAAATGATCCTTTTGGCAATTTTCTGAGATCATTAAATTTAGAGCCAACTTAGGCCTCCTGAATTCAAACGCAGAACATCCAATGAAGGAGAAGATACCAAACAACACTTATAGATTGAATGAATTATCAGCATAGACCCTGATCCTGTAAAATGTTCAGTGACATTGATTCCTGTTTTAAATCACAGTAAGCTGTGAATGTTCAGTGTAATTGGCCCCAGGTGTCTGAGGCACAAGATTGTCCTTTACTATGAAGTGTTTCCACTTTGTTATCACTAGTGCAATGCTGGAAACCTGTGTAATTCTGTAACAGCTCGATTCTATGTACAGCAGGAAGAAGAGAATGCTAAATCTTAAAAACTTAGAGAGATTCAGGAATTATGATAGAGTATATTTCAGATTGATAATATTTGCAGGAATTATCTATTTTAAATCTATTTGTCCCCAAAGCTGTGAGCCAGCAGGAAATATTAGACCTCTGTTTTCAATAGCATGCTACAAAGTGTTCTTGAAAGTCTAAATTGCCTTATGCAAATTTAAAATATTCTCATGTATGAATCCATAAGAACTATAAGTATTTCAAATAGATTCCAAGAGTAAAAAACTGCCATTATTTCCTCTGGTTAAGTAATGTTTATTTGCAAGTCTCAGAGTCAGGTGTTGATAGACAGAGTGTCAAAGGATTTACTTGAAAAATAGCATGTGATTATATGTGGATTTCCCTTAATAATAGGAATAAATACCATAACTTTACCACAGGAATATTCCCTTCTTGATTTCAGATACGTCATAAGTCTTGTTATGGTATGGAAGCTCATTAATTAGAAAGAAACTAATAACCTCTATGAGCATAGCCACTCCCCCTTGAATATCTGAGTTCAGATGTGGTCAACAGTAAAATGAATAGTCTTCCCCTAGGAAAAATGATGTGCAAAAATAATCAAGAGAACAGCAGGGTGGTACGATGATGGCATGCTTCTAAGATGTTGTTTATAC
The DNA here is from genome assembly GCA_035222235.1 of Margarornis squamiger. Classification (NCBI taxonomy): domain Eukaryota; kingdom Metazoa; phylum Chordata; class Aves; order Passeriformes; family Furnariidae; genus Margarornis; species Margarornis squamiger. The sequence continues at coordinate 76,355,634 of JAWWTY010000106.1, read as the reverse complement.
CAATCACACCTGAGATTTAATTGCTTCAATTTAAAGATATGAGGAATCTCACTGTCACTACGGAAGAAAAACATAGTAATCACTAGCTGACAGCAGATCTTCACCAGATGTCTGCTATCATAATGCTGCAGCACATTGAAGCATGCGTTCAGTTGGAAAATCTTCCATTTGTTGTTCTATTTCACTGTTTCTGATTATACTTTCTCTTAAAACACGCTTTGGGATAAAGCAGGTATTAAAAGCAGTACAGCTAGACTGTGTTCTGCCTGGGCTCAGGGGACCTGCGTCTTTAGTATTGCTAATATGGTCATGCAAGTCCAGTCTCTGAGGCAGCTTGTTTTATGATCAATTGCCCAATGCACTGGGCTCCAATGTGCTAGAGTGCTAGAGTTTCCAACTACAGATGAGATCTGATGACTTGGATTGGAGATATGGGACAGTAGTTTTGGAAACTCCTTCTGTGCCAAAGTCAGATGTGACTCCAGACACTTTGAACAGTATGATGAATGGTTCAGTTTTTTCCAGGTTCCTGGTATATCCTGGTGTCATTCATCAACTTTCCCTTTGTCCTTTGACAACAGAGTCTGTATTTTTTCACTGTAATGTAAGGTAACACTTCCATAGTATACCATCAACACAAAAAATGATTTCTCCTTATGGGGGTGTATATTATAGTAGTCAATTATATTGTAGCATTCAGGGACTATTAGGGAAGATGTATGTCCCTCTCATGTCTAATTCAATGCTTTGATTTCCAAAAGGTGCCAAAAACCTGCTTCACATTCAGAAATTATAAGCACTGTGGCCCACAGGAGTTAAAAAAAAAAAAAAAAATAGATAAAAGAAATTAATAAATTTAGGGGAAAACAGAAAACCAAGCAACACATGAAAAGGAAATTTTACATTAGGTTTTCCACACAGTGTGAACAGGAAAAATATACATAATGGATTATTTCACTTCATTAGAAGCATCTTATAAGAATGGCATGTATCAAAGAAACCAAGAAAAATGCATGCTAACATGACTAAAAATAAAACTACTAGACTGGGTGAATCAGTGAGGAAGAAAAATCCAAAATAATGGGCAAACATTACACTTGAGTCTGAAGATGATATAGTGTATTTTATCAAGCATAAAGGACACATCTTAAAGAGATTGAGACTAATAAGATTTCTGCCCGACCAGGAAAAATTGTCTGAGCATGAGCAGTACAGAACAGCATTAAATATTTGTAGCTGTTTAAGATTACCAGTCAACAAAACCAGAGCAATAAAAATGACTGCCTCCCAGCAGGTGGCACTGATGTTCATGTACTTTAATTTATCTCAGCATCTTTCTGCAATCTTCATAAAGATTGGTAGATTTTCATTCTGGAAGTCTTCCTCTTTCCCTTTCTAGAAGGTCCCTCTTGGAGATCTCAAGGAATGACAGAACAAAATAGGAGCCAACAGAATAATTTCAAGGTAGAACAGAATAGGGGCCAACATAAAAATTTCAAGTATCACAAAATGCTGCCGCTCAACACTGTCTGGCTTAAAAGAGCCTTTGCTTTCAAAAATACCAGGGAAGGAAATTGTGCAACACTATAGAAACTTGGCTGTATCATCATTGCTTCAGAAGTCATAGCTCCTGTTTTGTTGCCTAAATCTGCTGATGACTTGAGGCATTTTTCTCTAGTTAGTCTGTTCAATCTACTTTTCTTGAAAAGCTTTGCAATTCAGACTAATATTCACCCCTTATATTTTCAAGTTTATAGGCAAAATATTAACATGACAGCTGACAAAGCCCCTTTAATGTTGTCAGTGTGAGATATATGGTGCAGTCCTGTGAAAGCAGTGTGATAGATGGATGCTGTACAGGCTTACCAGCCATCCTGATTTGTATGCAGTGATTCTGTCCTCATTCTGAGACTCCCACATTATGCCAGGGATTATGATTGTTCTGACACTCATAATCCCTAGGAGAGGCATACAGAAAAATATCCAAAAGTGCTACAGTGAGGCAAAGTTGTAAAGGAACAGCTGGAGGGACCAGACATCAACAACAAAACAGGGTAAAGACAATCCCATAGGCCTTAGGGGGATAATTGAATTACATCCTCTGTCCCTAGCATTCCTGATATTCTTCCTTGTCTATTACTATGTCACTGCTAATAATAACCCTGTCTTTAATAATATAAAAGAGATGTGTACTTGACTATTCTAATGTTTACTAAATCACTCTACGTTCAACAATTATCTACTGCATCCTTGAAACTCTACTAGATACTGAAAAATCCTGTTAGTTGACATGATCTTTTGTAAAGAAATCTTGTTTTTCCATTGTGTTTGGTTAAATTTTAAAATATTTGTTTTAAAAAGTGTTCTGTATGGTTGTCACATAAATGAAATTGTTTAAATTTTGAAAGCAATTTACAAATTACTCTTCTGTACTCTATGCATTAGCGCATTAATAATAGATTTCCATGTGATGCTTCCTTATTTCTTTGTTAATGGAAGAAATTTAGCCAGTTGTTTTTCTAATTGTGACTTGATTGTGTTCCAGGTTTTACAATAGACTATCCTAAGCTGAAATTAAACACAATTAGCTTTCTTCAGCCTCAGATCCTCTGAAAATGGGAATCTAAAGAGTACAGTAGGACTGCTGCTTGTGCATTCACACAAGAAGGTAAAAGCAGTCCAGCAGAGAAATTATGAATTTGGGAGGCTATCTTTATTAGAAGTGAATACTGTGAAGTAGCCAGGCATACTGACAAAAAATACATATAATCACAAAATAGACCAGTGAAAAATATCTTTTCTCAAGATACTTTGATAGAGAAACAAAAATTGCAAAAGCAGACAGAATTAGCTTAATTAACAGAGAAGTCTAAAATTTAGCAGTTTGGAAAAATTAGCTAAGGCTCACTTCAAAGAGAATACAGATAGTTGCAGAGATATACATATATTCTGATCAAAATTCTCTGCTAAAAATATTAAAATTGCAAATCAGACTTTCTAAAAAGCTAGGAAGTGAGCAAAATAAGGTTTCTGGTGGAAGCCTGTGTATATATTATGCAGAGGGTTTTCCTGAAGAAAACGGCCTCATGAGCCTCCTCTCCTTTTCACAGGATCAAGAAGGGATTCAGATATGCAGCACATTGCTAACTCTAAGGCTTAAAAGGAAAGATTAGGCCATCACTGCAGAAGGTTGTTCTCTCCTGTATGGTTCACCATGCAGAGAGGGACAGAAACATGCAGTTTTGGCAGCTTGGCAAAAAATTATTGCATGTCAAAGGAATATCCAGCTGTGTGATCAAAGAACTGCTCAGCTTCTGAAGGAGAATGGTTTTGAACTATTCTCATCTCATCTTCTCTTTAGCTTACCTTTATTTCCCTCTCCTGTTTCTTCTGTCTCTTCCTTTCCTCCTCCTTGTCTAATCTCCTCCTTCCACTTTTTAATTAATATCTTCTATCTCTTCCCACCTTCCTCATGTCCCATCAGTTAAACCTCTTTTCTACAATTTTTCCTCATTACTCAGAGCTGATTGCAAACATGGGAACTCAGCTGCAGAGTCTGGACCATGAAAAGGCAGTAGCAATAACAGACACTGGAATATTCTTATAAACAGGAATACGGTCCTAAATATCTGAGTCCCCAGGACAGAACATGCCTGGACATTTGGAGAGGAAGAGACAGGGGACAGGAGGCAACTAAGAAGCAGACTGAAAGAACAGCATCCTCAGAGGACAGAAATAATCAGTTCTATCAAGTTATACATAGGTTAATAATACTTAGAAGCTTTATAGTTTTCTATAATTTGGAGAAGCTTTCATAAAATCAGCAAAAAAAAATCATATTCCTTTTACCACAGAATTCACCCTGGCAAATGTAATGTTCTTGCTCCATAGCACAGAGACTTAATGAGATACTTTTAAGAAGACTTTCAAAATATGCAAAATAATATTAGTTTTGTCCTCTGAAAATTTCTGAATTATTTCAGCTAAAAAATAAACACACAGACAAGCCCATCTATAACATAAACACAAATGCTTAAAATTTGATGATATTTTCAGCAGCTAGAATGAGTCATAAGCCAGAAATTATAGGTAAACTTTTGTCGCTAGCAGGTGTATAACCTTGTCAATAATGCTGTAGAGGGAAATGATCTGTTAATAAAACATGCAAAAATTACAAAAACTCTGTCTATAATATCTGCCTGTTCTGCAGGACAATGTCTAACCTGCACTTGTAAAAGTAGCAAATAGCACTTTTTGTTAGCTAAGCTGGTTTTAAATATTGATCAATAAAGACCTTTCTTGATGTTGATGGCAAATTGTCGATTACTCTGATGATTCTCAAGCTCTAAAAAAAGAGTTGTAGGAGGGCTCTGTATGGTCCAAGTTACAAAAAGTTACAAATGATAAAATATCAAGGTATCTTTACACTGAGTGCAACGTTTACTGACAGCACTCTTACTCTCTGAGAGCCAAAAGAAAGATTTTTTTTCTGCAGATTTTCTTTATAACACCAAAGATATTAATGTTACTCAACACAAGAAAAATATGTTTTGCTTCACCCAAACTGCTGGAACAGCCCATCCGAGGTTGGTAGCACATATGTTATGGGTTTGATTGGCTGTGGTTTCATAGCTCTGATCAATAAACTAATTGAGCTGTGTCAAATTGGTCTTCTAGGATTTTACTCCTATTAGAAGCAATTCATACTCAAATTTGGAATGAACACATAGAAGAGACAGGCACAGTAATGTCTCCTCTGTGAACAGCCTAGATGTATTGTACAGCTTCTCCCCCATTTTCCCTCATAGCTCATTCTGGAAGGATAAAGACAGTTCCTTTCCACAGCTTTCACTACCCTGATGTTGCTTACATTTTTACATTATTGTAGTGAAATTTTCTTTTTAATTCTGCTACCATTTTACACATGCTGTCCTATTCTACTAGTGTCTGTCACCTGCTTTTCTGATCTGAATCCTTCATTGCCTTCCTGAAGCAGTGTTACATTTTTCACTTTCATTTATGAGGCCTTGCAAAACCGCAGTCCTGTGTTGTTTTCACTGTATGTTATTGCTGCTATACTATGCATGTGAAATCCAAATAACAGGATCAATAATCTTTGCATTTTTATTAAAAGGTCCAGAGGAAAGAATCATGTACCTGACCTTTATTTGTGTATTTATTTATTTATTTATTTATTTTGTTGGTGGCTTCCAATTGCCCTGAGATCTCTCTGAATGTCATTTAGATTTCACAGGAGACTCAGTTCCGGGGCTACTAGAATCTTTCTTTTGAGCTTCACTGTTGACTTAAGAGTGTCTCCAGAACCTTATTTTAAAACAAATTCTGGCAGGCGTACTCAGATTGTCAAGTTCCAATAGCATTAAAAGTAAACACAACAACTTTAAATGCATATGTCAGGGAAGAAATTCCTATATGCAATGTTGCACCTTCCATTAGTTCAGCATCTGTCTAGATCCTTTTTCTTCCTACATACAGGTCTTTCTTATATTACCACTTCTAAGCATATAATGTTTCTTTGGAGATAGGCAGCCCTGTGTGTACTTCAGAGGAGCTCCTTTGAGAACCATGTTAGGCACAAGGGTATGTACTTCCCTTTCCTCTGGTCCCCACTGATTCTTTTCTTGTTTGGCAAGTCTTCTGCTGTTTTGCGTCGGATGGACACAGAGAGATTTTCATTCCAAAGGAACTTGTGCAGCAGAACAACAACGAGCAATGTGCAGGTCCTGCTTAAGTAATCCAAATAACATCAAGATGAAACTAAAGTTTAGGAACTCCTCCATTACCATTTACCCTATTAAAAGCAAAAGGTTTTGTTCTTATGTTCAACTAACGCTTTAAAATATGTTAATTTTAATAATTACACAGCAATGATAAATATTTTACGCCATCATAACGAAAGGAGCTGTATGTTCTGCTGCAAGTTGTGCAAACCTTTGAGTATAATATCAATAAGACTTCAGTTATTAGATACAGGTCAAAAAAAATTGAATATTGTGACTTCCCAGGTAGGAAGGACAGTTCTTCAAATTGCTTTGTCTAGTTTTTTTTTTTTAGTTTGGGCTTTGTTTTTTTTGAGAGGGAACACAATTTTTGCACTTTGCACACGGAAGTTATGAACTTCCTAGGAGTTCCTTTTAAGATCGCAGGTAGGAAGTAAAAATACTTTTGCAAGTACATTTTTTATCTCTCCACTGCACTTTTCAAGTGAGATAAATGTGACATTTAGCACACGCATCCTGACGGTTTTACTGTCCTGCCCACAGTGACTCCTCCACTAAAGAGTTAAATGGGGCTTTTGCCAGTCAGTACTGCTACCTTTCCTATCAACAAATAATAACTTCTAACCTGCTTTTAGAATTGATGTAAACTTGCACTAACTGAAATGCTGACTACCTAGAAATGTGAGTGGAAGGCCCCTGAGCTACGTCCTGAGAGAAGCACATTTACCATGAACGGAGGACATGGAGAAAATCAATCAGCTGTCGTTAGCTCTCAAGAAACATCCCATAATTCTTGCAAAGAACAGATAAGTTGTCCTGTAATTGATCCAATTGATGGGAAACGATTCATAGGGCATTTAACACAAAAAACATTAGACTTGATCATCAAGGCATATAAGCAGAAGCAATGAGAAGATGAAAACAATTTCTTGAGGTTTGAAGAAATGTTTAAACCTATTGTAAACTAAACCACGTGGGTGTTACTCACCCAGTTTACTCTGTATAGTCTTGTGGACTGGCTGGCTGTGCTACACTTATTAGTATGTAAGCATCTTAGTAAGTATTTGCCAACATTTATCAGACTTTTTTCTTTGAGCATCTGGCAGCAGCTGATTAAAATGACTGAAGACCAACATCTTAAAGTCAAAGTAGCATGTAATTGTCAAATAGGACATAAGATTTAGGAGCATATTAACACAGAAAGCAAACCAAGGCATCGTTCTCCATATGAACTCAGAGAGCCTATCTACTGCTTTAATATGGTCCAGCCTGTTTTTCCTCTGGGCTGGGGGAGCTAGGGTGTTTGATGGGGATAGCAGCCAGGTAGGATTTGGTTGTGAATATTTTTATTAAACACTCAAACTGATAACTAATACTAATAGAATAATTCCTGGAAGAATTGAATAAAATTATAACAAACACATTTAGACTATTACATATTTTGTATCAAAAAATTATGCTTCGTTTTTCTAAAGAACATGGTTTTACTATGTTAATCTAGGTGGCAATTTCTCCCAGAAGTTTAGGATTAGGACAAGTCTCTACTCTCAAGCTCAGTAAATCTGTAACAAAAACCAGTCAATGCCCAACATATTAGTAAATCCATAGTTCTATCCCTTTTATATGTGTTCATTCTTTATTAATGCATCAGATCTTTTCCCCTACAAACTCTTAAAAGACCAATAATGAATAAATCCTTCAAGTAAGCCTTGCAGCAGAGCTCTATGTTAATGATAATCATCAATACCTGATTTTCCCTTGGGAAGAAATTCAATCTATAAAGTTACTTGCTTTCGGAAGCATTTGGGCAACAGGCATTCTTGTTGCTTCAAAATGACAGCAGGGAGTCAAGTATAGTGTTAACACGCTCTTGAGTAGATGTGACTACAGTTTCAATCTATTCAAATTCCTTCTGCATTGCTTTGTATTTAATCACAATCTTTATTGGCATTTATTCATTGTAACTGTACTTTATTCATTTATTCACTTAAATGTTTACACAAAATTGAATATATAAAACTGTGGCAACATCTCTTATGAGCAACAAATAAAAATTAAGCTTGCTTGCCTTGCATGTGCATGTCTATTCAACAGATGCCCTGTTATTGTTTGATGGATGTTTGTGCCAGAAAGAGAGCTAGAAGCATATTCTCTTTAGTTTAGAAATAATTGGTTCCTAAAAGATTTTCAGTTTTCTATTCATCAGATACACACACATATGTTTATGCATACCCTCATTTATAGTAAAAGTGTCATTTGTATTTTCTACAGTCAGAATTCTGATTATTTGCCACACTCAGAATTCTTATTAAAAGGAAGCATGAAAGGTCAGAGCCTTCATTTCTAAAAGTCAGTCTGCTGTCACTTCTGCCAGTGATAGCTACAGACTAGGGCCAGTACAGGCTGACTGAGAGTATGGCTAGTGTTTCTCACAATTCTGTCAAAAAAAAAAAAGAAAAAAAACAAAAAAAGAGTAAGTTCTTAACCTTAAATTCTTTTGTTTGTTTGCTTGTAATTTTTTTCTATCTTCTTCCAGGAAATAAATCCAGCAAATTCTACTTGATGGAGCGAAAGCTAGTTTCCCATGAATGTTCTTAAAGAATGAAATGCCCCATTCTGAATCACAGAACTCCATTTCTATCATATAATCATAGAAATCATTAAGATAGGAAAAGACCTCCAAGATCATCCAATCTTTGACCAAATAACATGACGCCAACTAAACCATAGTACCGACTAACATGTTCAGTTCTTTCTTTAACACTTCCTGGGACAGTAACTTCACCATCTCCCTGGACAGACCATTCCAATGCTTAACCACGCTTTCATGGAAAAAATTCTTCCTGATGTCCAGCCTGAATCTCCCCTGGTGTAACTTGAGGCTATAACCTCTTGTTCTATCACTAGTTGCCTAGAAGAAGAGGTCAACCCCCATAAGCAGTCAGAATTATATTTGTTCTCAAGTGAGAGGGATTCAGTCCACTATAGCAGGACTAAACCCTCCCCAAAAGCATGTCTCGTAACACCAACAGCAGAATGTCTTTTGTTCTTCCAGCTAATGTCTCAAAGTGGCCAGTGGAGAGAGAGAGCATAATGAGATCCATGAATAATTTTTCTGCATAAAACTCCAGAACCTTTTCTCTAACTTCTGTCACCTGGAAGGATGTGCCTGGGAATTGTTTCTAGAACAGAGCTAGTACAGGTACAATTTTTATCTCACATTATAAATGCTGACCTTAAACCAGATTTTTTGGAGAAAAAAATAAATTTAAGAATCAAGAACATGGGTTTTGGTGAAACATCGGCCTTTTCAGGCACTTGATTTTAAAGTTGCCTCATGGTAAGCACTTAAAGACATTTTTGTCAACAAAATCTCTATGGCTCTTCATTACTTTTTTCTTGGCCACAGTGAACAGTTCTGTGTCTAAACCACAGTGAAACTCACAAGTATTTTTAATCTTCCTTAGTGGTGTTCTGATCTAGACCATATGCTCTATCCACAATGCATAAACCCACAGAAGACACCCCTGACCACTCAAAAGCAAACATACTCACTTTACATTGACTTTGAGTCAGGGACAGTATATATGAATTACTAGACCATAAATCTGAGCATTGGTTTGGAATAAATGTTTAAAGTATTTATATAAATAAGAATGACATAATCACCAGAGGCTAATATTAATACGGCACATCATATCCTATAGCTTGACAACAAAGATAAGATGGCAAATGGGGTCTGAAACTTCCACCTGCTCTGAAACTTCCACTTCTTCTATGCATGGTTTAGGCCTTTAAAAAAAGTTACTGACTTCAGTACCTAAACCTGGGTAATAATTAATGAGTGCACAAAAGTTTGTCTATTCAGGCTGGATTTAGGAATCTCTGTATCACAAAGAAGGGGGCTTGAAGCCAAGTTCTTCACTTCAGCAGCTCCTCCTAATTACCTTAGAAGTTCGGTACACTTAGTTTTGTGAATCCTGTTCTGACCTACCTTCCCAGTCATTAAAATATTTCTCTAATCATTTTGTGGAAATTGTACTTACCTAAATTGCGGCTGGGGATGCTGATAAGTAAAACTACAGAGCCTCACTGCTACATTGAACCAAAATTCCCAGTGTGAGTCCAGGCCAAAGAGTTTATCGTTAAGCAGGAAAAGAATCCTCTTTAAAATAGTATTTCATGCAGTAATTTCAGACTTATGGAACTATTTCAGAGAATTATAAATTACTGAAAGTAATGGTGACAAGGACTGAAATGGCAACTAGAAGCAAGTTGTGGACCACTAGGGATCTTTAAGCTCATCTAGTCCAACCTGCTGCCTAGTGCAGGCCAAGCAATTTCATCTAATTGTTCCTGCAAAGAACAAAAATATTCTTCTCTACAGTGCAAGTCAGTTTTACTTTTAGTGGAGCCAGAATAAGTCCTTTTCAAATTTTAAAAAAAAAAACAAACAAAACAAAACCAAAAAAACCCCAAACATTTCACATTGCTACTAATTGGAAGATAAAGGAACAGGAAGGAAAGTAGCTTTCTGAATTACATAATTTTAGGTTGTACAAGAGGCTGTATCTAGTCTAGTGTCAGCCAGTGATGTATTTCTCTACACCACTGAGATTTTAAAGTAGGTTAATTCTGGAGATTGAAAGGGTTTCACAGTGATATAACTTTGGACATATCCCAAAACCATGGCAACTAATGGATACCTTTCACTATCTTAGTCATGCTTTGGAGTCAACTCAATGTCTAAAACATGTTATAAAATACTGACCCACACGGTGGACTACAAGGTGAACTCTTTATGACTAATACTACACTTAGCAATAACTGTTAAAGGTAAATGGTATGTTGAAGCTCAATCTATATTCTACAAAAAATAGAGGAGAAAACCTTAACCTTAATACATAGTACCTAACTTTGTAAAAAGAAGCTTTATTCTGCTGAGTCTGACATGGCAAGAAATGAGTAAAGAAAGGAAAATGTTAAGATAATCAAAGAGTGATCATAAAATGGATCAAAATCATATGGCAAATATATATATGCAATATATGCAGTAGCTGAATATGAAATAATAATGGAATGAATTTTATATTAGCACTTAAGTTTCTCTCAGAAGATCCAGTGCATAGGTCTCTGTCACAAAGAGATAGTTGGAAGATTGTTTCAGGTGAGAATTTGGTCTATCCATCTGATTTGGTGTGAGGTTACAAAGGATCAAAAATAACTGTCAGAGAAAATGCCAATTCCATTCTGGAATTTGTTCCAATAAGCTGAGAATGTATGGAGTATAAAAAACTTGGAGATAACCTAAGACAATATAATTACAGTCAAGAAACTGTCAACCCCTCCGTTAACAGAACTTAAGGCTCGATTCTGAACTGTGATATTGTATCCCTGTGCAACTTCTCTCATCCATAGTCTATGGAAGGGTAGAAGGAAACTTTTATTGACTCCTTTGTCACTCTTGATTTAGGCCAGCATGAATAATCTAACATAGAAGGAAAAACAACTGATACTAAGCACAGGGCCATCTATCTTTGATTACCTTATGCATAGAGTGGTTTAGGGCTAAAATTACAAATGTTTGAGTCTCGAAATAAACTCTGGTCTCACTTATCAGTGAAACCACTGCCTTCTCCCATCTCCACCCTTGGTTTTTGATATGTCATAATTACCAATGGTAGCTTAAAAGCTGTAATGAAGTATATTTAGGGTAATTTCAAGCCAAGAAAAAAGTCATTTGTATTGATATATCCTTACATGAGAGACATCCAATCAACTAGTAGAAAATGCAAAGGAGAAAGCACCAAACTTTAGAGAAGTTGGAAAAAGTTTAAGCCTGATGATATTTTGGCTTGGCTGAGTAAAGCAGAGCTAAATTATTTCACTGTGGAGTAATGTAGTTCTGAATAAAGTGAACCTTCATTTAGGACATCATTGTTCACTGGTAAAATTATCTTCTTTCAAGTAAAGGGATTTGATTGGTAACAGAAAATACTACAATGAGCAGAAGATCCAGAGGAGAGCTGACAAAGAAAAGATAATGTTTGATGAATGTGTATAACAGCCTTCTTTCTTTGACAAAAACACCAGTTTGCATTTCTGAAAAGCACCAGAAAGCATTCTTTCACTATCAGCAGTCAGGAACCTAAGCTATTTTCATTAAGGCTTCATTGGTGATATGCATATTTTTTTGTTAAAATATGTTAAATGAGGAGAAGAAAATGTTATTTTCAATCCTGCAAAAACACCCAAAATTCCAAACCTGTGCCTCCAGCCCCTCCTATGAACAGATTTAAGGAATACCTGCCGAATAGTTGTCTCAGACCTCCAAATCCCTACTTAGATTTGCAAGCTCTTCATAAGGACTTACAATACATTTATTTCTCAATAATCACTGCCTACATTAAATCCTGTTTTAAGACTACCATGTATATCCAAAGATTATTTTACAGTTGTACATTTTTAAAGATAACCTTCTGTTATTCAGACGGAACTTGTAAAACATAATTTTTAATGTTCCTATGTGCCTTCTGCAATATCTGTTCATTGCTCAAGAGCAATAAATGTTACATGCATTGTATACTGTTACAGCACAAGATGGTTTACAGTCAGTGCCAGTCGCTGGGAAGTGTTTGATCCCAGCTCAATGGTTTCCTAGGGATGGCATGATCCTCAGGGATTTTACAGGCTCAGAAGATTTGAAATACATGGACATTCTACAGAGTGCTTTGTGGTGCCTGCTGAGTGGTTTCCAGCAGGTTGCATCAATTCACCACACTAATCAACTCATGGCAGTAAACAAGAGTCATTTAATTACTATGAAAGACCACTTTCTTCCTATGGGTATGGATATATAACTGCCAGTGACTTTAAAAAGAAGTACTAGTCTGAGCTTTAGCCTGGGATCTAGTTCTGTGTAGCTTGTTTTACTCTATTGCTTTATGGTTTGCCTGGAAGTTCAAGAACTTAGTTCGTATTTTCAGGTGTCTGCCTTTGGCTCCAGCAGAACTGCTTTATCAAAAAGCTCTATCAGCACCCTCATGGCCTTATTCCCCAAATTCAGACGTTTTCACATAATGGAATACCCTCAGCATACCGGAGGTCAACATCAAAAAGGAAAACTACTCCATTCCGCGTGCAACTTGGACAAGACTACACCTGAGAAGATTGATGCTGCAGTTCACCAAATCACAGTGTGCAAGATAGAAGTAACATACCACTGCATTTCACATGTTGCTCAATTATCTTCTAAAATTTTGCAGTGCTGGTGGGGCTCACTATACTGTTATACACTATGGTCAACTTGTAGATGTGGAGCCGGAGTCTGCCCACACCATACCAAACAGGAAATCACACAGATGCACCAGCAAGGCTTACACTTCTTCTGTAAGTTGCCTAGAAAAGATCTTCCTTTTCTCAATCTCATAGCCCAGCCTGCAGTTATCTATTAATTTATAGCAATGCTTGGGCCAACATTAGCTGATCAACTAAATCATTCCTTTGAATCATGAATTTAGGTTAAAACTAAAATGAAAAAAAGCCAGTCTAGTTGGTGCAATAAAAATTCTTCCAACTTCTACAGAAGAAATTTCACTCTTGGAAATTCACAGGAAATTATTCAACATTAGAAATTTAAATGTTGGAGGATTTTAGGATTGCAAACTATATTGGATTTTATGATTGGTACAATCTAGAGAGCTCTAAAGCTGTATCTTTACCAGGATTAATATGACAGGCTCAGGAATATGCATTTTACTCCTCACCATCAGTAGAAGACTAGTCATAGCCTTGTTGTAGCCTGGGCTTCAAAGACTAGATTCAGCTAATCTAATTTTAGATTCTTAACTGGTTCGTCCCTGCAGTCAAATAAATGCAGTATCTCAGTGGCTAGTGACAATTTACAGGCTTATTAATAACTGCATGGACTCAGGATGAGGCTTTTCAGACCCTCCTTGTCTGCTTTTGCCTTTGTCAGTCATAAGGTTCAATTCATTAACTTAGTTGAAACTGCAGTTGCCCAATGACCAGGTAGACATCAGCTAATTATTTTAGCCTTTCTTAGCTTTGTACAATTTTGTGCTGCAGCACCTATTGCTGTTGTAATCTTGGTATATTTCCTATAATTAATAGCAATTGGTCACAGGTAGTTGTTCTGGTGGGTAGTCTGTGTAGAATAAAATATCTCCAGGATAGCAACATGGTGTAGTGCAAAATAAGTGCAGGAGGGGACACAGAAGCATGGGCCAAAGCACAGAGGCTTCAGGGCTCTGCACAACTAGCCTGTTATCAATTTCTGAGCATTAAATGAATGAAGCTCCTGGACCTCAACTAAAATGATTTTAAGAGCAACCAAGAAAACAGGTGTCTGAAATATACAATGTACACCATATAGAATAATTTCAGAAGTACTTTCAAATTGCAAGCCAATGAAGAAAGAGCTAGGTGAAGGACAGGTTAGAAAGCCAAAATAGCCCCAGATTTACACTTGTCTGAAGAGGAAGAAACCATCAACATCATTCTTCTCCTTAGCAAAGGACTTGAGAGGCTGACTATTCAAGTAACCAGACTATTGAAATAAAGGGGAAAAAGCAATGGCATACAGTGACTGGGGGCGGGGGGGACAAATAATAAAGAAAAGTTAGAAGAAATAATTTATGCAAGTATTCAACCCAAGACAGGGGTACTGATTTATAAAAGTGTTGAGGGCTCAAATCTTTGACGAAGTGTGTTTGAGCTATGTTCTGGATATACAAAGTGCTATAGCACTAAATATTCTGAAAATAAGGCTGCCAAGGGCCATCTTTTAAAATATATTTAAGCACTAAAAATTTTTAAAATCATGCCTTTAAATGGACCTGAGAATTTAGATGCCTAACACCCATAATTTCCTCAAAATAATTTGCCTACCTGCACCTTTAAGGTTTCAAAAAAAAATCTCTCCCCAAATATGTGAAAGTTGGCAGCTTAAAAGATTTTGTGTATTTGACAGGGTTTACCTAAGTCAATCTGTGCCTCAGTTTGTTTAAAAAGGATAATAATACCATCTTGTGTCACAGGGCTGTCAGGAAGAAACATTGAACTAAAGGCTTTCAGGCATTCAGAAATAAGAGTGAGAAAGCTATTGAAACATCTTAGCATCTGATCATGGGAAGGTTTACCCCACAGTGCAGTGTTTGGCTAATGCAGATAAAACACAGCTTAAGCTATAGCTAGTCAGGAAAGTCAGGGTTTTGAGGGATGGGGTCTGTGTTTTTCTTTTTCTTTCTTTTTTTTTAAAAAAAAGAATGTCTAAGTACAATTAAAAAAAATCCTGAAAAAAAATGTACTGATATGCTTAAGTAATTCCAAATGTCACAAGATTATCTGAGCCGGAGTAGCTTCAGCACCATGAGAGACTTACTGTCAGCTTGGCTATCCTGCTTCACAACATACTTAGCTGTACCAAACAGAAGTTTAAAAGACAACTGGATCGCGGCACATAAGAAACCAGAGGAAAAGTCTTTGGATATTTGGGACACTTTGATCTGACAGACAACAGGATAAAAAAATTCAGTTTCTGGATAAGTTGGAAACAGAAAAGTAAAAATTAGGAAAAAGAGGCAGATTTTCGGAAGGACGGTAATTAATCATTGTTGTACCTTACCAAGGTAAGTGTCAAATTTATCATAACTCTTTAATTCAAGATTGAATGACTTTCCAAAGGATGGGATGAAAACAATAAATTTTGGTGCTAGATAACAAAATGGAAATAAAATTCCTATCTGTTGAGGAACATTTTCTGTCCTGTGATATGTAGTTATCCAGATTAAGTCATTGCCATCCCTGGACTTAAAATGAATATATCTATTCTTGGCTGCCTTCCATGATGAACCAGAGATGGGCACATACCACAAGAGGTACAGCATGCAGTCATGGAACTTAACATGCAACACCTATCTTTGGGCCATGTAGTGTGTGGGGGTTTTATCAGGACATTTAATTACAGGTTATTATTATGAATATTTTTTTTTTTTTTTAACGTCATATATTTACACTGCTCCTTAATAAGTATAAATTAAAACATTGACCTAGACTTCTGTTCTATCATAAATAATAAACAGATCAAAGAGAAATTTCTTGTGCAAGACATTTTGAAACTCTTGTTTTTCAAAAATTCACATATCCATCGGTTTTTCCCTGAATAAAATTCCAGAGAGGGATTTAGACTTCATATAAATTCAGTCAGTGCCATCTAGACTCTGATTTGTAACAGGCTATTCAGTTAGGCATTTACAGAGAACATGACAGGACCTAATCTTGCCACTTGCTATTTGAGCTGCAAATAGTCCCATCGCATTCATATGACTCAGATTCATCAGACACAGTATTTATATGCTCAATATTATTCAAATAAAGAGGAGGAAATAAACTGGAGGAGGGAGGGAAGAACTGCTTCTTTTCCAAATCCATCAGTTAGTTTTGCAAGAGATTTCCTCTCTCCACAGACCTTGCCTCTCTTATGGCCCTAGATTATCACAATTACAACTGTAATTATGCATATTAATAGTTTTTTTATTTTAATATTCTGATTCATCTAGTTTGGAGTTTAGTAGTGGCTCCTAGGTTTTTGGAAACTGTTACCTCAGAATAGTGAATTAAACTGGAATATTGACATCCAGAGTGACCAATCATGTTTAGAACACACCAACAGAGTTTCTCAGTTTTCAAAATATGTTAATTATTGTATGGATTTTACTGGAGTCGGTCTTTGTGGCAAAAATTTTAATCACTGTCTAACTTGTCTTTCAATCTTATGCACTCAAAGAAAGCTGAAACTTTTCCAAATGTACTTTCTTAGAGGTTTCAATCTGTTAGACGCAAGTGGTTTTCTTACTATTGTTTGTCCAATGCTTCATAAATTATATGAGTGATTTTATGCACTTAACCTCAACCAGCATAAACAATTCAAAATATTCTCCTACTTGCTCTGCAAATTTGCACACAATATTTAAAAATTAACTTATCATTAACTTCCATGAAAACCTTTGACTGTATGTTTACTTGAAGTGGAAGTTTCCAAAGCACCAAGTGTTCTTTTTCACCGCATCTCCTGCAGTCAGCATGAAGGCAGCTTCTCAAATCCCTCTGTGGGCTACTAACTTTGGCTTGTCTGCATACACAAACTTTTCACGGCTGCTTCCCACTCCATTGCATATTTTTCTAACATCAAAGGAATCTGAGGCTTTCCACATCTCCCAGCTGTCTAGCCTATGTGATTACAGGATTTAGAGCTGATGCATTATCATTATTACTAGCTTCTATTTGGAACCATACTGGTGGACCATGACTCTGTTGTCCTATATACTGCAAAGTGTGAGAACAAAAAGGTGGTTTGTGACTCCAAACACCTTGCGGTCCTTTCAGTCAAGTTAATGGAGCCAGGAATCCTGGAGAAGAGTGCAAAAGAAAGAGTCAGATCTATAATTAATCATTAACAGTTGTAACAGATAGTGAAGAAAAACACTTTGAGAGAACAGACGATTAACATTCACATGGGTGAAAAGACTTTTAAAGCTTAATATGTCCCTGCAAAGACACTGCAAAATGAGTCACTGTGGAGTTTAATGCTTTTACTTCTCTCCATTAAGTATGATCAAATATATACAGAGCAGCCTGGTCTAGTGGAAAATGTCCCCCCAGGACTGGGTGAGCAGCAACTGCGTGATCTTTAAGGTCCCTTCCAACCCAAACCATTCTATAATTGAGTCTATGTTTCAAATAGAAAACATGTTCATTTTTCTAACTATAGGCTCTGCCCAACCAGATAGGGCTCTAACATGAAAAGGGTGTATTTCTATTCCCCTCAATATTAAAAATAAAAAGGACCAGACCAGCTGGGAGCTGGGATAGTTTCTTCCAGTAATGTGCTGAATAACTGTTTTCATAATCTGCACCTGGATCAATCTGAAATTCAGCTACCCTACATCGTAGATTTCTGTGAGCATAGCTTTGTGATCCACTGATATGAAAATGTTTTATAAAGCTCCTGTTATAAGCATACTTGCTTTTAAAAAGGAAAAGGTAAACAAAATAACCCACAACAACTCAGAACTTTTATCTATTAAGTTTACCTTTTTTAATTCAGAGGTAATCAAAGTATGCAATATATAGCTTGCACAAGATAAGCTGCACCCTTGTTTAGAAAGAGTTACTGCTACGGTCCACGGCTGTAGGAATAACTTTAAATCATTCTTAGTGAAGACATGGCCCTTAGTGAACAATTCTGTTGATGAGACACAGAACAGACCAGAGTTTGCAGCGCAGCTGTATTGACTTGATAGCACTAGGTAATGTTCGAAAAAATCGGTAGATTGTTTCCAAAACCATCAGATTTAATACTGAATTAATAAAGAAACAAATTTGTTGATGGTTTTATGCTCTTTTTTTTCCTCTATTAACTGAAATACATATATATATATATATGTGTGACTATATATATGAAGTATTAACAATATATTACTTGTGCACAAGATAAGAACCAAGGCAGAAAAAAGGCAGGAGAAATCTATAATTAGATTTTCCTCAGTACATCCATCTTCATTTATCCAAGAGGCCAAAGTCATTATTATTTACTCAAGAATCTCCTTGGAGAGTAGAACTGTAAAGATTTACTGTATATTATGAGAATCTGTAAGTATATTGAAGATTCCTAGTTCAATTATTTGTCCCTTTTAAATTTGATTAAAATTGGAAGAAAGTTATACCAGCGTCTATATGTTTGGTATCTGATGATATCTTCCTTCTCCTGAGTTGTTCCTGTAGTGGAAAAGGTGTTACTGTATTTCATTTCTTCTCTCACACTTTCTTTTTTCACCTGCTGATATAAGCATGACTGTAAAGTTCCTTGTGCTTGGTAAGAGAAGGCGTGCAAATTTGCTAAGGAGTTCATGACAGAAAGTCTTAACTAGACAAGTTGTAATTTTCACAGCCGTACTTTGGGCTCAAGGGAGCTTGAGGCCTGAATGCAGCAAACGATGTCCCTTTAAAGACGGTGGTACCCCAGACCAGAATGGACTCAAGAACGAAGTCCTTATTTTATTTTGCTGTGATAGAGCAAAACACGTTTTCAGAATCAGTACTATGAGTCATAGTACAAAGGCATTTAATTTTAAATTTTAAATCTAATTATCCCATATAATGTGAAACTGCTGTTTAGCAAAGAGCCTTACTCAATGAAAATGGTCCTATACACAAAAATAAAGCCAAAAACAAACCCAAACCCCAAACAACCCTAGTTCACCACAGATTACTTATTCTCACTTAATCTCTGTATATACTTGATAAAACATATAGAGGAAATAAAATCTTCTGTGATGAAGAGAAAGCTGTAATAAAGCCATTACATAGTATAAACATGTCTAAGACTGGAGACTTAAACCATTCAGGTACCAGAGTTAAATGTGTTTAATCTGTTGCAAAGCAAAAACTGAAAACATACAGTTCTTTCTCAGATTCAAATATCAATAATAATTTGTGTTATTTTTTTAAACTTAATCATACCCAAAGCCGCACCCTGAATTCAGTTCTCATTGTATAATACAGTTGCCATCCGGATCTAGGATTCTACTCTTTGTCCCAGAACTTTGCAAACTGCACCGAGCCACTGCTCTCATCAAGGTCATTAAGGCTGATTGCACAGCTCCAGGTACTGGCATTAGGCAACCCAGCTGCAGAAACAGGGCCAAATTTAAGGCAAGCCATAACTAATGAACGTCAAGAACAGTGAGTCAAAGGATGATAGATTATTAAATGATGCACTTAACCCCCAAGCCAACAATCAATTACAAATAGTAAAATGCACACAGGATTCCCACAAGCACATGTTCTGAGTCCTCTAAAATGAATGCAGATGAAAAGAGAAGTCCTGGCCCTGCAAGCACTGGTGGGACTAAGTTTATGGAAACAATATCAGTGGAAGAGCACACATTTCAGTATTGAATGTAAGTTTTTAGTAAGTGCTAAAATGTTACTTTTAAAACATCTCACATAAATATTCAGATCATGTTAGTCAAAAAGTAAAGCTTTGTCTGTTTTCACACGATATTGATAAATATCTACTTTTTTGAGGTTGGGGAACTGTTTGGGTAGAGGATTGTTTCTTTTCATTTATTTTTGTAATTTTGTTCTTTTTCTTTTGACCTTTACAGTATCATGCTTTCTACTTTTAAAATATCTATTAATATCCACACGTATTCCATTATGTGAACAAAACCTATTACTGTGCTCTCAGAAAATATTTGAAACCTTCAGAAAACAGCATAAGCATATTTCCGCTCTAAGGTGGCAAGCTCAGCAATCAGCTTTTGCAAAGGCAGTTTATACAGCAATGGTTTAATCACAAAAGACTTACATCTTCTCTTTAATGAGAAAAAAATGTTTACTACAAATATAAAGGTTTTATAGAAGAGAGGAACCCTCACAACTAAGAATAAACCAGTTCACTACAATGATTTTGAAATGTAAGGGCTAATATTTGTAGTCTTCATAAGCATAATGTTGCTATAATTTAAAAACAGATAAATCCTTGTACATAAACTTAAATTCTTTTACATTTATATAAAGCGCATGCAAGAATCTGAAGCAAGCCTTTCAATTTCCTGAAGAACTGACCAAGTTTTAACAAAATAATTTTGGTTAAAAAAAGTTCTATGGGCATATCCTGCTTTGATGCAGACTAAATTTGTAGTCAAAGCTAGGAGAGCTAAAGTCATTCATCTGAGAAAAGACAGGACCTCAACGGTTCATTTCCTATTCTGAATCTCAGAGAAAAAGTGTTTACATTCAGTCTCCATTTCTCAGGAATCACTCTAAATACCAGGCTACTATGAAACTGAGCTCAGTTGTCCCTTCTGGAGCCATGCATCACCAACTACAGAGCAAGAGAGGAATAAAAAACAAACAAACAAACAAAAAACCGAAACAAACAAACAAACAAAAATTAACCATATTTAAAACTACATTACATGTACAAAATCTCTGTATTAACTATGTTTAAAAAAATATAAGCCAATTTTTTTGCCACACATGCTAGATAGGTTTATGTCATTACCTATACAGAGCCCAAATCTTTCCCACTGCCCCATTTGCCTGTCCTTCCATCTTAAAGGGGTGCTCAGATCTAATCCAAGGAGATTGGAGGAGAGAAAAACATTGTAAGATTTATTTGTTGAGTTTTCTCAACAAAATTATTGACCTTCTCTCAATACTTTTATGAAAAACATGCACATTTCAGCAATTTTTCTTGTTCCCAGGAGTTTTTACTAGTTCTTACTAGCTTTTCCTAGAATAACGGTACTCGGAATTACCTTCACACCAACAGCGAGCTCACAGTGGTTTGAACCGACTCCCATTATTGTTCTAAAAATATTCGTATGGCCTTCAGTGAACTTTGGGTCAGGCCTCTCTTTCTGAATAAACCTGTTAGAAGACCAGACCTATTCTCTAAGTGACTATAGCCCTTACAGCAAATCAGCAGTTTGAAATGTGGAGCTATGTGGAAATCTACCCAATCTCTCTCTTCCCTGTCTTCACAAGTGGGAGCTGTTGATACCTGCATGGCTCTTGGTACAAGGCAGAGCAGAAGAGCATAGTAAGTTAATCTGCAAGCCATTCAGAAACGTCTAGGACAGAGACACTGACACCAGGGAATCATATGTCTGCAATGAACATCTAGTAATTTGTTTACTTGGAGGGCTGATGAGAAACGCGCAGACTGAACCTCTGAAGCAACTACTTATCAGGTAAGGCTTACTAACGTGTTCTAATAAAAAGTGCTACATTGTCGTCATTGCTGTGTCTGTTCCCCCAAATGTACTCGCAGCAGTTTATTGACATTATATAATGCAAGGGGAGTTCAGAGCAAGGATAAAAGAGTTGATAGCCAGATTTTGGAGTGCCTGCTTGTTTGACTCACTTGTTTTACAGGTCTCATCTTTACACAATGCAGTCCGAGCTGCTCTTTTTGGCTGTTTTTTTTTTTTCCTTTTTAATGTTGAGATACTTAGTCTTGATCCTAAGCACATCCAAGTGCTTTAGCTTTGGGGAGCAGGCTTGAAAGACTGCTTTTAAGAACTAATCCGGTGTATGGTTCGTTTCTTATACAGTCAATGAGTATTGTAGTCTATTGTTTACCGCCTTTTTTC
>JAWWTY010000106.1:76311193-76333594 GCA_035222235.1 Margarornis squamiger | reverse complement strand
GCTCTAGTAGCGCTTTTCCTTTAGGGGTTGCGGGAGGGGGGAGGAAGCGAGCCTGAGGACCCTCTGCCCTTCAAAGGAGCAGGGCGCCCTTCAAGGGAGGAGGAAGGAGAGGGTCGTGTGGACGCGCCGCGGGGGCAGCATCACGCCTGCCGGGGCCCCCAGGCGCTCCGGGGACACCCTACGGCGGAAGGCGTGGGGAGAGAACCACGGGGGGACGGCAGCTCCGCAGCAGGGGGAGCGGAGGGGCTGAGGAATGAAGGATAACGGCTGGAAGGATGGAAGGGTGAGGGATGGACGGATGGAAAGATGGAGGGGTGAAGGACGGACGGATGGGAGGATGTGGGATGCAGGGATGAGGGGTGGAGGGAAAAGGGGTGGAAGAATGAGAAAATGAGGGCTGAGGGACGACGGGATGGAAGAGCCGAGGGACAGCGGGCTGCAGGAGCGAGCGCCGCGCTTCCCAGCTGCTCCCCCTGCGCTGCGCGCCCCCGCGCCGCTCCCGGTCCCCCCCTCCCGCTCCGCCGCTGCGCGTGCCCGCGCCCGGGGCTGACTCTCGCTCGCATCCTCCTCCGGCGGCGGCGGCAGCGCCGGGGATGGGCAGCGAGAGCGCGCCCAGGAGCAGCCCGGGCCCCGCCGCTCCCCCCTGCTCCCGCGCCCGCTGCTGCTCCTGCCCCGCCGCCCCCCGCGCTCCGGGGGCAGCGCCGCCGCCGCGCCGCCCGCAGCCCCCGCCTCGGACGGGTGAGTCACCGGGCCCTCTGCCCCCGCCCCGAGAAGCACCTGCCGCGCATCCCTCCCGCTTCCTGCCCCTGCGCCCCCCATCCCGCAGCGGCCCCGGGGGTGAGCGCTGGGAGCGCGGGGGGTGTCGCGGGGGAAGGCACGGCGCTCACCCCCGTCCCCGGGGGAGCGGTGGGTCCCGGCCCGCGATCGCGCCCTTCCCGCGGGTGCGGAGGGTCCGCGGGGCAGCGGGGGGGTCCGCGCCCGTCCGCCGGGATGCGGGGAAAGGGGCTCCCGCCCTGCTGCCCCTCCCGGGCGCTGCTGCCCATTGCCACGGGGATCTCGCACACGCATGGAGGCACAGCACAGACACCCCGACAGCCCCGCTCCCCAACCGGGGCCAGGAGACCCCTGAGCCCCGACCGCCCGCACCCCCCGGCACCCTGGGGAGGGGGGCAGCGCCCTAACTTTTGCAAGGGAGCATATGAAGGTGGGGAGGGAGGACCCAGCTCAGCAGATCTGGTGGGTTCCCCCGGGTCGTCCCGGAGGGAGGTGGCGGAGGGTCCGTGTCCCCCTCCCGGGGCCGCGGGTGCAGCGGAGCGCGGCCCTTCCCGCGGGGGACGGTGGGCGGCTGCGGGCACCGCTCCGCGCTCACATGGACTTTCCCAACGCTCCCCCCGCCGTGAAATAATGAAATAAATAAAGTGGCGGTGAGGGGGCTAGAAGTCTGTGCTTGTTCTGCTTTCGCTGCCCAGAGCCGAGAATGCAAACGGCGGGATGCTGTGGCTGGAAGGGTTTTCTGGTTTTTGTGTGTCATGATACACACTGCTGTTGGTAGCTAGTATAGTAACTATCTGTATCCCAATAGTTCCCTGTCGAAGGTTGTTATGGCAGCAGCACTCTCCGCTTCTTTTATTTTATATCTCTGGCACACAGTATTGTTAAGGACCTGAAAGCTGCCTTAATTTAAAAAAAAAAAAAAAAAAAAAAAAAAAAAGAAAAAAAAAAAGAAAAAGCTACCTCTTGCCTCTTTGCCAAATAACCAACAAGTAAGAACATAAGATTCACCCTATATCTTCACTCCCTTCTCCAGAAGCTGGTGCTGTGATAACACTTATGACTGAAAAATGTCTTTTTTTTTCCGCCCCCCCCTCCCCTCCCCCAATTCCTGCTTTTTGTTAAATTTTGTTGGAATTTTCCCTCCGTTTTGCCTTGTGTTTTTTCATGTGTTTCACTTATACTTTTCCATAGTATTCTTTTTTACTTACAGAGGTTTCCTTAGTCCTGCATTAGACTGGGTGAAGGGATTCAAGGGGTATCACATACGAGTAATGCACATCATTTGCAAAAAGGGAAAGCTTGTAATTCTGTAGATTTACTTCTCAGTATAAGTCACAGGATGATGAGTTTTCTTCTTGTGATACAGAGAGGAATATGTATGAGACTCATCAGAATGGTTTTAGCACATCTAACCTGCAACAGCTGATGACAGTCTGAATAAGATGTAAAGGTTATTAAGGAAGTAAGTTTCTCTGTCACCTTTAATGTTCAGCCTATTCTCAGTCAAACACGTATAGTTGTAAGGGAAACACTGATTTTTATTTCAGTTTAGTGAGTTTTTTGAAAAGTGTTGAAACCCTGAAACCTTTGATGAGGATGGATGTTAAAAACATGTGCATTTGGTAAAGGGCTGTATTACTTTGCAGTTTTTATTCTGCACTTGTATAGGTACCATTTGTTGTCTTCAGCCAGAGTTCAATGGGGTAGAGATTGAGTAAATGATAAGGACAGAAGATCCTGTCCTGGTAGTTCATGCATTTTTATTACTGTCAAAATATTTGTAGATTGGTATTGATATTGCAGAATGAAATGTTATTGAATTGCGGTATCTTGTTTCCAATTGTACATTTTGAATTAAGTTTGGCTTATTGTAAGAAAAGCAACATGAATGTTTAATTGTTCATTTAAAAACGAAAAAAATGATGTCCCAGGGTGATTCATGTGTTGAAACAGGGTAAATTCAGGTTAAATAAGTGAACTAAAATAGTGTCAGGTAAGTGATCCATAACTAATTTTCATTGCTTACAATGAAAACAGGCATTCTTCTTATCTTCGAATGGGAATTTAAAGATGTTGGAAGAGAGATGAAGAACAGCGAAATATATATATTTAACGATGAACTAAACTCTTGAATAAACATCAGATATTTTTGAGAGAATGCAAGTACTCTTCTTAGTATAACTGTGGTCATGATTCTGATCCCAATAAAAACAGTATGAGATTCTCCACAGGCACTGCCATGAGCAGAATCAAAGATGTCTCTGCTAACCATTTCTGAAGAATCAGGACAGGAGAAGATTATTTGTATTTTCCCCCATTGCCATAGCTGGAAGGATTTATATTGTGTCTCATATGGAATATTCCACACTTCACCGTTCCAAGCAGTACTCAAGCCTATAGTTCTTACCTGCCCAGACAGCTCAGCTGAGATAATTCTTGTGAGAAAGAATAATACATGTATTGCTAGGGGAATTTATTGTGACCAAATAATAGCCATATTTACTGGAAAAAAGTTTTGACTTCAAATGATATTTTCATATCTGATACCACTAAAATTTCATATTAGGGAGTGGGAATAATGTGTTTCTTAAAATGGCATTGTTTATTTTAAGGTTCTGATATGAAAGGACTACATGAATTTAATCAAGCTGGAGAGTAGATATTTCCATCTCTAGTGATTTAAAAATATCCTTAGTGATTTAAAAATAACCTTAGGTTGTAATGAAGAAAAGACAAATTTGGACACTGAAAAGAGTTACAGCTGAAGTTGTTTGATTCAAATGAACCAAGAAATTGCAGTTATTTATCACTAGGCAGAGGTAAAATGGAACAAAAAAACCCAAACCTGTCATCATAGGATAAAGCACAGTATAAACCCTGAAAGACTATTGCTAAAATTACTCAAGAGACTTCAGCTTTAAGGGTTAGACTTCCCTTTGGAGTCAAATGGAAAAAGCCCAATTGACTTCAGTAAGCATTAGTAGCTTGAGCATATTCTAAGAGAAAGGATGTGTAATTCAACTAAGTACCAAAATAATTCAGAGTGATAGTTACTAAAACCAGATTAGAAATGTATGTGCTTTCTTCAGTTAGAAGGAGGTCCTGGCTTCACTGAAAATTAATTGGAATCTTTTTCCCTGGGACCAAAATGTCATCCTGAGAATAAAGTTTCAAGTGACTTTTGAAATACGCTGCGCATTATATTTAATCTGGTTTTAATTTGTGTGATATTCTGTTAAAATGAGGTTACCTTTGCCTAGCTTGAGTTATTAATTAGTTACTAGTAACCATTTTCCTTTTCTTTTTACATTTTTTTAAATGTCAGTCTTTCAGAAGTGGCAAGAAATACAAAACAGTCTTCCTGAAAGAGTGTACTCATAAGATGAATAATTCAACACCTGAACTGTCATTGTGCAATCAAATTTTTAATATGATGCTGTCACAGTCATAAAAAAAAGAAAATCAAATGTGACATCATAGAAGACAATGTATATAGCTGACATGACATCTGAATGTTTTAATTTCTGCACGTTATATTTAGTGGTTAATGAAGATAGACTTCTTTCTCTCCTCTGAGGAAACTCCTAATACAACATATTAAATGTTCAGAAAAAAAAAAAGTTTATTTTCATAAAAATATATGAGTTTTGTGAAGATAAGTCCCTAACGTAAAGAAGATGAGATCATTAAAGAGATAATTTAAAGCCTTCACTGGGAAACGTAGAACTGAGATAATTTGTAGCTGATGAGTAAAACTATTGTCAGACAGATTTTCCAGAATATGGTAGGTATGATCTTGACAAAGGACATTTTATTAACTGTTCCTAACTAGGTATGTACCTCTGTCTAAAGAAAGAGACTAAGCCACTCTTGCCCTCAAAAAATATAGTAATTTCTGTGACATCTTTCTGTTGTTTCTCCTCCTAAATTAAGTATATTTAATGCTAATGAAAAGTACCAGATTGGCAGAAATGGAAAATGAAACTCTGTTTTCACCCAGCCTTTGTGGAGCACAGGAAGTAACAGTGCAGTGTGGTGACCCCAGAATGAGCTGTCATTTCAGGCCACCTAGGCTGCATACTTGACATGGAGAAAATGTTTGCCCATCGAGATCTTCCAGGTGCCTAAGGACCAATTTGCTCCAAGTGGTCAGCGAAGTGAGGAAATTTGTCTGGAATGGGATTTTAGTTGATAGCCTCAGCCTCTGTCGTCCTCAAGGAAGCCAGCCCTGGTTGTGACTCCTTGGGGACCTGACTGGATCCTGCAAGGAACTCAGCATCAGTGCTTTCAGAAGTGCCAAGTGTCTTTTCAAGATCCTCTAAGAAATGGAGTGAAATACCAGTTCATTACACACAGGCCACAAACCAGCTTTCAAATCTCAATGATTTTCCGTCACTACTGCATGTTGGCTGTATTTGAATCGGAGAACTAGAGGTGAAAGGCTCCAAAAACGTGATTACCAGTCCCCTAAGACATCTAGTTCTTCAAGGATATCTTGCTGGAAATACTTCTTTGTATTTCAGAAACTGGAGAAGAGAGAAATTAATTAATAATACACAAATATTTTTCTTTCCTAAAAAATGTTTTCACACTTTTTAATTTTGTAGAGATACTGTTAATTCCATGTTGCCAGGTTCCGGAATACATATCTAATCCATGAGCAAACAGTCTCGTCGTGTGTTGGTATTTCTTTAACACATAACGCTGCATTTTTAATCCAACAGTAGACAATGATTTAACCTTGCATTCCCATACCTGGCTAAATTGAAACATTCCAATACTAATGTTCATGGTGTTGGATTTTTCCCTCCATTATCTGCCACTAACAGATGAAATAAATGCATAACTGTAAAAACAAATGTAAAGAAGATAAATAACTGTTATTTATAATCGATTTTTATGTAAAATGGCTTATTTTGTCTAATTTAAGCCTACTACTCTTTTGGAAAAACAAATCAACCTAAAACCACTGTAGCTATTTTATACTACAGTCTAAACTTACTATGTAAGTAATGCTACTGAACTAAGGAAAGCCACCAACACTGAAAATTAATATTTAATTGATAATCCAGCTGTTCAAAGGCCTCTCGTCCTTTCTACAGATGTCGTCTTCTTTTTTGTTTGTCCAGGACAGCAACTACAGCAATTTCAGGCTGCTATAGTGTGTTAAAGCTGAAACTGCAAGAAATCCTGTTTTTCCATTCCAGTGTTAGTTGAGAGGAGGTGGTCTAAACTTTGAAGGTCGTGGTGACATGAAACATATGCTTCCTTCAAAATTTTTTCACTCATTGAGGCAATGACTGTAGGATTTTTTAAATATGGAATATTGGGGTTTTTTAATTTGTATTTGTCTAGAGCCTTTATTTTTGTTTTATTTAACTAATATAACAGTCCTAGAAAATATTTTCTTCTCTTTCTATATCACCTTCCATCACAAACCATCTAGCTAACATTACAAGATTAATCATAATTTGTCCTATTAAAATGTGCAAATTAAAAATCTGAACAAATGACAGACGTAGACTTCTTTGTGATTAGCAAAAAATGCTGTCCGATTTTGCATAACTTATATTTGACTGCTGATCAGTTTGCTTTAATGTTCAAGAGTGAGTGATGTTTAACTGTTCTTTAAGGAAATAACTAACAGCATAAATATAGTCAAGATTAAATAGAATCGTTTAATACTTGATGTCTTTCCTACTGATTTGAACTATGATTCAAGTTGAAGATTTGAACTACTTAGAAGGAAATCTGCCCATAGTTATGATCAAGTAATGACTGAGCATCTTGTTTACATTTTTGTTTGTTGCATTTGCCCACAGTTCCTCCTGCAGTTTTTCTTCACCCACTTTTTCACCCCAGGTGGAAATGCAGGGTAGGAGTTCAAAATATTTTTAAATAGCTTTTAAATAATTAAACTGCATCAGCTCCCTGTATATTCAGACTTTCTTCAAATGAGTCACCAGATCTTATGAAGTCAGGTACCGACAGCAGTACCCAGAGCAGATTACTAACCAAGGACAGATGGATGCAGGTGGCCAGTAGACCATGCCAGACACCACGGGGTGAAGCAGGCTCATAAAGCAACAAATACACTTTCTCTTTTTGTCAGGGTGACATTTCAAAGGTTTTTGAAATTTCAGATATTTCCTTTCGAAGTGAAAGACACAAATTTAGAAGTACTCAAAAAAACCAGTTTCTTCCACAAATTGTTTTGGATAGTCTGAAATATAAAATATCATAATACATATACCAACATATCAGAAAAAAATTAAGTATTTCTTATTTAGAGGGTTTGTGGGTTTTTTTTTCAAACTAAAACTTCAGCAAAATTATTTCAATTTAGGGAAGCATAGTGATTTTACTGAAACTACATATTCTGACAGAATAAGATTTCACTCAAGTTACTTCAATGGCTTAAGCTAGAGAAAAAACACCTTCCTTAAAATCAAAGTTGTGCTGAATGAAGACATCAGTCCTGAAATTATTTGTGTAGAGGCAGAGTTCGAGGAGTGTGTATATTCCAATAAATTGGCTGATTGTGTATATCAAGTTACTCATGTGCCAAGTACTCTGACT
The DNA here is from genome assembly GCA_035222235.1 of Margarornis squamiger. NCBI lineage: Eukaryota > Metazoa > Chordata > Aves > Passeriformes > Furnariidae > Margarornis > Margarornis squamiger. Next base: position 76,326,241 of record JAWWTY010000106.1, on the reverse strand, counting down.
TTAACAGTACTGAGTCCTTGCTATTCTTTGGTAAAGCAGTGAAAGTCCTGGCTGACAGAGAGAGGGTAGAACTGGTGGTAGAAACTGGTTTGGAATTCTCCACCAAGCTTATTTTTCAATAGAAGTAATTCATGCTTTGAAATTGGAATTGGCATTAGCATGGATCAATAATAGAAGATCCCTAATTTAATTTGAAAAACAGAAAAACATAAAATTTCAAAATTAAGAATTTGAAATGGGAAATATTTTATGGTTACTACTGCTGACTATTGCATTTACATGGAATGAGAGGACATCCAGCTACACTTAGAAAACAATCAATTATTGCCTGTATGTTATGTTTGGTATAAAACTTATCAGCAAAGGCTATCAACATAGGCAATACCAATGTTGTTTTACTTAAGCTGACAATAGAAGATTTGCACAAGCTATCTGCTTAAGACTGTTATTCAGCAGTTCTAAATATGCATAGTTTAAAGGCCAATGTTTAAGAATAATGAAGTAAGATTGCTTTGACACAAATGCTAGTTAGTTTATTGCAACTACCAGACTTAAAAAAGATTTTTTAAGCAACCTAGTGTAGATGAATGGAGAAAGAAAATGCAATAGTATCCAACAAAAGTCATTTGGGAGCATAACAACCTCACTAATTCTAGAACTTGCAATAATTAGGAGAGTTTCAAGTGAGAATGTTAGCCACATTCACCTCAACCAGCTACACTAAGAGACAGCTTATATCTTACAGTAAGTATTAAGATTGATATTAGAGTTGCAAGGTAGAAGCTCAGGGAAGAGATCGAACTCCATTTTTCAGATGGTCTCCATGCCTCCCCTACAGATGCTTACCAGCCACCCTTTCTGCACTGCAGCATGCTTGGGGAGCAAAGGAATGACCAGCTGACCTCCACATAGCTAGATGAAGTGTGCTTCCTTAAGGCCCCATTGAGATGAAAAATCTTCTTTCCACAGGCATCCTAGGAAAGGCAAGTGTAAGCTGATGGGAGCATCTATATTTTTAAAGCAATCATAACAAAAAAAATATTTATATTAACAATAATTGCATCTGGCTTTTAGATCTTTCCAGGCAATAGAAGTTTAAGACTTGCATGGCAAGTGGTACCAATATTCAATGGGAATAAACTACAAATTGCTTGCACACTGAAGTGAAATACAATAGCTATGAAACTGAAGGCTGAGAATTTTTACACAGTTGATAGTATCCAGCATGAGTTTGAGAATAATTTAATTTCATGCACTCAATGAAATAAATAGGAAGATGGTTGCTATGTGTGTGTACGAGTAAACTACAGTGTGAATGAATCAACTCAGTTGAGTAAAAGGAAGCAGAGTATGTTGCATAGCTATCAATGAAGCACTCAGCAATATCAAAATATGATTTTGTTTATGGAAATTTTAGTTTCCCCAGTTTTCAAAAAGAACAAAAACATAAGTTGAATGTTTCTACAGACTAAGTGGTTTTTTCAGTCAGCAATTCTGCTCTAGGTCAATCTAATTGTAGATAAATTTAAAAATTGCTTATGACAAAATTTGTTATTTTTTATTATGAAAAAAACACTGCAGTGGAAAAGTATTTCAGAATAGAAGCTTGAAAAATACACCTTTTTCAAAACAATTTTTCTTGAAATTTACCCAATTCCTAGAGTTACTTTAGTGTGAAAATATCAAATTATCTTTCATTCTCCCCTGAAAAAAACTTTCATGCATCTCCAGATCTACAAGAAAGTTATGACATCCTATTGGATGTTACTGGGAAAATTTGTAGCTTTCTGTGTTAACATAAGTAAAAACAACAGTCTCATCTGCTGAACATAATCACTATGTCTTAACCATATAATTCTTCTGGTATAGATATATATGTATATATATATATAAAATATGTAATATGCATATAAATACATACATATATACAGACACACACATACACACATCTATGCTCCTTTTCTATCTGGTCCACAATAGCAGCTGAGCTCCTCAGGCACCATACCTGGTTAAAATCCTCCTCTCTGAAACTGAGCTTTCCCCCCCACACACACCCCCTCAATAGAGCAATTCCCTGTGGTGGATTTATGAATTGATCTTTATTGATCTTGTTTCTTGAACTTTGTTGGATCGGCCTAATTTGTAATTCTATTTGCTCACATTACGATGCACATACTTGTTCCTTTCGCTGGGTTGTTATAGAAAAAGTAATTTTGATGTTTGTGCCCCATTTTTGTAAGGGCTTAATGCTGTATAATGGTTATGGATTATCTATAGTTTTCAGGTAAGTAGAAAAAATGACTCCAGAATTATCCCTCCCTGAAGGTCAGAGATGCACAGCTACAAAAGGAAGCCAAGGCACTATGTTCCCAGTCCCCAGCCGTGCTTCTTTGTATAGTACAAAATTGGTGCAGCACAGATTTTCCCCAAAATATGGGCAACAACTTTGATGCCATGAAGGGAAAGTAAAATGTGATAATCACTGCCCATTTTAGCAGCAATGAGAAAAGGCTGATATAGACTCGAGAAGATAGTCACTGATCAGTCTAAATAACAAACTATGCTGTCTACTAGTATGTGTATTTTTAAGCTTTCTACAAAGTATTGCTTCAAAATAGAGTTTTCCTCCTGCTTCATTGCCACCTGTTTTCCTTTCTACTTTGTTCCCTCTTAGTCATTACTGATCGTTCATTAACTTCTGGGAAAATTTCTTCCTGCATTTTATTCCTTGTATTTGCTTTATTTCAATTCTTAGTTTCCATCTTGTACTTTGTATCATTTCCCCAATTATCCCTTCTTACTTAATTATTGAAACATTATTTTACTTGCCCATGGGGAGATAAAAGAAAAGAGGAAATCTGAAGTTTGCGCTAAAAATTATCTGTGATGAATAAGAGCAAAATCCACACAGAGACTTACGGTTCTGTTAAGGGTTTTAGGTAGCAGAAATGTGACTTGGATGTTTTTGTCTGTATTAGCAACCAATTCAGCACAATAGGAGCAGAGCAGTAGATCAAAGCATCTGGTGTGGAGATCCTTATATTTAAGTATGTGATCAATATGTTTTACCAGTTCTGGATCCAGTTTGTTGTCTCAGACCAAATGTTATTACCCTGAATGCAGCTTGAGGCTGTTTGAGGGACTAATTAGTTGAGATCTTTTTGTCCCCACTGCAGTACAGTGGGGACATTTGTACGTTTGGTACAGATTGTAAGCAGAGCTTCCAATGTACTTTACTTCAAAAGAAATCAAATCCATGCATACCAAGGCTGCTTTGCAAGCCAAACCAAGGTATGGTAATCGGGACTCACTGCAAACCCACACTACTTACTGCTCCTGGTCAAATGGCAGTCTTATAGGTTCTCAACAACAAACCACCACTTTGTCCTGAAATTTCACGTTCTTAACTCAGTCTTTAGTCTTAAAATCATTATTTGCCTATGTCCCCAGAAGAACCTTGTCTTCTGAAGGCAGACTAAGTTCAAGAACTGTGTAAATATTTCATTGTTCTAGCTCATGGACTAAGTACTGCATTCTGGGGGCAGCTGTGTCAGGCGCTAGGCTAAAGAATCATTCACCATTTCTGTGTGGGCACAGACACATTTCTGTGTGTCTTATTCCCCTCATTCTGAACATGTAGTGACATGGTTACTACAGGTGCGGCCAGTGCTTTATCTCAGAACAGTCTCTGGGAGTAGTAGGTTGCAGTGCCATAGCTAGAGCAGGGACTCATCAGATTTGAACTCAGACTGCCAATATTTTGGCTAGCAAATCTAATCCCAGTGTTTTTAGGAGAATACCACCACATCTCTTATCTTTTTATTTTAATAGAAGGTTTTATCCCCTTTCTTGTTGTTCTCCCTCCAGTTTCTAAAAATAATAATAATAAAAAAGCCTATTTTGCTAACAAAATCTGAAGCCTGAATAGGTAGATGCACACCCTTCTAAGCTTACATTTGGTGCTTAACTTCTGTCTAGGTAAAATTTAAAACAGACTTTGTGATTAACATTCCCCTCTGTATCAAACTGCCTTTTCGGTGTCATGGCATTGCATAGTTCTCTATGGGTTTCCCACTACCCAGTCTGGACCTTCCTGGCAGTAAATATGGATGCTTCATCTAACATAAGGACAAGAGTCCAAAAGTGAGGTAGTGAATTGCTCTGCCTTTCAGCAACCAAATATCTTTTTTGGATGCAACCATCAAACATTGTCTAATGTCTAACTGACAGGTAATTTGTTTATAAAGACTTTCTCTACCCTGAGTTAGGCCTCCCATGTGAAGCATAGGAGACAGATGGGTAAGAGGGGCAACCAGAGAAATCAGCAAGCAGAAGGAAGGATAGCTTCAAGGAAGTATGGTGGGACAGTAATACATGTACAGCCTACATTTTAAAGCACTGGAGAGGTATCTACTGTCCCTGGAAAATGAACATGTAAGCTAAATCTACCTTTTCTCCAAAGTTAGTAGAACATGCTGCTAATTGATGCCCAAATATCCAGTAATTAGAGCACTTACCATTGAGGCGGATGACCTTTTAAAAACATATCCACACTCCTGAGTTGAGAAAAAAATTTCACTCACAGGGACTTTCAAGTCAGAAATGTGCCCTAACTACTGACTGAATGGTTATTTTGGGATGAAGTTAGTGACTTTCTCCCCTTGAAACCTTGCCAATTTGGATAATTGATTAAATAGCTAATGGAGCAGGAACTTAAACCTGACCCGCTTTCTTCACAGAAGAGCAGACTAACATTGGTCTGTGGAGTCAATTGCTTGCTATTTGGCTGAATAAATATTTAAAAGCAAACTGAACAGTTCCAAGAGGGGAAAATTAAAAAGTTGTCTTGTCAAATAACAAGTACTTTCTGATTAATGGGAACCTCCTGGGAGGCAGACAGTCTTAAGTCTAATACTCTCTATAGATAGATGAAGTGCGGTTGTCTGTTTCCCAAGAGAGAATTTAATTTTCTGTGGTTTCAGAAAGTCTTGCTTCTTGCCTTTTTTAATTTCATTTTTTCCTCATGCATGTGACATATGCTCTGCCAAGCACGTTCTCAGAAAAATGTATTGGTTCTCTCTGCAGGGTGAGACTGCTACCTCTCACAAGCACGTTCAGGGTCCAAGAACCTTGGCAGCCTCAAGGCTGGAGGGAGCTGATGCATGAGCACCGTGAGCTTGGACATACTGTGCTGCAGTTGTGTGAAGCCTGGAAAGTGTGGTGACTGATGTGCTCAATTTGGTATTGTCCAAAGTGGCAACTAAATCCCGTGATAGACTGTATACTCCATTTTAGGGCATTAAAAAAGCAATGTTTAGAAACCTTTAGAAATACAGAAAGGTACTAATAAGGGAAACATTCAGGAAATTGAATGTTTTAAAGCTAGTGCTTAGTATCCAGTTTGTGGAACTAAAGATTTCTCTCCTTTCACATAAGAGATATAGTACAGTGAGTGATAATGTAACTTTCCAACATTACTTCACCGCTTTGTCTCCTTTTGTTGTTAAAAGGTATTCAGGTCTGTGGCAAAAGCATAAAATAATTTAATGTCCAAAGGAGTAGAAAAATGTTTTCGTTCAGGGAGTTAGGCTTCAGAGAAAAGTAAATATCACTTCCCATAGATACTCATTTTTGACAGACTATTTACTCAAAAAGATCTTTATTTTACCAGTTCTTTGTTGCTCTTCCTATTTATAATTTTTAAGTCTTCATAGTTCCTGTGTCCTTGAAAGCAGCTATGTACAAGCATGATAGTTCAACTTAATCTAATCTAGCTGTTACATTTTATTTTACATAGCACTAAAACTGATTTGCTGAATTCCTTAAAAATATGATTTATTCAAGTTGAACTAGGCATTCATACTTTAAAATATGATGGCAGTATTTAAGACTATAAATTGCATTTCTTTAAGAGTTTCAGTTTCCAGTGTCATCACCTGTGGTTGACTTGGGTTATGCGTAGAGAGCAGGAAAGAAGCCAGATGAGCAAGCTGTGCTACTCCTGCAGTTGGGAAAATGGAGGAATATGGTACCGAAATACCTGAGCTGGCAGCACAGAAGCTATTGTAGAGCAGCACAGCTGTGTTCATGCAGCACTGCACACTGAGTGAAGAAACACTGCTGAAATGAACTTAATTCACTGGCAGAATACACAAATGTATATGAAATTTTTTTTATAGCAAATAGGCTAGTAGAAAAGCCTACATATTTAGCAGGTTTCTTCCAGATTAGCACATTCTTTCAGTTTCCTACTTGGTTTTGAACAGACCATCACAAATATTCAGCGAGCTTAGAGACATCTTGTACAAGCTATTTGCTGTTACAGAGTATATGCTCTCTTGAGAAGCAATGCAATCATTCCTTTGCCCTCCAATTTCTATGTGTATGCACATCTATATTAAGGAATATGTTAAGCAGGAAAAAAGTGAGAACATCATGATACTCAGTTCTGGAGGAGTAGTGCAACTTAATTTAATTACAGAAAAGTCCTTTCATTAATTTTTGTGAATGAATCCAAACTGAATGTTAGTAGACAAGTGTGTCATTAATTATTCCTAAAACAAAAGGATACACAACCTAAATTTTGCAATAAATGCTCACAGTGCTATTGTAAATAAGATTTTCTGAAGCTGTTCATGACATATCGATACTTCTTTTAGAACTGCAAGACTATGGAGGATAAAACTGTAATCTTTTTTGAAAGCCTGAAAAAAAGCCTGAAAAGCATGTCTGGCTTTCTGTACAGTTATTATCATTTTGCCAGCTGAATAGGTGTCATTTAAGTTAGACCCTGTAGTCATAGTGCTACATAGGGTTTTGTAAGAAAAAGTATTTTGACTGGGTAAAATCAAATTTGTGTTTACCAAGAGAAACATCTTTACATTGGGATGGAGACTACTCTCCGTTTTGGTTTACTGCTCTTTTTCACAAGGATTACTCTGCGTTGTTTCACCTAAAAATATTGGGAAATTGCAATCTATGTGCAAGGAGTTCATAAACCAATAAAAGTAGAGTTCAACTAATTTTTCTGTCACTGTCAGCAGACATAAATTGGGAGCTGAGCTGCTGGGAGGAAATTGCTGGTGCCCTTTCCTGAGAACTGTCAGGACAGCATGAGCGTTTGAACTTGTTCTACTGCCCTAAGTTGCCTTTGCTCCATAAGAAAAGCATGGAAACAGCAGGTTTGAGATCCAGCTCGGTCTTCTTGTAGCAGAAATCTGACTTTAATTCTTTTGTATATACCCTGATATCTTGCTACACTTTTGAGTTAAAAGTAACAAGACACACAAAATAAGGGAACTAAAACTGGTTTTGTAGCAGCAGTATTACATTCCCTTTACCCTTACAAATTCACTGCATAGTTTCCCTGCTCCTTACGGGCCCAAGAAAGGCTGGTGATACCTAACCTTATTTTGTGATATGTGCTATGATTTTTTTTTCTCTTAATGTTCCAATTTAGAAAACTAGATCATTGCATGAAAATCTCAAATCCCATTAGACAGAAAAAAAACCAAAACAAACAAACAACCAAAAACAAACAAACAAACAAACAAAAACAAAGAGAAGGCTAGAAATACATAAAATAACAGTATACTTTTTATGCAAAATTCTTTCCAGCTTCTAAGCATATTAGTATCTTCTGAGTTCTGGTAGCAAATGGGTACTATTAAAAGTATTAGGTTAGACTAGAGGTTTTACCCTGAAAAAAATCATGGACAAGTTATACGAGCATACACTAATGTGAGCAATTGAACTTCTGGATCACAGGAATTATAACTTTCAGCCGACAGGATGATGAGGGTAGGTGGAAGTTAATCAAGTTAATCATATCTGTAACCAGAGGATGATGAAGGATGATGTGTTTCCAAATCCTTGTTTTCTAGATACCATGAGTGTAGATGATATTGTCAAAATACATCCCATAGGGAAATAAAACAAAGAAATTAAACCAAAACAAAAGAGTAAAGCATATTTTAAAGGCATTCATGTGTCTTTTTTTTTTGAATCACAATTTTTGAGCACATCTCATAGTCTCATACGGTTTGAGTTACGACTTTTGAGCTCTTTCATCAGTTCTACAAAAAAATCTGTACCAGTGGGGCAGTTGAAATGGAGCCTGACAATGAGTTTGAGTGAATCCACTGAAGTTGGATAAAATTATGCTTCAAAAATGAGACGAGAGACTTTACTACTATACACAGTCTTTGAATAGTTTGACAAATATTTAAGTTTGGGGTTTTTTCTCACCGCTTTTGAGAAGTATGAAGTTGTGCAGAAATAAAGGCATTTTTGGCATATAGAAGTTTTGCTCCTTGTGATAAAAAAACAAACAAACAAACAAAACAAGGCCAGTAGGAATAAAACTACTCCATTTCTACACAGAACAGTTTTCATGGGGGAGCTGTTAAGAAATTATCTTTTTGGTATATAGTTTGAACTATCTTAACCTTGGTGAATCTTAATACCAATTTACCTCCCATACTTCAATGATCATGTACTTAAGCAGGTAGTACTGTTGACATCAAGTGTGCCTACTCACTAGTAGGAATATAAATCAGGATGAGTAATCAGCGTTGAAATATCTAATGCTATAATTATAATCTTTCACAAGGTAGTAGTCCCCTTGACTGTTCATCTTGCTTCATAAATGAAGATAAGCCTTACACTCAAATTTTCAGTCGGTCTGTGTGTTATCGTGTTACAGGATAGGCTGTGGGGAATTGGTAATGCTGACCCATGATTTGATGCCATGAGCTGCCGCTTCCCCAGAGCATCTGCTTTTGCTGATAAACATAATGCTCTCCACTAGGCCTTTGATTTTCTGCATATTTTACTGGCTCATTAGGTCTTACTCTTTGTATATTACTGCTTCATTCACCACACTTATTCTACTGTATGTTCCAAGATGGCAAAGTATTTTCATCTGTGTTTTCTAATTTTCTCTAGCAGAACTTGCTGAAAGTTTTGATAACCATGAGTGGGTGCAGGCTTAAATTATAACTCAAGAAAATAATGGGAGAAAGGTGTTTGAATCACTGGGTGCTAAATTGTAAAAAAAAATAGCAGTGGGAGGCGGGGCAGAATACTAGGTGTGTACACTTTCGTACTGCAGTTTTGAGAGCTAAATCAGTATTAGAGAGAGCTAAAGGTCTGCCCATGAACACATGCCACTTATTGGAAACTGTTCCTCTGACTATCACTTTCCCTTGGAAAATGCTCAGGTCCTTGGCTGTGTGCTGCCAACATTCATTCTGAGCCCTCCATATGGACAGAGAAAGCATTGTTTAATATCTTCTGCATCTCAGGATTACCCGCTTTCACAGGAGAGGTTCTTGTTTGAGTTTTGCAAAGAAAAAAGGTAGTAGTAGTTCTATCACTTACCCTTCATGTTTACTAAGTAATTTCTTTTATCATTAATCATAAAAGGTTGTATCTGAGTTTTAGCTTTATGTATTTTTTACTAGTTTTAGGAACCAGTAACTCCATAAGCATTTGAATTTTCTTAATGTATTGTCAACACTGTGCTGTAACAGATTAAATATATTATCTACTTAACATTTTAAGAAATTAATATGTTTTCATATTTTTCCTGGTAATAGCCACAAGCAATAGTAATTTCAATTTTTAAATTTATTCCCATACTACATTCTAGACCACAGTATTCTAAAGACTTAAAACATCAGTGATTTCATAGCCATATGGAGTACAGCATTTTGTTTCTGATATTTTCAGGAAAACTTTTGGTTTGCTGTATTTGATTCAGATTATTGAATTTTAGGTCACACTGGTTTTGATTTTTGTTTGGGGCTTTTTGTTACAGTCTCACTAAAATCGGGTCAAGTCCACAGACTTTTTTTTTTTTTTTCCCTTTTGGCAAATGGATTTTGAAAACAGAAACCCATTCATCAATTCATGTGAAATTGATGTGAAACCCACATCAATTCATTTAATGTGATACCTTTGTAGCCCAACAGTGTATCCTCTACATGACTCAGGGATCACTGTGCTCTTGTCCTGCTCAGATAAATATAGATTTTTAGATTGATTTCACCCTTTTAATTGTGGTACAAGACTGAGGAAGTCCTTGAAGAATTTGGAGCATTGAGTTACCACCCTTAAGAGCCAATTCTTGTGCCACTGGATGAGATTCAGAAGAATCATACAAAGACCAGACTTTAGAGTAACTGAGAAAATATTCGGTTTGGATACATATTAAGATTTTATCTTCTTGATTGTTAGCTGTGGTTTGCAGTTAACATTGGGAAATAGTACCAAAGGAAACATATTTTGCTTTGTACTTTTTCTTTTGTTTCAGTTTAGTAGTCTTCCATTTAGGGAGCCTCACAAACACCTAGAATGAGTACCGGGCTTCTAGAAACACCCTCGCAGCATCATTCCCACTGCTCTGTATGACCCGGTTGCCTTGTGGAAAGTCAGAACATCACAGATGTGTTGGAGCATCCAGAGAAAGAAACAATCCATGATGTTCTGAGGATTTGCTACTCTCTGTTGCTGTGAAGCTGGTAATGCTGGGTCAGAGCAGCCAGCACAGCTCCCCAGGTACCCTCCAGGCTTCTCTGCAAACACTCCTCAGCTGGGGAACTGTCACAGGGAACTTACCACACAGATAAAGGGAAAAGTCTTAAACACACAGTCCTTCACTAGCATTATGGCAGGCTCCCAGAATAGTTTTGGCAGATCTGGAATAACAGCTCTTCACAGGCACAACAGAACAAACCCTAGTATATACACCTGTTTTCAAAGGGAGTGAAAAGACTCCTGTAACGCTTGTTCTCCAAGAAATCCTGATCATATACTGTTCACACATGCTGAATAAAATTGTTTTCTAAACTACTTTCTAATTAAGGAAATGTATTTCTTTTTTCAAAGACAAAAGGAACCCCATCCCCAAAATATTCCACAACTGTTATTTGCCGTATTTGTTTAAAAGGACTTAATTGTTGCATTCAATATAATTTGATTTCTGTGTATTACAGCCATAATATAGTTATCAGTCCATTCTCTAGAAGTGTTAATTTTTGGTAAAAGGAATAAATTTCAGTCCTTGGAAAGTAAGATTCTTTTTATGACTGTATCCAGATGCATAAATTGGATTAAAAAAATAGGTTTCCTTCATATAGATTCGTAGTGATGCGAAATGAAAATGAGTTATGCTGATTATACATATATTTCTTTTAAATGTGTAACTGCATGGATATAATTAGGTCTTTACGGCTAATTTTAGAAAATTGCTTGGGTATGGTCAGCATAATCTATTTTTTTATCAGTACTTCGTATTTATTCTGCTTTTGATTCTTACTGTCTCTTTACAGTAGCAATCATTTTTATTTATTTAAGAATGTAATTAAACTCAGTTCAGCATATATTTTTGGAGGTGATATATAAAGCTCTTTCTCTGATACTAAATGTGAGGCATCTGTTTTCTGAGTGAAATTATTGCACTAATGATTAAGAATCCATTTTATGACTCTAACTTTAGTACTTTTTTATTTATACAAACAGCATCATTAAACCCCCCCAAAAAAACCCCAAAAGAACACAATAAAATTAAAAATAAAAACAAACAAACAAACAAACAAAACAAAAAAACACAACCCAAAACAGCTTCTTAATGAGTTCCTTTTGAATGGATAAAACTTATTCTGCTGTTCACACATGTTTCCAAATACATTTAAACTCAACTGACTGATACAGAAGAAGAATAGAGCTTCAGTCTCTAAAATAATGGAAGTTTTCTTACTCTTTATCTGTCCCTAAGAGATTGGGTGGAGTGGGTATGTGTTAGCTTGGGTTTTTTTTCAAGGAATAGAACTTGTAATGAATAAAGGTGAGTTTAAGACAAGACTTCAGATCTCTGTTGTTTAACCTAGACTCCTAAAATTTTACTATAGTTGAATGATTATGAACATGCCTGCACTGCCATTTCCTTGGGAAAAGAGCATTTCCCTGTTAACCCAGCCTTATGAGGTTGTGAATTGGTTTGTCTGCTTTTTAAGAAGATTAAGAGAAACTTGGTTAATGAATGATAACTTTATGTCCAAGAGGATTTGTCTCTTTATGATTAAAGAATTTTATCAAAAAGAAATTACAGTGAACCTATAGTTCAGAGTGGGTGATTTAATGATCTTTCCATGTTTTGCTAAGACATAGTGTCTAAAAGGTTTTATTACAGACTAGAAATAGTGGCAGCAGGTAACAAAGCCAAAGTGTTCACCCAGAGAAGGATCTTAAAGAAAACAGTTAGAGACAGAAAAAATTAAACAATACAGTTTTACACTTAGCAAAGACAGAGAAAGAATAATAAATATTCAAGACTGCAACAGCCACTGCAGATAAATTGTAGAAAACACAATGGCTGAATTACTAAAACAATTTATCAATGTGTTTCCAGTTAGGGAAATAGAAATTACCTTTGAAATCAGCAGAAAGGAAAACAGATCTATAAAAATTCAATATTTAACTTAAATTCTAAGGGACCAATGATTTACTAAGAGATAGGTGTGAAATACCTGGTTTATGCAGCCTGATTTCTGTATTATACAAGTGCAAATTTCCCCCAAATTTCATCCAAAATCTCATTCTGAGGGTAGTCACATATTAAGTACTTGAAAAAAACTAAGCTGGACTTTGATAAAAAGTAAAAAAAAAAATAGAAAACCAGTGTGACTGGCAGCAAAAGTGGTCATGTCCATATCAGTGTCATTTAAGGCACATTCACCCAGGCTGCCCCATTCTGCAGAGAAAATTCACTTTCCCTTTGCCTTTCCCACTTCTGAGAAGGGAATCATAATCTGCATTTTTTTTCTCCTAAGATTTGCATAAGATGACACTTATTTCAAATATTAAAGAATTAATGGATGCTAGCTACCTTTCTTTATATGTATTCCTCATTTCCCTTTTTCAGGGGGAAAAGTTAAATCTGTTTTCTGCTAAAAGTAGGTTGTTCTTCTTTAAGAGAACATGGAAGTGGGCACTGTCAGGGGACAGGTCCACATATAATTTCCATTTAGATACCCATCTTTCATGTCTATAGATATGGACTAATGCCATCCTAAAATGAAGGCTGTTCTCTAGCCATGCATGGAGTTTGATGAGCTAAAAATTCCACACCAAATTTCTGTGGGGACCTGCAGTGTATGGAGTCCAGTAGTGGGGTGAAAAAGACCTTCCAAATTCAGGAATCCCATCACAGGACTCAAGATAATTCTTTGTTCCAGAAAATCTAATAAGTCTTATATATTCAAATATATTTAAAAAAATCATACATAATAAATCCAAAATTACTACAGTGAACTTCTGAAAATAGTCAAAGATATCCCTTTGTCTATTAGGGGAATTAACCAAATCTATGCTAAATTGCTGCTGAAGTATCATATCACATCACATAAAAACTATGATTTTTGTTTATTTCTTTCCTTTTGATGATACCAACTAATATTGAGTGGAACTTAAATCACTCAGATGAAGTTAAATAAGAGGAAGAGACTGTCCTCTAGATAATCTATGGAAATTGTTAGAATCTGTTTATGCTTTGGTTTGTAGATCATCCTTGTCAGGAAGCGGGTATACAAAGAGTTGTAATTCTTGTGTCCTGGTCATGAGCACAAGAAAAACATTAGAGTGGCTGAAGAAAGCAGAACAGCAGGAATATCTCCAACTAAGGGATCATGTTTGACCCTGTGAGATTTTATCCTTGAACTCCTTGCAACAACATTTAAATCTACATGACTAAAGCTGCCCAAAATTAATGAATAATAAAACCAATGTCCACTAGTTCTATTTTCTATATTACAAGTGGAGAATTGTTTCTTTCTAATCCTGAATGAGCCGCCAAATTAGCTCAAGGTGATGGCTGTATTTGGGTACCAAATTAGGCAAAATAGTAATTTCTAAGTCTTGAATTATTAGCAAAGACACATCATTTTTTTCATCCTCATTTGAGTCTTGCTGATGTTCTTTCTAGGAGAGAACCATCTGTTTAATGTCTCTCCTGCAGTTATGACATTTTCAGTCTTCCTTTTTCTGTGCCTTTTTTAAATGATCATAACATTAAAAACTAAGAGGAAATATCACATCATCTATCTGGACCCATGTTTTTTTATTGTTTGATATTCAGCTTCATTATCTCCTGCCTTTAAAGGGTCAATGCTGGAGCCTGTAACTGATCCCACACACTCTCAGCTGGGGAAATCTGAGGTGCTGTTACTGCATTCAGTTTTGTTCTGTTTTGCTGCCCTTAGCTGTCACTAGGTAAAGCTTTTCCCATTCCTGAGAAACGAAGTGCCTCCTGTGAATAGTACCCTTATACAAGTGCCCTTTGTCTGAGGTCTTCTCACTCAGCAGAATCAGCAGTATAATAAAAATGTCAGTTTAAGTTTTAGTAGGAAATGCTTGACTTTTTTAACAAGAGAGAAGCACTCAATGTTGAAGCAGTCACAAAAGAAAATCTCTTTTCATGACCACTGGAATTAGAGGACAGGGACAGTGAGAGAGGGAGCAAAGTGTGGGAAACTGGCTTTCTTCCAAAATGAGAATAAAATACATATAGGGACATAATTGAGTGATTTGGCATTACTTGGAAGAAGTAACACAGCATAACCTTTTTAAATGAATAAAAACTAAGTGTATAGGAATGACTTGAAAAATAACTAAATTAATATTTGAATTATTAATGGATAAATTTGCAAATATTTTAAACTGGAAAAACAAATGACAATGAAATTGCCATGTAAGTTTAAAACTACAAACACATGCACACAAGACCAATTATCTTCAATGAAGTAGCATTAAAAAAATGAGAAAATTTAAAAAAATTAGCTTCTTGTCAGTGCACTGACTTCATTGCTTGCTTCATAGAAAAGTCTGTTATCAGTTTTATTTCCTTTGAGAATAGGTAAGCAGCTATTACAGTAAAAAATCCCTTGTGCCTATAAGAGCTAAAAATAGATTGAAAAATATGGAGGAAAAGCAGGCATAATCAAAACTAGTTACAGGAACATTTTATTTATTTTTTTTTTAATAGTCCAG
>JAWWTY010000106.1:76262668-76311093 GCA_035222235.1 Margarornis squamiger | reverse complement strand
AAAAATATGGAGGAAAAGCAGGCATAATCAAAACTAGTTACAGGAACATTTTATTTATTTTTTTTTTAATAGTCCAGCTATTGATCCCTTTTACATATTTTTCTGTTTACCTAAAGAGGATGCTTATAGTATTTTATGTAAGCACAGAAAGAAAAAAAACCCTGAGTTATAGGTGGTTTGAAGAGAACACCAGTAATTGCTACATAAAGCATGCTTAAACAAAGATATTCCAATAAAAAGTGGCATTCTGTTAAATACTAGTAGTGTCTAATTAACAGAAGATCAGATCAAAACACAATCCAAGGAGTGGTCAGCACCAAAATGGGAATTTGTGTCTATATTAACAGGGAGACAGAAATATCTCTGCTGGTGACTAGGTCTTTTTACAGCAAGAATGAGACTGGGGTATTGAAGATGTATGATAAGGAATTGATAAGGGAAAGGATTTCAGATGTAAGGAAAGGCACATACACCAACATCAAACTCTTTGTTCCCAACTAAGTCTTCTCACTTCTTCCTCCATGACTTTCTACATGAGGAAGCCAAGCATAATAGCTGGCTTTATCTTGATTTTTTGTGTTATTGTCTTGACTGCTTACTTTGGCTGCTTTCTCCTTCTCTTGTATTCTCACTGCAGACTTCACAGTACAACAGGAAACAAAGCACAAAAGGATGTAGGACATGAAAAAGTGATTGAAAAGCTGTTAGCAATGAAGGGAACAACTCAAACTAAGCATGTGGAAGAGAATAAGTGGGGAAATTATCCAGACGGTTGATGTCTGTCCTATCTACTGCTACTGAATAAATATCTGGTTTTGATTGGAAGTGGCCAAGAAACCAACACAATCCCTCATAGAAGTCTCTCTTTGGTTGCTCTTTTCCAAAGTATGAATATACTGCAAATTATTTCCACTTTATTACTTTTATTATTGTTTTGCAAGTGCTTCTAATATGTTGTATCTGTCTTCAAGTTAGCATATAGTGGATTTTTGCTTTAGTTTGTTGTAGTAATATTGGCAGCTCACTTCTTTTCTTACCAAGAGAGATGAATGTTACCAGTATGAGATGAATACATCATCTTTGACCCAAATTACAATTCCACTGATTGTCTGAGCAAATGGAAACGCTGCTGTATGTCATGGAATTGTTTAAGTGGGAAAAAAACTCCAAGATTATCAAGGCCAGTCATTAATCTAGCACTACCAATTTCAGCACTAAACCATGTACTTAAGTGCCACATCTACGCAGTTTTAAATAGCTCAAGGGCCTGTCTCCACCAGGGGAAGCCTGTTCCAATGCTTAACAAACTTCTCGATGGACAAAATTTTCATGATACTAACTCTAAACTTCTCCTGGCACAACTTGAGACCATTTCCTCTTCTCCTGTTTCTTATGACTTGGGAAAAGACACCAAGGTGTGGCCTCATCAGTGCCAAGTACAGGTGAACAATCAGTGCCCTAGTCCTGCTTGTGACACTATTTCTGATACAGCCCAGAATACTAGTGGCCTTCTTGGCTACTTGGGCACACTTCTGACCCTCAAGTCAGTTTCAGCCAGGCAGCTTTCCAACCATTCTTCCCCCAGCCTGTAGCGCTGCACGGCGTAGTTGTGACCCAAGTGCAGGACTCAACACTTTGCCTTGTTGAACATCGTACCAATGGCCTTGGGCCATCAATCCAGCCTGTCCAGATCACCCCTGCAGAGCCTTCCTACCCTCCAGCAGTCAACACTCCCACCCAATCTAGTGTCATCCACAAACTTGATAGAGTGCACTCCATCACCTCATGCAGGTCATCAATAAAGTTATAAAACAGGACTGACCCTACACTAAGTCCTGGAGAATACCACTCGTGACTGGCCACCAGCTGGATTTGACTCCATTCACCACCACTCTCTGGTCTCCTCTATCCAGCCAGTTTTTTACCCAGCGAACAGGGTACCCATCCAAGCCATGCACAGCCAGTTTCTCCCTGAGAATGCTGTGGAAAATGGTCAAAGGTTTTACTAAAGTCCAGGCAGACTACATCCACAGCCTTTCTCTCATCCACTAAGTGGATCAGGTTGGTCAAGTGGGATCTGCCTTTCATAAACCCATGCTGGCTGGACTTAATCCCCTGGTTGTCCTCCACGTGCCATGTGATAGCACAGAAGATTATCTCTTTGTAAAGAGGAACTCTTTAAATAAACGAACAACATCTCATAGTTAAACTAAAAAAATTAAAAATACTAGAAAAACTGTTTAACAAGCGACTATCCTTTTCAATATGCCCTGAAATTTTCCTTTTCCATACTTCATAGAAGTCATCCCTAATTCACTGGAAATAGAAGCAATCATATCTTACACACAACATTGTAAGATACATTCACATACATAAATATCTCTGTAATACATAGCCAGACTTTTGGTGATTAGCACATATTTTTGGGTTTATAAATTCTAGTCTTGTTTACTTATAATGTAAAGACTAACAAAAGGTAACACAAAAATATGGCATCTTTTTAACTCAATTTTCAGTGTCTTTTCTAGCAGAATTTTGCCAGAGGATCTGTTTTGATACTGGAAGTACAGGGAGCAAATGGTGTAGCTCCCAGGGGTCTCAAAGGGGTAAGATTTCAGTTTTAGAAGTACCTGAATCCTATTTCAGATATGTGACATAGGAGAGGATATGTACTCTTCAAAACTTGCAGAGCCTATTGTCTGAGATAGAATGAAAAAAACCTAACACTTCCCAACAATCTTTTTCTCCTTCCTTTTGCAAGTTACATTTTCTGACAAATTCATCTGCACTGCTTGCCTAGTAATAGCAATTGTCTGTGTAATTGGGAGCATAAAAAGAGGTGGGTAAGCCTTTGAGGAAAGCCAGCTAAGCATGCAAACACTGCTTGTAATTGGTACATAAATTTAGATGATCTAGTTGCATATGTATTTCCTGCTTAATGATAATATTTAGAAGCTTGGTAGTTAATCTACTTCCTAACTTTCCAGGCCCTAAGGGGTAATCCTTCAATATATTCAACTTCATATAGCTTTTACAAGATCCTACACCCAAAATGGATTCTTATGATACGTATTATTTCATCCATCTGCCTTTTTCCACAAGTAATAATAACAAAAAAGTAGGAACAATATGTATGTATGGAACAATACTTTGCAGGTAATTCACAGTTTTGTCTTGTGTTGTTTCAAATTGAGAGTTCAGCTCCACAGATCAAGCTTTGTCTGAACTGTCTTCTGTACAAAATGGTTTTGAGGATGGACTTGACCACTTATATAGAATATATTCTCCTTCAAAATTCCAGTTCCAAGTTACTTGCTTCAGTAATTTTCCTTCACCCTTAACACAAAGCAAGATTAAGTGGTTCTTATATTTGAAGTTCTTTCAGGATTCTATTTTCATCAATTAAATATATTTCATTAATCTCCACTGAACTAACTTCTTCCAACAACAGCTCATTTTTATTCTGATGTTAACTTAGTTCTAACTTTATGGAATCCCATTTCCTTCCGTTCCATCCTTCCATTGAATTAATTAATTAATTATTCTCTGTCCTTCTTATGTGTCAATTCTTCCACGTCCATGCTGTTTCATATTTCTTCTAATTCCTCGGATCGTCACCACATTGACTACTTATGTGTCTCACTACTATTTCCAGTTTATCCATGTCACTGAATTCTGGCAAGTCCCAAACCAGAAATTATAGTGAAGCCTAGTCCACTAATGAGTAGTAACATTCTCACAAGTTTAATGATGGCAGTGTGATTTCTGAGGTAGTGACTGCAGGTCTGGCTCCATTTCTGGGCTGCAGGGATAAAGCACTTTGTGTAGCATTTTGGAGCACATGCAAGGAAAAGCAATGCTTTGGTGAAGGTGAATCAAAACAAGAGATAATTGACTGTTAGCCAGCAATCTAAAATGGTGTTCACAGGTTTTTTTATTGAAACTGAAGACCAGACATGCCATAGGAGATTTGTAGAACCACTACTGAATTAGGATGCAGTCAACATGTACAATAAGAGTGTTAATGACCTCTTTTATTACTATTTTTTTAAAGGTAGCAACATTTACATATTTAGTCCCCATTGTTATAACTCTTTACAGTAATTGTCCCATTTGGTTTTTGTTCAGGTTTTAAATTGACACATTATCGGTTGATGAATAAATGTTCCACTAATACCTCAATTACATCAATTGTCTCCCCATGAAATCACAAATATAATCGTATGCACAAATAGTTGCATTGCTATTAAACTATGTGAAAATTGGATATCTTAGAAAAATAACAGAATACCTGTTGCTCTATTTTAATACTTTTCACAGCTATCATCATTGTAGGAGTTTGGACTCTGCAAAGATACACAGGAGTTTGTTGTTTGTAGTCTGCTGTGAGACTGTACCACTCTATATGGTTTACACTTGATTTAAAAAATACCTCCATAGTACTTGATTGTAGCATGCCTTTTGATTTTCTGAATGAATAATACATATCTGCAATGTCTTTCAGAAAGATGGAATCTGATTTTAATGTTGAGAAGTGTGTGGGAGAAAGGAGCAAGATACACATACAGGACTAGTAGAATTCTTCATTCATAAACTTAATAACAAAACACAAAATATGTTATCAGTAATAATAATTGACTGATTTCTTGCAGGGGCTTATTTTATGGCAAGAGGTCATGAGTCAGGTCTGAAGTTAGAGCCCAATTCTCAGCTGCACAGAGAAAAAACCTGGAAAATTAGGAATATGGCAGGTTATTAAAGGAATTAATTTACTAAATTATCAGTGTCTATCATACTTCAGTTTAAGTAGTTATTTATCTCCCATTTTTACTATTATCTATTTATAAAATGCCACCGCAAGCCGTCTCACTCTCCTCTTTATTAGGTAACTTAACTTTTCCTAAAGAACAGCCAACCTTCTTCAGATCATCATAGTAGGGTTTTTCATATGTTTTTTCTGACTGAAAAAATTTTACCTAAATGGGAGGAATGAAAATCTCTACCAGATTTCAAAATGTGTGTATGAAATTTTACTAGGGAGAATTTTATTTCCTGAGGCAGAAACAGTTCATGATATAAACAGGGGAAAAAAAATATTAACTGTTTTTCAAACTGGGACAAATATCATGGCAAATTTCCCGATGAAAGAATCAAACCCAAACATGATGAACGAGTAAACAGGTGAGGTGTAGATGATGTCAGATGTTATATACATGTTACAAAAGACACTGTTGCAAGCAGATTTTGAAGGTGCATGTTATAAAACATACTCCAGTACAGATAGATTTTTCTGGGATTAGTCCTCTGAGACTCGTGTTGCTACAACTGGTATGAATCAGATAAGTAACAGGAGAAAATTGAAACAAACTTATTTTCATTCATTCAGCTGAGAATGCAGTTAAACGTAAAGGAGTATCAGAGAAGAGGACAGTCAGGTAAGGAGAAGAACAGCAGCAGGTTTCCAGATTTCCTGTAGATTTTTCTTCTGAAGATGGAGTGCAAAGTAATTTTAACTTTTCCTCTTACATTTTTTTCCCAAGTAGTCATTTTTGCAATTTACTTTTTGGCAGCAAATTCTGTAGCACTGAAGTTGCAATAAACTCTTTTCAACACCTCTGTTTAATCCTATGGCCCACAGCAACATTATTTAATTAAACCGTGGGACCCACGTACTATAGTGTGGTAAATGATAGGTCATTGACTGTCATCATTTGCTTTACTTGTAACTAGCTGGTGAGATGAGAAAAACTTCAATCTTAGAGAGAAACATTTGCCAACATCAAATTATATTTCACGGGATAAGAAGGTGTGCAAAGGAGTCTTAACGTGCCTTCATATATCCCGTTGATGCTTTTTTTAAATACAGGACATAAAAAGAGAACACATTATTTTCTGTAGTGTAGTATAACAGACAAAGGTTTATTTTTATATTCTTTCATAAAAGCAGGTATTTCAGATCCAGTTTTGACAAGCTATAATTAATATCTATTAAAATATAAAGGGAGAACAGAGAAGAAAAAAAATGTTACTCTTTTAGAATAGATGTTTAGAATTTTCCTGAAAAATACTTGTGAAAATCTGATTGATCCATTACTCTCTTTTGTGTTTTAAAGATAATTGCAAGTTGTAAAGGAAAAATAAAAACAAAAACCAAAAAAACCCCAACAACAAAACCCAACCCTAAACATTAGAAGCTGTTTGCCATCTGAAAACAAGACAAGTAAGAGTGATATGTATTAACAAATACTGATTGTCACATATAGGTAGTTTTTTGCTGAATTTTCTAGCATCTCCTGAAACTCTTTATTTTCAGTTTCACTAATATGCGAATCTTGAGCCTCATGGCCATTCAGGATGTTCTAGGCTGGCCACAAGGTCCTGATTGCTGCAAAGCTCACCTCCAGATGTTACGACATACTTACAGGAGTCTTTATGATACTGCCTGTTACCAGGAAAGACATTGTTATTGCTCTAAGAAACATTATATTATCTGAAATATAAAATATACGGTAATGACAGTAATACAAATAAAGTATAAAAATACCATAAAGCATGAAGTAAGACTTTTATGATGAAATTCTACTATTTATATGTGTAAAATAAAGATAAAACTGAAATACCTATCTCCTTTATACTTTCTGTTTACAAAATTGCTTGTAGCTCACTACAAACTTAGCAGAGCTAGGGTTTAAAATCAGAATCTAGTGACTTATGATTCATGGCATTAATTAATGATTAAATAATTCTACATTATATTGAAAATTTAGGGAAGGTATGTATTTCAATAGTCCTCTGCAATATGTCTAAACAAACAAAACAACAAATCCTTTCTTTTCCTTCACAACTGTTTCCTCCAGCAATCTGATTTTCTTGTTGGAGTCTAGATGCTGCCAACCCTTATATTTTTCATATTCAAAAGCTTCCTGCATAAATAAGCATTACTAACAAAACATATGCCATCAGGAACACACTTTTGACAAAAGTCAGTCCCGGTTGCCTTTGCAGGTCCCAGTAACACTGTGTGGCAGGAGAAACAGTCTTTGCGGTAGTAGACTGGTGAGCTGTGGGGAATTTCAAACTCTTCCAGCTGACAAGCCACTGCTGTAGTTTACAGAGTGTTATTTCCCGGCTCACCAGCTACTGAATTAGATTCAAAGTTGCACTGAGGTTTTTTGTGGCCAGGATCCAGGGTATCTAAACTGAAGTCCTGGAATGAAAACAGTGATTGACGATTTTGTTCTACTGGCAAAGGGAAACCTTTCCAAGGAGAGTAAATCTTATTAAATAGAAAACAGTACTTTTGCTGTGGCCAGTCTGAGACTGAGAAATTGACTCCTCCAGGAGGCAAGGACCAGCACAAGTTTGAGTGCCACCTTCCTTTCCAAGTGCAAATTGGATTTTCTTAACCTTTCCTTCTGCAACATAAACATTTAGACAAACAGTCAGACAGGCATTATATGTTGTAAAACAAAACATTGCACAGTAGACACATCTTCCCCTGGGGAGAGGAATGAAAGAATAAACATGTAACAAGCATTAGTCACATTGCTTAATGCACTACTGGAAGACACTCAAATATGCTTTGTGAGTATGCTATAAAGAGATATATGAAGTATCACAAGTGTAGTCTATAACTTGTCAGATAATCTAATGCACTCTGAATGAGCTGGAGTTAGAATAAATTTTAAGAGTATTTCCATGTACAGTTAAGAAAAGGAGCAAAATCTTGTCAAAAAGGTAATTTTGCATTTGTCTTACTAAGTGCAGGTATGAAAAACATTCCTGATATTTTTAAAATGTAGTTCTTTAGCAACACCTGTAATTCTTAAATTGTCAAAGACAATCTTGATTGACAAACTGTAGAAAAAATATCTTGAATAATAGATGCCAGGATACTTTTCTCTTCATCACCATCATCTGGCTCTTTCCTAGCAACCTTTCAACATCATCTCACTTTTCTTTCCATTTTCATTTCTGTAGGGACTGAGACAGGAGCAGTTAACAACTACAGCACATAGATACAGTCTACCTAGGAATTAGGAGCAGCCAGTGGAAGCTAAACTGAAGGAAATCCAAAGTTACCTCTGTGCTCAGAAGAAAGTTCCTGGAAATACTTGTGGGTCCCTTCCATCTTAGGACATTCTACAATTTTATGATTGTATACATGGGTGAAGCTTCCATCTCTGGTTGAAAGTTCATATATACAGTCTCTTGCAGTCTGTAGTTTCTAAGCACTACTTTTTTAGAATAGAATAGACATTTCAGCTAGAAACATAAATTAGTTCTTCAGATGTATGAACTGAAGATAGTAAAAAAAATCCCCATTATCCCAAGTTCCTATGTCACACCGAGGCAAATTGATGGTCTTGGGTATGTAGTAGTCAAGACAAGAGTCAAACTGAAAATTCCTCAGCAGTCACAGATACACGCTGTAGTCTATAATTGAGTTCTGCTCTCAGAATTCAATTTTTTGGCAAAATAGTAAAGTTTATGCTCAAAGCAGCAGGTTTGCATTAAGTAGGATCTAAATAGAGACAGTTTTTCTAAATGTTTTGATTTTGTGGGGAGGTTTTGTTAGTTTGTTTATTTATTTATTTTTCTTGCAAGGAATGTTTCTGTTTCTCATCATGTTTTACCCTCTGGCATGGGATTTTCAAACTGAATTAGATGGAAGTCAGATCTATCACAATTACTTCTTTAGACCAGTCAGTGGTGAAAGGTGAAGCATATCACATCTTGCTAAGAGTGAACCCAATATGTCACACTTTTCTACTTTTCCTGACACATGCTCATATGTTGTCATCTTGAATGAAATGTAACTTCTGATGTGGGTTCCACTACAATCACTACTAGCTGTTCAGTGTCTTCTTGTCATAATGTGTAAGGGAAACTGAGACCATGAGCCAGAACTGGACAGCAGTTCTATGTGGACAGGTCTGAAGCATGCTTCTCTGAGCATTTCTGCACACTCTGCAGCATGCAGGGAATACAGACCTAGTCTTTTGACTGCATAGTTTAGGGGCCCATCTGTGTTTCATAGGTCAGAACTGCAGAATCTGCAATGCCCAATTGATTATGCTCATTTGATTTTATTGAGTGATTGAGAAGGCTTGGCAGAGTTGCCATTGATAAGGAAGAATCTGGATGCATCGTGCAGTAGCAGTGCTTCCTATCAGTTCTGTGTTCTATAGGCTGTGTGTTCAGTAAATTACTCAGTATTGTGGTGCTAATGATGCTGTAGTGGTGACACAGGAGTTTGTACACACTAGGCCAGAACTTTCCTGAGGCTATGGAAAAGAAAGAGTAGATCAGCAAGCATACTCTCCACCAGGGAAGGTGCACACACTAATGAGAGAACTTAAAAATTGAGAGAAATGCAAGGAATCAATTCATAAAACATTTGCAGATCACTAAAGGAATTTCAACAGATATGTGTAATGACTCCTAGAGAGTAAATAATTTACTCTCTTACAGAGAATAAATTATGCAGAACTCTGCCAGACAGAGCCAAACCTTCCATGAACTTCAGTGGTTCCAGGATTTAATCAAGTCACCTGAAGCACCACAAAATTAATGCCTCTCTTTGAAAAGCAATAATTCAAGTGTTTGAGTAGGTAAAACATTATACCTCTCACTTGTACTGCATGAATTGAGGCACAAATTCTAGGCTTAAGTTTACCTTTCCATTACTGTTAAATCACTCTTTATCTGTATACATTATTTATATCAAAGGTGCAAACTCTGCAAGCTCTGGCTTTGTACAAAACTAAAGACCAAGGTAAAAAAATGTGGACTTCTTTTGCTCCTTGGCCCATTCTCTTTTTATTCCTCTCTTTGGTTTTACAGCATACCTTTGAATTGCCTCTCCTACAGAGTCACTGAATCCTTGAGATGGTAAGGGACCTCTTGAGAACATCTAGTCCAGTTCCCCTGCTCAACTTCACTTTCCTTTATCATAGCTGTGGTCACTTGCTACCCTCTTCTCTGAGCATTGTGAGTACATCATCCATACCCATCTCTTCTGAGCCTTCTTTCATTGTAAAGGTTTGTGACTCAGTCCCAGGCAACCATTGGCTCCATACAGAAGTTGATCTAGTTTAGAGGCTTTCCTGAGAGCCAGAAGGGAATGGTGCTGCAGCAGACTGATACCTGTTGCCCCCCAGGTAAAGGCAGGAGTTATTAACCACATCTGACAGAGAAACCTTCATATCCTTGCTCAGTCAGCATGGAGGGGTTGGGGGTGATGTGAGGCAAGGGCAGCTTTGAATGCAGAGCTGAAATCTAGGGGACAGCAGTGGCTATGAAACCTCCAGTCTTCTTGGTGCCCAGCTCAGGGCTCAAGAAGGTCTGAGCTCACTGACAGGGTGTAGTGTGGCATCCTCAGGGCTAGGGTGTTGGGGTCAAGGGCAGCCCTTCTGCAGGCAGCCAGTGCCCACGCCGATGGATGCAGCCCCACAGCATCCAAGACAGTTAAGACAAGAAGGCTGGGAAGGCAACAGGCCCTGATGACAGATCGATGAACACCAGCCAAAAACTGGGTTAAAATACAAAGTCAAAGATGAGCCAGGAAACCCAAATAATTGCTCAGGAACAGGGCTGAAGACCTGCAGCATTTCTGGAGGATCCTAAAGTGGGATCCTGGGTTATGGGTAGATTGGGTATAACTAGGCAGGGACAGTCAGGTCCACAATGCTCTCACAGACCTGAGAAGGTTTCTCTTTGGCACCCAGCCCACTTTAGAGTGTGTTGTGAATAAAAAATTATAATGGGCTTCTGCAAAGTAAAAGAACATTCACTGAAGCTGAGGAAAATCGAGCAATACCATTTAATTTTTGTTAACAAAAATAAACAGCTGAGAAAACATAAATTACAAGAGAATGGGTGGTACTGGCAAAATAAGTGATGCCAGTGTAACTGCAAGGTGATCTCATTAGCAACATGATATTGTACAAACTTTGCATGATAATTGCTTATTATTGCTTATAATAATATTATTTAGGAAGCTCAAACATATATCTCTCTAAGTCCACTGGATTTTGTTTTAATAGTGTATTCCCTAGGGAGCTAACTTATTTATTGATTTGTTAAAGAGAATAATGATCTAAATGCAAGAACTGAAGTGTATGTAATTGAGATCCAATTGGAGGGGCATTAAACCACTCACTAAATTTAAGTGCAGGCACTTAAATTCGTCCAAAGATTGAAATACACTTTCTCGGTTAGATTCTTTCCCTGCCAGAAAGTACATTTTAAGAATGAAAATGCTTTGTTGAGATTTTTTTTTTTAGTATCTCATTCTAAAAGTAGCAGAGCAACAGAATGTATTTTTAAAATGACCTAATACTTGCCTATTTAAGATTATAACCTGAGACTGTATTTTCAGTACTGCTATAACTATTATGATTCACTAATGTAGCTTTCCCAGCATGTCATATTAGAGCATAAACTCCAGGAAAATAAAGTTATGAAGAAATTTCAAGACTTGGTTAAAAAATGTGAATCAGTATTATATTGATATTATAATTGTGAATCAGAATTTTAGTTTGAGCACTGGTCAACACATTTTGAGTTTCAGCTACAGTCAAGAAAAGAAATTTATTGTAAATCATATGTCACTAACCTTTAAAAGTGACTCTTCCTTTTCTGCAGTTGTATTCTACCCACATCTTATTACATTATCAGTTCCACTGAGTAATCAAGATTGTTAAACTACCTCTTAAAAATTAATTTCTATTGCTTATAATGGGAACATCACCTGTCTCCAAAAGAATAAACTATACTTGAATTGACTCAACCTGGAACTATTTCCTTTTTCCAGTGCTGTGTTTTGTGAGTAAACAGTGAAAAAAAAGTATTTGAGCATTTAAAAAGAGAAGTGTGCTCATCTGTTTGACTTCTGCAAGATATAACTAACTGAATTCCTAGTCTGAACACTTTCCTTGCTTCACTTCTGTGCTATTCATCTAAACTGGTTGTGAGCCCTACAATGATGCTTGCTTTGATACAGCTTCCACAGCTACTAGAATGCATCTAAAGCAGTACTGTGCATTATTACATAGACTTTACATGATGCCAATAGACATTTACCCAGAACCGTATGACTGCACTGATAAATTATGGGCTCATATGAATATCTTTAGCCCCACTGAAAGAAAAGTGTCTCCACTGAAGTCATTAATTTTGGGCTTAAATATACTGTTAATTCTTCTCTGTATTTTCATCTGCAATCCCATAGGTCATACTTTTAATTGTCTTATGAGCAAAAATAAAGATACAATACAAGCTCATGGTATAGTGTCATCAAAAGCTTCCCTGTTTCTAACATGTACTCATTATCCCTCCATTTCCCTCCTTTCTCTCTTTCCCTCTTTAAATCTACACCTTACTTTGTGCTCTTATATGTCCTCTTTTTTGCTTTTCTCTCCATATGTTGTTTCCTCTTTCCATTGTTCATTTTCTTTGTCTCTCTCCAGGGTGTCTAGTGGGAAAATTTGTTAGCATTATAATTCAGACCTACTCAGCTAATTTTGCTGTCAGCTTGACAGAGATATGTTGAAATGCTCTTGTGCATGATCACAGAAGTGGTCATACTTTGTTGTGGCAGTTCTAGATGTTGTTTTTAAAGTGTCAATATCCAGTTTATTTGAGGAAAACAAAATGAGAATTAAATAGAAACTTGGGATTCTTACAGTGCAGACCCAAATTTAAAGCACTTTTATGTGTGTGATGCAGTTAACAGATATTTATTTCCAGATTGTCTTCCATATATGGTTGATTGCTTGCATGTTGTAGGTCCTTTCCTTATCTTTAGTAAAGGATAAAACAACTGTATATTCCACAGGTTACAACTCTGACTGGATAAATAATCGTGTGGTCTCAAATCTGGCTGTAGGATTCACCTGAGAAGATTTCTAGTGAATGGTGAGACAGGCATTAAACCAAGATATTACACAGAATTTTAAGAAGCATGTTTTCTAAAATTAAATTGGAAAAAAAGTCAAAACAATATATTAATCAATTATTTAATTTGTAAATATCTGGACATGGGATATTTCTTTATTTTACTTTATTTGTGACTCTTTAACACACTCCTCTCAAGATGAATTTTAAACACTTGGATTACAAGACTAATGTAGGATAATGACAATTTTAAAAGCCAGTGGTTAAAGGGTAATTAAAGCAAAAATGATGTGACTTTACATGTCCAGTATACAATACAGTGTTTTCAATTTTGAATGAGCATGGAATTCAGCCTCAGGAACAGCTCTAAAGTAACTTGTTATCTCCCGCACTTTGACCTTAGAAATATCTAAAGATGGTATCAGAGCCTAGGACCAGAACTGCAGTCATTGTATCAATGCCTGAAAGACATTCTTCCTTCAAACATTAAACTGTGTTACTTATTTAGTTTGATCACCTTTAAAAAGGGAGCCTGCTTCCCCCCACCACTCTACTCTATTCTCTGCTCCTCCACAGTACAGTAACAGAAAAAAAAATTAAAAACTGACTCTTCTATAGAGCAGTCCCCTAACATTTACTGCCATTTTTGAAGATAATACAAAATTGCAAATGTAAGCAAACTGACATTTTTTTGTAAATTTTTTACTTTACTTCTATCTCACTTACCAAGACCATAGATTCCAGCACCCATGACAGGGATTTAGGATTCAGCAATAAGATTTATAATTTATTGCGAATATCTAAAGAAACATGACTTCCTGCAAAGATATGAAGAGCTTCCACTGAACTATAGACCCACTCTAATAACAATATATCTTACTTCTTTCCAGATTAGTTTGCAAGCTGCTAGACATTTCTTGTCATTGTCCATTCTAGAAGAACCACTCCTAAAAAAAAAATTAATTCTTCTGGCCAAACCTATGGAAAATAGAATAGTTTCAGAAGGAAAATTCAGATGGCTGTGATTAATGACGTCTCCTGATTCCTGTTGACATATTTTAAGAAATGGCCATCTTTTTCTTACTTGCTCCAGAATTTTTCTGCCTTAGCAGCAGAAGTGAAAGTGTGCTATCTTCTTGGTCATGACACCCTGTGGCTCAGCGTATCATTCTAAAATGAAGTGAGCACCTTTTTTGTTAATGTCATAGGTTGTGAACTGTGGCCAATACTAATAGGAAAACAGTAACGTCTTAAAAAGCCACTGTTGAGCAGGTAGAGCCTTGAATCCAGATTGGTATAATGAAATGAAAATAAGGCTCAAGCACCTGTTGCAATTGCTTATATTGATACAGAGAAGTCAGAATGAACAGCAAAGCAGTAAAAGACCCTTCCCATGAATGATGTTTTTATTAAGCTAGCAATACTGGGCATCTGGGATCAAAATTACACAGAGAAGAAGTGGTTCTTGTCTCACTTGCACAGAACCAAAACAAAAGAGATAACTTGAGAGGGAGAAGAATCATCTTCCAGCCCATCCAGCAGTGTGACAGCTCATGAACTACATTACCTGTGGAGAACCTCAAGTAGTAAGGCTGGCAGAGAGATGTGGAGAAAGAAGAAGCTTTCTGATAGATACATTTTGTGACCAGTGGGTTTCCTGAAATGCTCAAGCACCTCAGCTGAACTGTTATTTTAGAGAGTACTGTTGCCAACTGCTTCCATGAGCTATCATAACACATATTTATATTAATTGCCTAAGGTGTTAAATAAATCTTTCTGCATCTTGGCTTTCTTACATAGGAAAGCCTACACAGAATGTGGTTTTGCTTTGTTATAGCCTGCTATACTTCAGGTGAAATAATATACTGGGTTTATGCAATCGACTTATACCCTATACATCCTACTCATGCCAGTAAATTTATGCATTACTGACAGTAGGCAAAGACCGTAATCACATATTTCCCACTTTCATTTTAGTGGAATAAAATTAATGTATCTGATTAAAATATCTTCACAGACTGACAGGGACAGCAGTATCAGTACAAGGGAGGTGCTCATTGTGTTTGAAAATTACCTGAGGGGTTTCAGATGGTCTTTTAATTAATTTATAATAATTTCTGAATATAAATGACAATGCAAAATCAAATTATTGAGACAAAATGACATGCATGACATTAGAATTTTATTCAGTAATTCGACAGGCCTACTGAATTGGGATTGCCTTAGCATATGGCAATGATTCAAGAAATTTCCAACATAGAATAAGTGACCAAGGTGGCATTTTACATATTACAGTACTTGAGACATTAACCTATTGGAACATATGTGTTACTGCACACCTAATTTTAAAGAATGTGTGTTTGCACTTGTTTTATCGTTACCTATACATTTGAAAGATTATGTCTAAATTAACGTCTTGAATGCAGGTCTTTACACCCATTTTGGACATACTGAAGGTGTCTTCACAGTGATACCACTATAATTATACACCTAAAGCAAATAGCAAGAATGTTACATGTGCAAATTTACTTTAAAATTAGATTTCTGGCAAGTACATGAGACAGGATTGAGAGTATGTTAGAATATCTGAAAATAATTGCCACTAAATTTAATCAGTTACATGAAATGTGAAGTCAACCCAAGGTCACCTTAAAAAGGAAATGAACTATTTAAGCAGCCATTGCACTGAACCAGATGGCATGACTGGGAGGTTAAAAACAAGAAAGGACAGAATTTTTCAAAGCTGTATAAATTTGTTAATGTATGCATACTAGAATCATGTAAGTGAAAAGTTCACTTATTATTTACAAATTAAATTTACTTATTTTATAATTGCTGAAGAGCTGAAGGGAGATAAGAGTCTTAAAACACACTTTTTTTTTCTATTCCTATGAATAAGAGTTTCATATCTTTTCTTTAAAGTTTATTGTATTGTTTCTAGACATCTCCAGGTCTTCAGGCCCTCTCTAGTCATTTCAGAGTATAAAGAAGATGAGGCAGGTTGCATGTCTGCCCCTGCCAGCTCCTCCTAGACTCCTACAGAGATCTTCAAGGTTATTTCCATCTTATGTCCCTTTAGCCTACATTCTATTAGAGATAGGAAAATAGTTCTCTAAGAATTAAGCATACATAATTTATCCTTATCTATCAAGTTTCCCCGTCAGACTATGCATTCCCCTTTTGTGTTCATCTCATCATCTAACATCTGTACTCCAGACTAACTTTATGTTCCTTAAAACTATTCTTGACTTTGTTGTAGCTTAAGGCACTTGCCTTTCTTGACACCAAAGGACATTACATTTGTAATTTAACTGCTCTTCTATTAATTAATTAATAGCTGATAGTTGTAAGGGGCTAAAAGTCAAATACTAATCAGAGGTATCTATTAGAGCATTAGACCTGAAGCCAAGTACTGCTTTGGAAGAAAGCATAGCAGATATGAAAGAAATAGGCACTGTTTGAATGAAGCATGACCAGAAGCACTTTGGTCTTTGACTATTTCATCTGATTAGAATCATATGTCGGAAAATAATTTCCAAGGAAGACTATCTCATCAAGATGAAGGATAGTTCAGTGCCTATAGAAACCAGGACAGCAATGTCCTTCTGGGTCTCACATCCCATCCATGAACAGGGATTTATAGGCACCTTCTGCTCTCTGAGGTAAGTAAAACAGGCATAAATGGAGTTCAGAAACCAGGGGACATTGTGGCTGCATTGTTAGTGTATGTGTGAATGTGTGGGTGAAGGAGTAAGATGTCTACATATCTGTGATAGGAAATTGACAGGAAATGGCTTCTCCAGCGAACAGACTTTTGATCACTACTGTGGGGGTGAGATTGAAGAAGTGGCTTGTTATTTAAGTCCTTTGCTACAATTAGCATTATCACTGAGTTTATTAGTGACATTTACATTCCCTGGTAGGATGATTCTCTTATTTAACATTGGCACCTTAAAAATCAGGCACTTTAACCCAAGCAAGACTCTTTCTATAGTAGTTCAGGCACCTTGTGAGGGAATTTAGCTATTATGAAGTATAAAAAATCATAGAATAACTGAGGATTAAAGAGTTCTCAGAACATCTCCAGTCCAACTAATTGTTTCCCAAGGCTTTACCAGCCAGGCCCAGAAAACTTCCAAGGATGGAGACAGCACAACCTCTCCACATTTCCTGTTCCACAGTTTAGCTGTCCTCAGCAATACACATCTTTCCTTATATGTAATCTGAACTTCTCTTGTTTCAGTGTATGCCCATTGTCTCTTGTCCCTCCACTGTTCACCACTTCTCAGTGACCTCCAGTAGCTACTAGTAGGTTGCTGTTCAGTCTCCCCAAAACTGCCTCTTCTCCAGCTGAGCTCCCTCAACTTCTCCTCAGAGGGCAGGTGCTCCAGCTCACTGGGCATCTTGGTGGCCTCTGCTGGGCTATCTCCAGGTTATTGATGCCTTTCCTGGACTAGGAGAGTGAGGAATGAGGCGAGAAGGAAGAGTTTCAGAAATGGACTCTGTATCTAGTTGTGTCCTATTAAATATTGAGTAAAGGAGGGTAATTGCTGCTCTGGATCTTCTGTCTGAGCTCCTGTTAATGTAGCCTCTTATGCCTTTGCCAGCAGGGCACGCTGCTGTCTCACAATCGGCTTGCTGTCCTCCAGAAGCATCAGGTCCTTTTTCAAAAAGCTACTCCCTAGTCAGCCTCCAGCCTGCATCATCATCATAAAGGATTCTTCCTTTCTAGGTGCAAAACTTGACATTTTCATTGAATTTCAAAGGTTCCGGTTGGCCCATTCCTACACCCTGTCTAATCTCTCTTGATGGAAATCCTAGTTTCAAGTGAACTGATTTTGGTGCCGTTGCAAACTCAGTGAGAGTATACCCCATTGCCTCCTCCATGTCACAGATAAAAATGCTAAGGTGTATAGGTCCCCATTTAGACCTCTGTGATGATCATTTGTGGATTACCCTTCATGTAATGTATGACCTATTGAATGCCAGCCTCTGAGTCTAACCCTCCAGCCATCTTTCTATGCTTACAATTCTCCACTCAAACAGTCATAATGTCCTTACATACAATAACACTGTGAGAGACAGTCAAAAGCCTTGCTAAAAACCATGCTAATGACATCCACTGCTCTATCTTTGTCCACAGATCCATTTACTTTACTATGGAAGGCAATAAGGTCAGTCACGCATGATTTACCTTCTGCGTCCATGGACTAGAAGTTTACATGCACTGCTGCCCAGATTAGATGCTTTATACTGCTAAAATAAGATTAAACAAATCCTAAAATTGGTCTTTCATAGTTCTAGGAATTTTTATTTCCATTGTCCTTTGTAAACACAGAAGTGTTTCTTCACCAAGTGTTTGAACACTATCAGCTCTCATAGCAAATTAAAGAAAGTTTTCAAGTGATAAAAGCATGGGATTGCTGTCAAAAAAGAAAGGCTTCTGACAGACTGGGTGGTAATTGCTGTATCAGGTATCCTGCCATTTTAGGTTGGCTGCTCAATAAAACTCAACTTGGCAGAGGCACAAAAGCTGATTAGTGATTGTTAGATTTTTTGGTCAAGTTTGCCATTTGATCTTCCATTAGAAAAATTGAGAAATTCTCCATTGCCTTTTATGGGAACTAGGTTATGCCATGAGAAAAATTCAGAAAATCCAGCATGTCTCATTCAGTTTTGACATGCTGAAGAACAGTAGCTTATACTGGGAATTTTCTCTCTCTGAAAGGAGAGAGAAAACTTTGCTTAGAAAAAGAATGTTCAACATCTAGAAACTAATTTCCAAATCTACAATAATTCATTGGCTCTTGTGAAATAGGAACTCTACAATACATATGGGGATCATATAAGGACAGAAAACTAGCCAATGCAATTATTTGAGGATTTCCTGAGAACGTTTCAAGTTTAGACCTAATTTGTAGCACTTAATAATATAAAACTCCTAAAAAACCAACCCCCAAATAAACAATCCCTCCCAGCAAACAAACAAAACCCCAAACAAACCAGATTTTTAAGTGTCTACTAAATAAAAAAAATATATATTTTGCATATGTAACAATGTTCCATACAGATGTTGCCAGTGCAGTAGGTATTATAGTCAAGAAAATATTACATATTTTGGCACTCACCTCTTTCTATCTGGAAATCTCTGTTTCCACAGCCTATTGCATAGTTCAGAGTGGTAAGGAAACCCTTTCAGGCTATACGACTTTAATATAATTTATTTTCTTTCTACTCTTCTAGCTGTAAGTGCTATCCCATTTGCCAGTCTGCAGAGGCTGTTTGCCTATTAAGACATGTATTTGCAAGATCCACAATCTTCACAAGATCATTATAAGAGATATTGAGTTACATCATTTGTATATATACATCTAAGTAGTAAATATTGTCTTTATACATTGAAGACCTCTAGTTCCCAGAATGAATCATGGGGCTCTAAGCTCCCCTCACAAGCAAATGCTGAAGGAAGCAATCTATCCATCAAGGAGAAAGTAAAGGGACTGACCTATAACATAAGAACAAGTTAGGAGTATGCAACAGGAGAGGGGTAATGGATGCTGTGTTATTTATAGCTACAATAAAACCTAATGTGTACAGTTTAAAGATAGACACATTCAAAGTGGAAATATGAGACACATTTCTATCAGTGAGAGAAAATAACTAGAGTCACTTTATAAAGGAAAGCAGTAGATTTTCTGTCCATCGTACAACATTTCAAAATCAATATGGGTTTCTTTCAAAACATGTACTCTATTAAACCATATATTATTGGACTTCATGTGAATGTTACTGGGTGAGTTCTTACTGCCTATGTCACATCACAGGTCAGACTGAATGCAGTGTTCTCTTCTGGCCTTAAAATCTATGAAGTGATCAATAGCTGTTACAGGACCACAGCCACGGAAAAAGAGCAATTATTACTTATGGTTGAAAGGAAAAGGAGACATCATGTGACCTGATAGGCCTAGTCAGTCAATACCAGCCTATGGAGACTCCCAATACTCATAAGGCAAAAACTGACCATATCTATCCACCCTGTACTTTCTTCTTTTAGATTCAAACTCAATATTTTAGCATTTTCACTCTCCTGCATAGGATGTAGTGGGTTCATTTAAGATGTCCTTTCATTTCATGGAAAGATGCAAGCACTCAAATGAGACTGGTATTCTAATATATATAAAAAATGGGTGTCCTTTCTTCCTGTGGTTTTTGATCACTGCTGTATTTTACCAGGTTTCTGACCTGCCCCTTTCCATCTGAATACCATTTCTCATTTTTTCTCCCTGCTCCCCATGCCCCAACCTTGGGCTAATGCATCATTTACACCTTTGTATTTATTTATGGTTTAAGGAAAAGGTGGATGAAAAAATAGAAAAAAAAATTAGTGATTGAATGACATAATTCAGCGGGAATTGAATTGCATGTCAAATTCATTACTCTTTGCTTTTCTAAATCTTTTGCATATATTGTGACACAGAGAAGTACTTTTTTTTTTAAAAAAAGAACAGTATTGAGAATTACTGCCTTGTTCAGACAGAAAAACACTGGAAAGACCACAGTCTGATCTTGTATATTGTCAAAGAGTCACAGAATTGCAGAATATTTAGGGCTGGAAAGAACTTCTGGAGATCATCTAGCCCCACTTGCCTGCTAAAGTAAGTTACACAGGAACGTGTCCAGACAGGTTTTGAATATCTCCAGAGCAGGAGACTCTACAACTTTTTTAGGCCACGTTCTCTCAGCCTTAAAGTACAGAAGTTTTTCATCATATTCAGATGGAACTTCCTCTGTCTCAATTTGTGCTCATTTTCCCATGTCCTGTCACTGGGAACCACTGAAAATGTTCTGTCTTAATTCTTTTGTGCTTTTAATTATGTGCTATCTTAATTAATTTAGCTGTAAATTAGCCTTCAGGATTCCTGTGCAGTCAGTCTAAAAGGTCACTAGAATACTAATGAATTCTCTTGTCTTCTTCAGATATTCTGTGTACAGCAGGCTGTGTAGTGAGAAGTGACTGAACTTCTTTGAGACATTTACTACAAAACTATTTTTCATGTCAGAACTATGTAGTACATTGAGTTTAAGGAAAGTGAATGTTTTAAAAGTATAAATAAATTCTGGATGCTACTTATGAGGGACCTTCATGTTGTTAGTAACTTCTGAATACCACCTAAAATGTGAGAAACTTAGGAAAACTCATTTAACTTATACAACTCTATGAAAATATACAAAACACACATTAAAATCCTTAGGCTTCATCATCATGAAAATCAATTTCTCCTACTGAGTGCAGAGCATTGTGACAAGATGCTAGTGGAAGATGGATTATTTATAGATAAATATAGATATATAGATATGGATATATAAATAGTTCCAGGGGGATGGAAGGAATATCTCATAGCTGGCTGTGACAACATGTTGCTGGATGGGGAAGACTCTTCCTATCCCAATTGCATTCAAAAATTCTGTTTCAAAAACTGAGTGCATGGGCTACCTCCATGACTTGATGCCTTTTCATGTTTTGTACATCACAAAAAAAATTCTCAAGCAGCTGTATAAAAGGATCTTATGTATATGTATGGGAATTACATGCTAAGGATTACATTCTTATCATGATAAATAGTTAGAACAATCCCACCAAAATCCTATCCATCTTAAAAGGACTGACAATTCAGCCATGATTTATAGAAGTGCAGGTAAAATGCTGCAATCTTATTCTGTGGCATTGTATCAGTGATGTGTAAGTTAAATGATTCTTAATAATATGCTTTGCTATAGCACAAGACAACAGGTCTTCTTATAAGGATTATGAAGTATTGTATGACTCCATGCTGTTACTGTATACATAGAGTGGTATACCTTTAAACTGCCAAAGTAAGATATAACTCATCTGTCTGGTCTTACACCAAAAGAAGTCATAAAACTCCTTGAAAAGTTGAGCAGAATGGTTTTGCCTTCAATTAATCTTAAAACCTTTTTCTTTCCACAATATGTATTGGGAAAATAACCCAGAGAAATGAAAAAAAGTCTACATAAAAATGTTGTCTTTGTTCTGGTAGATTATGAACCTGTATAGTTCAAATTCTGAAGGACTAGATTAAAAGAGTGCTTGAGTGCAATATCTGCTTAATTATGCCATATATACTTTGAGGTTCATTGGTAATTGTAACATTCCTTAGCATCTGTAATAACAATTTGGGAAGAAAAGTAGAATCAAAGAGATATCTACAGACCTGTTGCTATCAAGGCTATCAAGAGAGAAATTTAAATACTGGACCTTGTGCAACTTGCTGAAGGTGCCAAAAAGATCAAAATGTATCTTTAGAGAAAAAATATGTAAGAAAACATCACCCCAGATAAGAAATATTTAAAAAGTTGTGCAACCAAAATACACATTTTTGAAAAGCAGCTTTACATATCGTTATATCCCTAAAAGTAGTACTTAAAAGACTAATTAGAAAACATTGTCTCACTATAACCACAAGTGGTAGCATCAGCAGTAGCATCAGTTTAAACCTTGTAATTTTATCTCTATTAGTAATCAAATATAATAATTATTATATAATTTTTAGAAATACATATAAAATCGTAAACCTTATAACTTGAGCATCAACTTAAACCTCACAAACCTTAGGAGCTTAAAATTTAAAGTGCTTTCAGTCCTGTGTTTTGGTTACAAAGATAGTGATACTGAAAGAAGAAAACAGCATATGCACCCTAGTGCTGTAGGGCAGCCATCTGTGTCGCAATGTAATTTCAACCACCACTAGGAAGAACACGACTGCAGCTCACTGATGCATCATGTAGAGGTTCCCTGCTCCAACAAGCGAGCTCCAGAATGGAAAGCATCAGAGAGGCAGAATCAATTTTTGCCAAGTGCCTGAGTAGCTATCACTGCAAATCAGGAAAGAAAAAACACCTTGGGGTATTCTCTGCTATTTAAAGCATCATAGTAAGATCACTAAATCAAGGAGAGAGGTGAGTCACATGGATGTTTGATGACTTGCCATAGATTTCTCTCTAACAGCTATCAAAACTAAGCTAAGGCCTTTCTCAGGACTGACCTTACTTTGGTCAAAATTATTATCACCATTCTTCTCTCCTGTTTCATATGCTTTGCTTCCAGTGCCTTTGTAGTCAGTGATTCTGAGTGATTGTACTGAAGTGCTGTGCTCGTATTTTCATGTCTTTTCTATTAAAGGGAAATATTTACATTTTGCTCAGCTTCTGAAAATAATAACCCTGAAAATGAAGAGAAGTCTAGAATGCAGGACATTAAGGCTACATCAGTGCTAGTAAAAAAAAAGCACCTCACACTGGTTAGTTTTTAATATATTCCCTAGATTGATTTTCTGTGGGCCTTAGAAATGCTAAACATGGTTTGGAGTATAGCAAAACACATAGGATCAATTAATCTGGGCATATTGATAAATCTGTTCCCTTCAGGAGAAACAGGTTTGTGCCTAGCTATATGGGCATAAGCCATCCTCGGGCTCTGACTTGAGGCTTGGTCTGTATGGGTGACCTTCAATTCATTGCCATCACCCGTCTTTCTTGAATCAGGTACTTGAACTAGGTTTTCAATATCTGACCTTAACTTTCACATTGCTGGTTAAAGATCATTTAGACAGAAGGAATCTGGTCAGGCTCATGGGTTTGGCCAGAAGTTTCATTAAAAATTGCAGAGCCCTTCTGGAAAAAAAAAAAAAAAGGGGGGGGGGGGGGAAGAAACCAAACCAAAAAAAAAAATTCTTTGATGTGTTGTTTCACAGGTCTTGCTTCTGAAAATTCATGATTTTCTTTTAGAAAAATTTGAATCCAAATCTGCTTAAAAGAGTTTCCTGTTTTGTTTCAAGAGCAAAACATTATTTATCTTTGAATTATGGGTTTTTTCTCCTCTCTGTAAATATTTACTCCAGTTTTACTGTGAAAAGGAAGTAAAAATTTATTTTACACTGTTTCTAGTTTTGATACATGCATTACAAAATTATTTCTAAGTATTATTGATCATTAACAGCTCATAATTTTGAAAAATAAGACAAAATATGTAAAATCTTGACTAATGTTATTTTATGACTTAGCATTTATACACATCCAACAGTCAGCAATAGACAGCATACAAAACAGAGTCGTACATTCAGTTTCTCTGATGTCTCTTTTGTTCTTGTGATTCTGTACTTCATATCTGCTCCAGCAGTTCTCTTTCCTACCTGTCCATCATTTTTACCTACTAGTTCTTTCCTCTTGCTTTACAAGACTTACTAGACTGTATTCATGGCAAGTCTCATTAAAAGTAGTTTGGACAGTACAAAAACACACTAGCTTGTTTCTAAATCAAGTATTACCCTTTGTCGTGAAAGCACTTTACAATTTAGATCTAATCTAGACCAGATCTACAGTGAATCTACAAGATCTCCAGCCTAAATCTATTTCCAGTCTAGATGCCTCAAAATTCCCTGGGCTGCCAGCCAACACTGATCATAATGTTGATTCTTAAGGAACACCTCCCCTCCTCCACTTCAGGAGATTCTCTTCATTCCTTCCCTAAACTTCCATGAAAATTAAAAGAAAACCTTGTGGTTCATTCTACTTGTAAATTTTTTTTTCTCTATGGGTCATCTCTACCCAGTTACTGCTACTACCACCTAGGAGCAATTTTTCCTTTGTTCTCTGGATTCTGCCTCCTTCTGGTCAAACTGAAATCTTGTCCATTTGAAGGGTCTTTGTGGATAAAAGTAGGGCATTTAGAAGTCTTGGTAAATAGATGCAGCTTGATGGAGTAGCATAGCATAGCATAGCATAACATGCATAGAAACAGAACCTTATGAACATTTAGATCTTCATGAGCTCTGATACTTCCAAATCAAAATATCATGAAATTTATATTCATACAGGGCTCAAGGCTTTAGAAGATACCCAGAAAAAGAGAACTGTGGACAATCCTAGTATCTCACATTTAAACTCCAATCCCATCATCATATTCAAATGGTACTTACCAGTACACATACCTTGCTTTTATAGTCATGTCTTTTACAGTACACACATTTACAGAGGATATATCAGAAGCATAAAAGAGATCAGTTCAGAAACTGAAGCTTTTAAATGAATTTATTATTTGTGCACTACTGAAGCAGACAAAGTTTTGCCTTACTTACAGTATTGCTCCTGAGA
Organism: Margarornis squamiger; assembly: GCA_035222235.1. NCBI lineage: Eukaryota > Metazoa > Chordata > Aves > Passeriformes > Furnariidae > Margarornis > Margarornis squamiger. The sequence goes on along the minus strand of JAWWTY010000106.1, from coordinate 76,286,022 downwards.
GCATTTCTATAGGCTGTGTCAGTTAGTAATTAAAGCAAAATAAGAAGACTTCAAGTTACATATCAGAACGAGCCAAAGATTTCAATGAGACTGAGATGAAATAATGAATAATGCATTTTAGCATATCAGTTAAGGCAGTAACTTAATTCACATCATATTCATACTAGAGCATTCCACAGACTCAGAAGTATTGATCTCAAAATTTCACAGAAGTAGAACTTACATTATACTTAGTTATAGCTTAAATTCTATTTATTTCTCTGGCAGCCAGTTGATTTACTGGTAATACTGCAGGAGAAAATTATGATTGATAATTATATTTTGTTATGGATTAATTGAATAAAACCCTTATTTGTCAAAATAAATGTTATGAAATACAGTGTAAATTAATCCAAGTCAGTTACACTAATAGCTGTTGGCTCTGAAGAGAACTTCAAGAACAGTAAAAAGATATAGATATACACAGCAGACACAGAGTGAGATTTAATTTTAAAGGATGAGTGGTTTCTCTCTCTGTTGGTTACCCTTTGGCATGTTCAACTAATGCGCTTCCCTCTCTGCCTGCCCCTTTCACTGTTCAAGGTTTTTCTCCTGATGCAGAATGAACTGTAAGGCTTTTTGAATAGTTAAGTGAGCCTATTTGACAACAAGTCTAAAATAATTTCCAATAATCCACATTATACAAGATTCTATTTCTATCAACAAATATTTTGTATTCTAGGCAAAATGGAATCAGTTTCTGAAATTTCATCCAAGTTACAGAATTTAGTAGGCATTTAGCTTAGTGGATATTAGGCACTTAAAGAAATTCGATTATGGTCCAAAATTAAATTCTGTCTAAAGGGGAGTTCTGATTCTGTCATCTCTGCCCTCCCTCTCCTTTAATAGCACATGTGCTTACCAGTGCAAAGTAACTCCAGAACAGACATAGACCAACACAGTTCTAATATTTTTACGCCAGCTTAGCAGATTTATGAGTGGTTCATTAGTTGTAATATAGTGAGAACAGTCCTAAGATTACTAAGTTGGTATTACATCTTGTGTCATTCAATAAAAAGGGAATAAAAACCAAGATCTGCCATAATTATTACCACTACTACCTAGAAACATTATGAAACGCCTTGAAGCATCTTGTTTTGAAGCTCAAACAAGTCTCTGGGAGATTTGGAGAAAACATGTAACTGAGGTGTATATAAAAAAAAAAAAAAAATAACAACAACAAAAACCAGTGAGAGATTCTAGAGTCTATCTCTAAGCACTGCATTGGTTAAAAAGAGGGAAGAGATTGCAGTAGAGTGCCTATGAATCTGCTATAGAACATTAATTTCTGCTTCATCTGAAAGCGCTTTAGAGTTGTAAAGGTCATTTTTGCAAATTTACTCTTATGACTAGATAGCCCCAAAAATAAAGAATATAAATGTGGATCAAATAAAAACTATAGATGTGAATTTAAGATGAAGAATTGGCCTTTTATTTAATGAACACTGGTTTAATTGAAGCCACAAAAAGTAATAATAAAAAGATCTTGGAGTCAAATTGCAGCAATAGATCGGTGACATAGAGCAACAAAATACAGAAGTTCAAAGGTGAAAAAGGAAACATCTTTTCCAGCTGAATTACGGAAGTCATATAGAAAGGAATTACCCACATGAAAATTGGCTGAGACACCAACATTAAATTCATAAAACTCAGCCTATACTGAACCTCTTTCTGGTTATTCCTTTGCTTGTTTTTGCTAAACTCATTAGCTAGGCACTTGAGAAAATTTGCACTCAATAATTAAGTGCTTGGTAAATTACTCAGTCTGTGTGATGTGTTATGGTCCAGAACCAGAGTTAAAGAGCAAATAAAATTTTGGAGATTTGGAGCAAATGAAAATGTGCTCTTGAATTCTTTAACAATGTTATTTCAATTAATAGAACTTACTTGATGGAACCAAAGTTTTGGGGCAGGTGCACAGAAGGTCTGGGACAGAAACCAGGCATTTACTACACACGTGGGATTTACTGAGCAGGTGAATAACTTCATCCTTGTTAGCAGTAAAGCAAAGGTGATTGCAGAGTTCAGCTGGTTATGAGGATGCTTGTTTGCATTCACAAGCTCAAGCTCTTGAGATGAAGGAACTGTGACACTTATGTTTTCAGGAAATAGCACAATCCTAGATAAAGTCTTTTCTTTGAGTGCTTTTTAGGTTGCTGTTATTCTGTAAATTAACATAGAAAATGAAACTAATTTTTTTGAAATTAAATATTACAGCTGTAAAGATTCCATAGGCTGCAACTCCTTACACATGCCAGAATTACTGCAATACAAGTATTCTTGTAATGCTTTGCTTTTGAATAAAATTGCTCAATTCAAACATTATTTCAGGCACTATTTCCTCTTTGTCCTATAGGCAGTCCCTTGTGCACACTCTTGAAGATATTTCATTCCCTTCCCACTAAACCATTTCTGTGAAAAACCTCAATAATCAGTGTGAAAGTGGAGCACAGCTCCAAGTCACTACATAGATCTGTAACACCGTGTCTATGTGACAGCACATTTTAACTACAATAAGCAATGCATTTAGAAATAAACTGTATGTTCTCCAGGAGGCATTTTCCTTGACACAACTCTCTTCTTAAAACATGAAAATTAAATCATGTTGTGTCTTTGCACCATTTCTTTCTACTTCTGTTTTTGTCATACAGATTAAAAATCTACGAATGTTTGTCACTGTTACTCCTCCTGTTCTAATTCTCCTTTGCCATTCCCAGAGTTTGTGCTCTTTTTCACTGCCGTTAGAATTAAGCATATGTGTACACTCCGTCCGTTTTACTTGCCAATCCTTCAGGTGCAGAATGTAGTGGTAATTCTGTTTGCACGCTCTGCGGGTACCTCAGCTGCTTCAAGATGGGTACTTCAACCTCAACTTCTTGTTCCCATTTCTCCCATGACCCTTTATTTCCTCTATGATCTGCTTATACATTATTCTAAAAATAGGTACAGGCCTCCTACCCTTTTCTTTAAATCCCTTCAGCTTACTCTTCTGTGATATTTGCAAGAATCTCATCAGTCATTACCTACTTAGATATGTTGTATCTATTTTTTTAGATAGCATAATAAATAATCCTGACTTGGATCTATCCTTTCAAACATTAGCAAAGTTGTGAGAAAATTTGATCCTATTATGAAGGGAACTCCTCTACTGTTTTTTCCTTCTGCCTTCACTCCTTATTCTCATATTCATTATATTACATGTGGAATAATTTGGCATATTTTCTTTGGGCAAGGTTCCTTGTGGTTCAGCACAAGTGTCTGGTCATTATTGAGAATCAAATTACAATATTAATTGAGGTTTTGCAACTGGAAACACAAACATGATAACTTGCAAAGACAAAAATGTATTTTCCCTGTATTTGTATTGCTCTAATTATAAATATCATACTAATCATATATTTTAAAATATTCTCCATTCATTAAATAGTTTCATGATACTTTGATGATATATTCAGTACTTGGAAAGGTAATATCTATTGTTTTCAGTCTAGAGAATAGGCAGCCAAGTAAGAAAACCCAATTACATTCAGGCTTTGAACTATACAAAGAAGAATTATCAAATAGTATATTAATAGATTACAAAACAGATAGGGATTTATCTGCTAAAGATAATTGTTTTCTGCTAATGGTGTAAAAATGTGCACAGTGACAGTCACTGAAACACATGCATGAGAACATAAAAGCATGATCAGTATAAATCACAAAAAATGTGGTTCAATATAAAATGTATTTAGAATAATGAAAGATAGCAGCAGACAAAAAACAGGAATAAAAGGAACTAAGAGAATTAAATGGCACAATTACAAGATCATCTAGCGGGGATGGAGATATGGCAGCATTTATCTGGGAAATGGCAGGTAGTCATACAAATGAAGACACCTATCATGGCACTTCAGAGAACATGGTGAGAATGTTAGCACCTAACTCCAAAAAAAGAAAAGAAAAAGGATTTAAAATGTAAAAGCACTTTTGAAACACTGCTTCATCTCATGGAAATTTTTCCCTTTTGGGATCACAAAGTCCTAATTAAAATGTCTGTGCCTACATGCACAGGGTCAATTTTGTTTTTGTAAAGTGTGTTGAGTCACACAACAAACACATCTTTTTTTACTCTTTGCCTGCTCTTTGTTAGTGTGGACCATCACTGGGATGGCTCTACGAGAATCTCTTATTCAGACCATCAGGACCTGCCCCTTCCTCCTCTGCATTCTCAAAAGTCTGTTATGCCTAGTGACTGTGAGGGAAGAAATATATGGAAACAAAGGGAAACTGAGGTATTTTGGACCATCACACAGGCAGTAGCCCTTTTCAGAATATCAAAACCCCAGACACAAACAACTGAAAGCAAAGAATTCTTTGACATCCTGGGATGATTTGTGTATGACAGTGCATATCAATGTTTCATCTTCCTCTTCTGGAAAGATGTTCATAGAATATTAATGAAGGAAAAAATAAAAAGGTGGCTGTTAGAGATCTTAAAAACAAGAGTTCAACAGGATATATGATTAAGGCCTCCAGTGCAGTACAGTTGTTTGCAAACAACTGTCTCTGTGGAGTTATGTAATCTTTCTCAGTTCTGAGCCGTAACTTTCTCATTATTCTTAGAATTTTTTGTTTAAAAACCTTTCTGTTCTTGGTATATGATCTCACACCCTCTCATATAGTTCTCTTTTAAAACCAAATTACATTCCTGTTGTGAAATTTCAGTACCATATGGCCTAAAAAGTGTACCTGTATTTCTGCAATACTTTATGTGTCTCCTCATAAAAAGTATCTCTTTGTTTTCACTTCCCAGAGGAAAAAAAAAAGTTATTTTCCTATCCTAAATAAATCTTTGTAAATCTTTATATTTTGCTGTCAAAATGTCCTCATTATTTGTGTCATTTATTCACATTATCCTTAATTGATGGATTTTTTGGGAAAAAAAAAATCCCAAGGTATATAGTTCGGAAACTACCCAAATTTAAAAAAAATAAATGTTGCCATCTTTAATGTAAGAATAGGCATACAAAATTCATTTCAGTTTCAGAAAACTGATACCTTTCATCATTTTACAGTGCATGAGATTACTCCTGTTGTATAAGTATCATATATATGTAACTCTTCTGATAAAACGTATATATGCTTGTATTTTAATAGAATCGATAAGCATGATTCTAGCATGACTTCTGAACATGGCTATAAAATTTTGGCATCTTTTTTTTTGTGTGTAACTTGTAAAGAATTACAGTCCTGTTCTTAGAATGAAAGTTAAGCAGTGCTCTGACTTGTTTACTTTTATGTTTTCATATTCCAAGGGGATGCATTCCATAATTAGAAATTTTTAACATCTTCCACAGCCAATTTAATTTGCCCATTACTCATTATTTTAGGATAGTTTCTTAATTATGCAGCCTGGTGTGAAAACATGCAGTTGATAACTGAGACAGTGTGTTTAGAAAGAGATCAATTCTCATATCATAATACATAGAAACAATAGATATTTTCTAGCTCTGAAATCAAAAAGACAAAGAAATTAAATATAACAGCCATGATAGTGAATATGTATATATATGTATCTTTTTTGTTATATGACATTGTCTTCCTACTCTTTGTTTTGAACAAGGCCATCACAGCAGCTACTCTTCACTGCTGTTTCATCACACAGCTCTTCCATCTATCAGTCTTAGACTCCTGATATCTAAGGGACTGTGAGGACTGCAACCCTCTAGGATGGATTTTTTTTCCATTCTTCTCTTCAATAGGTTGCATGCTTCTGCTCCATTCTACTCTCTCTCATGAGATATTACAGATTCCATGACATTCACTTCTAAGAGTAATAAATGTTGAGTCATGGATTGCAATAAAAGGGAGACGAATCTGTAACAGGGAAGGGGAAGGAAGCAGCGAGGTAGGGAATAAGTAGAGAAGAAATGTGCAGCTCAAGTAGAGAGATAGCTTGCAGAAGGAGAACTCCTAGAATATAAAAGGAAGAAAAGTAACAAAAAATATAATAAAGAAAGTGTTCAGAAGGTAAAAGGAAAAGGTAATTTTAAACCATGTTTATTATTGGTATGGAGACTCTTTACCCCGTGCAACAAAAATAAATGAAAATATATGTCCTCTCTAAGTCAATGTAGTTCATAAAAATTGCATAACCTTTGTTATAATGTATGTTAATATAGGTAGTGTGTACAGATTTTAAAAGTAGGTTTTCCCAGTGTACCATAAGTGCCTTTCAATTCAAATATAATGTCTTTGGCAGCAGAGGGGATAACTAGGAAAAAAAAATCAGCAGCTTTTTGTTGGCTAGGTATAATATTGGTAACCTTGACAAAGGTAATTACAGGTCAAAATTGCTGTCTTCCTATTTTAAATAATTTTTGAATGGCAAATCAGGCAAAAACCCCTTAAATTTTATATTTTCTATAATAAGTAGTTTCTTTCCCTTCACATCTTTATTTAAACTAGAGAAGACTATCTTTCTTGCTGCATTGCTATGCTTTTTGGATTAAATAAATTGGATTCAAAATGAAGCCTGAGGAAAGTGCTGCTGCATTATCAGTCACTTGAGCATTATTAACTTGCTTTTTAAAATACTTTGGTAGCATATTAAGAGTTCTGTATTCCTTGGCTAAATAATAAGTTGAATTAATGGGATGAATCTTGTTCTGGGGTACAATCCATTAAAAGGCTTTAGTGAGGGGTTTTTCGTGAATTGTTTTCTTGTTTTTTTCTTTCAGTTACGACTTTTTGTTTGTTTTTAGAGATTTTATAAATTATGCAGGTAAACCAGAAGACAACAATATCAATTCTAATTTTCCCTGGTTGCACACTCAATCATTGTATTTTATTTGTTACTGGTATGGGTTATCAGTGAATGTACTCCTCTTTGCATATGAAAAAGTGTGGAGAAGCAAGTGCTTAAGTCACTTTTAAGTCACTTAAGTCACCACTGTGACAATGAGTAGAAACTGGTTTACTATTTTTTTCTTTTTTTAATAAGTTGGTACTGAAATCCAGTGGAAGTTATTTGGTAAGTCTGTGATACATTTCAACTGATTTTGGTATTAAACCTAGTGCTCTAGTAAAATGGTTAGCTACAGTCGTCTCTGATTTCAGTTCAATGTAGTACTGTCATTTGAATCCTTCAGTCAATTCCAATTACCTAGACCACGCAAGATGACCCAACTGAATTGGCAATGTAATTAAGTAGGTATCCCAGAGCAATTCAGGTGGGAATGGATCTCACAAAATTTCTAGTCCAATGTCCTTCTGAAAGCAGTCTCAAATATGAGGTCGGGCCAGGTGCTCGGCATTGTGTCTTGCTGAGTCTGGAAAACCTCCAAGGACAGAGACTGCACAACATCTCTGAGCAGCCATTGCTTGGCTCTCTTCAGGATGAAAAATTTTCTCTGCTTTTTCAAGTTTATGGCCATCATGTCTTGCTCTCTCTCCACATGCTACTAGACAGGATTGTGGCTTAGATTTCTCAGTGATGACCTTGTAGGTCTGAGGAGCTGGTAAGTGCCCCCAAAGCCATCTCTTCAGGTTCAAAAGCATCAGTCCCTTAACTTCTCCTCAGAGGGCAAGTTTTCCAGCCCCCAGAGCATCTCGGTGGTACTTCACCAAATTGACTCCAGATTTTCAATCTTGTACTGGAGCACCCAAAACCTAGCCACAGGATTTATGTGTCATCTGAATGCTGAATAGTGGAGGATAATCATTTCCCTTAATCTACTGGCCATTCTCCCATGCAGCCCTGATGCTGCTAGACTTTCCTGCCCAGGCACACTGATGGCTCATGTTCAGCTTGCTGTCTGCCAAGATCTTCAGTTCCTTTTCAGCAGACCTGTTCCCCAAGCAGACAGTTCCCAGTCTATATCATTACAAGGGGTCTTCTTCCCACATGCAGGACTTGACATTTGTTATTGAGTTTTGAAACCTTCTTGCTAGCCCATTTCTCCAGCCTCTTTCAGTGCCTCTGAATCACAGCCCTGGCCATTAGCCCTTACTTACTTGGTCCCCAAAGCAAAATATAATTCTTACCAAAAACACCCATCGCCAAGAAACATCTTCATCATCTAAGGACAGAAGTCTATGAAAGGTGGCCATTTACAAGTCAGTCTAACAGTGAGAAGCTGAGAGCTCATGAAGGCTAAGCCATTCTTAGTCCATTTTAACATCAATTTTTATTGAAATGCCAATTTTTAATGCCCTCATGTGACCTTCACTGCTGATTCAGTACAACTTTGGGATTTGCTTTGCTTCTGAATAGGATGGCTTCAGAAAAACACATGATCTGAACCACCTTTGTTGAACGCAGTGCCAAGTTTGTTTTAGTCTTCAGATAATACTTTTTTCTTTCTTTCCTGATATGCTAAATCCTACTCATTGTTTTTTCAGTGCCAGAAATTCTGGAGCCAGGATTATCTTTAGCAGACAGGGCCATTCATATACATTCGGTGCTTCTTTTCCTCACTAGATTATACAGGGATTTTCCTCTCATCAAAAAGAAAAAAAAGTAAACACCTCCCTCCTGACTTTCTTGCCCTCCAGATGTATCTGTCAAATTCTGTCATTCATATGAGACTACTGTAAAGATCTTTCCATCAATTCACACACCAGAAAAGTTCTTCAGTATTTCATTTTAGGTCAGCAAAGGGGTTTTTTTCCAAGTGGATGGCAGTGTGTCTGTGGTCACTTAGAAGGAGAGGTCATTCATTTGTCCTCATAGAATGGCAGATGAGTCAGACATTACTAACAGTGAGCAAGGTTCAATTCTTTCCATGAACAGAATTGAGGCTGAATTAAGCTTTTATATGTTTTCTGCCTCACAAACTACTTAGCACCTTAAGTATACATGATGCTTTCATTTTCCTTGTCCAGCATGATAGACATGATCATGGAAAAAGAGATAAGGAATGTAGGATGAGGATAGCCACTATAGCAGTCATTACCAATAATTCTTTCTCCCACCTCCAGTTTAACATTAATATGCTACTGAATTTGAAGTTAAAAATCTAGTTGTGTTGTGTCTGCCCTCTGTATCCAATCACTACCTTTTTCTCCCATGTTTTCTCCCATGTTTTCTATGTTAGTAAGCCTATTGAGCTCTTCTACCAGGTCATCTTGAATGAATTCAGAGGTCTACCAGTCCCCAACCCCCCCATATTATTCCAATAACATTTTCCTGCATGACTATAAAGCATGCCAACATCTATTGCTGTGTTTCATCCTCAGACACTGGTTAGCTATAGATTTGTTTTACCTTTTTGATCTTTCTCATAAATCAGTTCCTCCGGAACTCTTTATCACTTTGCTTCCATTTCATGCTCTTGCTCTCTTTTCATCAATATCCTCTGAAGCCTTCCCATCCTCCCTTCAGTGTTATAGAGGGGCATTGTCTCTTTTTTCTTTTTTCTGATGATGCATCCACAAAAACAGCCCCTATTATTTTATTTTAGTTTATTAATGAATATCTTAATATGAAAAGAGGCTTCAACAACAACAGCAGCAACAAAAACAGACAAAAACCCAGTCCTGAACTGGAGCATATTTCTCTAGATCTCTGGTAGCCGTGAAACTTCTGGCAGCTTGTATGCTCTTCGCCATGGACCACAGCCTTGTTCTTTTCTTTTCAAAATAAACACTTTATTTGTTTTTTGTCTGGTGAAATATATTAATAGCAATTGAGAAGAACATTGCAATAGTAAGCAAAGTTATTCTGATTGAGATCTGAGATAGCAGCATCGATTTCGCATGAACAATCTAACCTAGACCTTGCAATAGTTCCATATCAGATTCTGGAGGCCCTAGCCAAGCATCTAGTGCCAACTCACAACACTCAAACAAACTGAAAGAGAAACCTGACACTTTTTCCATTAATGTTTTGAGGAGTGTCTGGAATTTTGTATATTTTTTTATTCACATTTCTCTGATTTCCAATTAATTTTTTTTATTAAATCAAACTTTAAAAAAAAAAAAAAAGCCCAAGTCAAAAATTCTGCTTGGACCTGATTATTTTATTTGTTGGGGTTTTTTTATTATTTCCAGAAGACACTGTGTTGGAAAGTCTGAAATTGTTCCTGCTGCATCTTTGAACAGATGACAGTAAGTGTACCTCATTAGTTCATACTGAGGACTGGACAACCTCAGGCACTCAAGTGAATACAGTAAAACTAAATTTTATGCAATGACTCACAAAAGGATATAGAAATGTTATGTGTTAACCTGTTGTCAATTCTTCTTTCAAACTTAATGATTTTACAATAATTTCTGTCTAGTTTAAAATGTCATCCTTATATTCCTCTTTTAGAGCTGTTTTCTGCCATCCATTTTACATGTGTCATCAGTATCTTTTCAGCTTTGTCACAAGCTCCACAACTCACAGTCAGTCACCTGAGCTCTTCTCAGGCAAGAGTCTCTTATAAAGCCATCAGGGACTCTGTGCAGTTGGTGAGGAGTTCATCAACAGTATATTTGCTAGATTTTAAGTGTTTGAATTCACAACCTTAATATTGCCTTTTTCTGTGCATAGAATTATTAATTTTCAGTTTAAAAAATGAAAAAAAACCCGCACAAATATCCTTTATATCTATTAATTCTTTTCCCCTTATATTTGGTGCTCTGTTTTTATCTTCTCCTTTGTGTTTCCTCCCTGCTCTATATTTTATAGCACATCAGATGCAATAATGGTGTTATGCCTCATACCTGATTACTTCTATGCTCAAATTTGTTGGAACATTTGCTGGAAACTTTCCAAAATCACAAGGGCAGCAAATAATCTTCATAAAACAGAACAGATGGCAGGTACCTTTGTCTTCATTATGGCATTGTTGCTTTAGAAATCTACAGGTCCAGATGCTAAGAAAAGGACAAGACCAAAATCTGCTGCTTGTTCCACACTGTGTTAAAATTGTGGTAAATATGTCATTTTTTTATGACCCAGTAACTTGGGTTTATATGTGCAATTGCCTGTGTGCCTTTATTTTCCTACTTCATTTTAATAAGACAACTGCAGGCTCAAACAAAATCTCAGAATAGTAGCAGTCAAAAAATCCCATCCTATTCATTCTTTTCACAACTGATGAACTCATATTGAGTTAATAACCATCAAGCTACTGGAGTAAGTGATGAAAACTGAGCAATAGTTCCTTATCAGAAAAGGTTTTAGTTTCCTCAAGGCAGGATAGACCCAATGGTGGAACTGGAAAAAAAATGGAATATTATATGATTCCTAGGATCTAGCTTCCATAGATGTTTTTAGGAGTATGTTTTTTACTTCAGAATGCAGACAATTGCACCAAACAGTCCCTCTTCACCAAAAGCTAGCATAGCTGAGTAACAGCATATAAGAATCCCTCCACAGTTACTATTGCTCTTTCTTTAAATTACTGGGTTCAAATACTGATCTACTGTAGACTTACTTGGAAATTCAATGAAGTCACTTCTTTAACCTCCATACTGAAGATATAGATAGCTATAGATAAATATACCTGGGAGGAAGATAAATAATTACATGCTGTGGTGAAGAGCAGAGGCACAGTGTCTCAGAAGAACAAAAGGAGAGTAACAGGATGATGTCAAGTCAATGCATTTTGAGAGCAAAGTAGGAAAAGTTGCTTAGTCTAGTTGATGCACAGTGAAATCATATTCCTTGGAAAGTTGTGCAACACTTTAATTTAGTTCACACTATTCCTTTCCTTATTTGAATAACACTTCCTACAAATGTTAACTCACATTAACCAATTCTTCACACACAAAAAATGGATTGAAGAATGTTACTTGGATTGCAAAGCCAAAACACTGAGAGCTGGAAGTGTCAGAATCGAGGCTGTTTGTCAGTTTCAGTCTACCCTTATGTGAATGTGCATATTAGATCTTTAATTACATGATCACATACTGTTTTTTCTCAAAGGACCTCTGACTCACTCATCAAAAAAGTTTGAAAGTTCTCAGTGACTGGCAAAAATAAAGGATCAGCTATTCAAAGACACTGTTCTATTAAAAGAAAGCTGAAGACTTTTTGACCAATAGTACAAAACTGATACAAAAGGAAATTACTTTCCTTTTACAGAGATGAAGTGCATGAATATGTAGGCATGGCATTAAGTGTCTAAATACTGGTAAATATTTAGAAGTTGATTGGAGGTATTCTGTTTACTTGAACAATTTTGAGAATATTTAATAATATTAAATTCCTACAAACTTTGAAAGGACAGAGCTGTTTGTCTTCTATTAATGTTAATAGTAGTTGCACAACTAAGTTCTTCTGCAACACCACAAATTTTCCTCCATATTGCCTTTTATAATAGAGATTATAATGCAGAGTTTGAAACAAATAAGACAGCTCGGTTACACAGACAAATTGTAGAGTAAATATCTGTAGTTGTATTTAATTGCTACTCAGTAGAGCAACTGGAGAAAAGAAAGTTATGCTAATTTCAGTGCCAGGAAGATAGCAACAGGAGGATGAGGATATTGTGCATAGTCAGGTAGTTTAAGTGTGTGGAGCATAGGTGGAAGTTTATTAGGGACAGGAAACCACACTGATTATGATTTATTGTCTTTCCTTATGAAGATTATTCACCATTTGGAAGAGTCTATAGAGGACCAAAACCAGGAGACAGGAGGCAAGACCTGAGGAAGAATTTCAAGTACTTTGCTCACTTACTCCAGAAGAAATGTTAGATAAATCAAAAGAAATCAGTGCCATCATCCAGAATTTTTTACAGTGTTTGAAGGCAAAAAACAGAGGTGAAGCAATGGCCTAAAAGTCATCTTCAAAAATCTCAAGGCCATGTAATTTATGATAGCCAGAGCTAATACTTGTTATATTCAGGTAAAAGGATTTTTTTTTTGTTCTTTCCCACTTTTTATCATTTGAACTGGATTTTTCTGTTTCAGATGTTTCAGTTCATAAATGTGTACTAATTTCTTTGATATAAAGATTGATCTAAACTGTCAATATGGCATGCCAGGCCTGTGCAGACTGAAAAGGACTTTCCCTAGTTTTTTGGGGTTTTTTCCCAGATTCTATAGGTAACTTTGACACTGGGGACAAAGAGCACAAAGACTGTCTCACTTGTGCATAAAGTTCTCCAGGCAAATAATCCAGTGGAAGGCAGATCAGAATTAAAAACCAAAAAACAAAAACAAAAACCAAAACCAAAAAAACAAACACAAAACAAAAACAAAACAAAAAAAAAACACAAAACAAAACAAAAAACAAAAACAAAAACCAATCCAAAACAAACAAAAAACAAACAAACAAACAAACAAAAAACCGTAATTGATCTGTCTTACTATAGTCATTATTATTATAGTCATTCCATAAACTGGAAATTTCTTGGCCATTTCTAAGCTATTACATGCTATGTTGTCCAATAAAGCTCACTTCAATCTGGTTTTAAACTCCACCATGGACAGGTCTGGTCAAATTAATTCATGAGTGTCTGACCTAAAGTCTGACTGCTCTGCCCACTGTCTACAAAGCAAAGCTCCCAATCAGAAAGTCAATTTTAAAGACATGGACTTTTCTACCTAGAAAACCGGTATGATATGAATGTGCAGAGTAGATCCAAATGAAAGGAAGAAAAAAATCATCAGAAGTGAGACAGTCAGATGCTAAGATTCATGCAAGTAATTTAAAATATAAACCATGTAAGTCTCATTGATTTGCCCTCACTTTCAGACTCTGTCAAAGGGCAACATGGAAACTTTTTCACTGTGTGTTACTCCATTAGTTATTTTATGTCCACTGATGGAGCTATATCCGGCTTTGAGAAATAACTACGTTATGCTCTAAGTTGAAATAGCTAGGAAGTCTTTGCTTTGTGCAATTCATAGGCACTTAATCTGGAAGAAAACAGTTTTATTTCTGTCTTCCCAGTCTCATTCTAAGATTTCTTATGTGTGTATGCTTAAATAAGTTCCAAGTTTTATGTATTGCTACCTGACTTGTTGGTTTGGCTTTATTTTGCCTATAAAAATGTTAACATGCTTTACTTATTCTGTGGGTTTGTGTCAGAAGCAGCACAGCTGGCTTCAGTTTTATTTTGATAAATTGCTAAATAAGTGTGGGTTTGAACTACAGCATTAATTATGCAAGGTAGGACCAAGAACAGAGTACTTAACAAAAACAATGACAGAAACAGCTTGTTGAAACAGAAAAGAAGCTTGACCTAGGCACATCATGTTGTTACAAGTTTGAAGCAGCTAAGCTTTGATCCTGCAAAGGCACGTTCAGAGGCTTGGCTTAACTCACTAAAATCAATGGGGCTCTTTGCAATGCAAAAGAGCAAGCAGGTGCATACATCTTTCTAGTACTATAGCCTAAATATGTCTATAATCAAAAGTTCATATGAAAGCCCACAGTCTCACTGTATAACAGAATTTAGAGAAAGCAGATGAAATTACATTAAACTGACCTCCATGTTTTTCTCAACTCATTTACTAAAGATTAAATAAAGCCAAGTTTGAAGGAAAAAATGGAATATGGTATTTAAGAGACAATCACCCTTCATGAAGTGCTTCTATACAAGAATTGCTCCCTACTACATGGTTTTTTATGTTTTTAAATCACTTTCATTTCACAGAAATTCATGCAAAACTAATTTAAGTCAGGCAAACCATTTACTCTTGCAGGCTTTGGATAATTGAGTAAAAATTAACAGCTCTGCTTTCAAGAAAAGGACTCTTTTATACTGTGAAGAACTTTGGTGAAAATAAGGCAGTGGTTGTTACAGGGTTGATTCTGACCATACTTAGTCTTTGTAGTCATCTGTTTCCATCTCGTTAATTCTCAGTAGTTTAAAGGTAGAAGATAGGAAGGGTTTAGTAGAAAAGCCAAATAATTTTCTCAGTCAAGTCTGTGGGAATATGCATACTGGTGCTAGCAAAATTAGACTTTGGGTTTTGTTTTGATTTTTAAGTTTCTCTCAGCTTCTGGTCAAAGTGTAAAGAGATAATCTTGGTTTATGAAGATAATGAGCCTCGAGTGGTGTGACTACAGAGAGGTCCAAACCAGCATTTCATGCATCTGCCAAAGACTTTAGATGATTAATTTGCAGTTTAACAGTGTATCATGAATACTGGTGAGTTTAAATCTATGAAGATATTATCTACAAACCAACAAGATTTTTTTTAAAATGCATTTCATGCTTTTATTTAAAACTAGGCATTCCATCTCTGAAAGAGTGGAGAGACAAGTGCTGTTTATAGGTGGAATTGCAAAACTGAATAATAGAGATCTTTGTTTCTAGTTCTTGTAAATGATGTCTTCATCATTTTGCAATTTTAAAAGTGAATTGAAGATTTTGAAAACAATATCGTAACTTAAATGTTAAGAGGTTTATGCATTTATTTGATTTTCCTCACTGCTCCTTTTACCATCTTCTGCTGCCAGATTATAATAAAATACCAGTGTAGTTCTTTCCCCAAATGATTAAGGAACACTTTTGTGTTTTGGGTTTTTTTAACGATCGATAATCTCCCTTATCCATTTCATTCCTATATTTGAATTTGGACTCCTCTATAAAGCAATAGTGCCCCCTTTGTTAGTGTGAAACTGTCATGTAGGACAGTTGCACAGATTCTTTTTCAGTTTTCATAGTGTTTGAATATTCTGATTCCCATTCATATATGCAGAAAAAAAATACTGTTTTTATAATGTAACTATTTTGATTGATTCAAGTCCCCACTAGCTATATCGTTTATATCACTCCTATATGAAGGACACACCAACAAAAGGACAAACATGAGCTGGTTAGAACTGCCCATCTGCAACATTAAGAGCAATTCACTTTAGAGAAAAATTCTATACACGTGGATTTAAGCATTTTCTAATTCTCTGGAAGAGAAGTCTTCTGCATATAAAATCTACACTACATCACTTAATCTTCTTAGGTGGATGAGACAGAAATGCAGCAAAAAGTCACTTATCTTGTGCTAGTTCTAATACTGCCAACTCATGTGTGTCAGTTTTAAGGCATAATAACTGGAAAGGGTGAGCAGGGAATAGCTGTGAGGTAGATAGTTTGCCCTAAAACATAGAGATGAAAAATCTAAGGCCAGCACAGGTCAGGCTTGTACTGTGTGGCATTGCAGAAATATAGCAGAAATATAAAGTTGCTATATATTCCCAAGACAACAGTTCTCAAATTCTAAAATAATATTTTCCATAAATCTCAGCCTGTCTTCACTGTTTGTATATTCTTTCCCTTTGAGGTCCTGTAGCCTTGGATAGTTGCCAGCCTGCTAATAAATAACCTTATCATGCAATCCTTATTCAAACAAACCTGTTGATTTTTATTAAGCCTGTTCTGTTATCTATCACATTTAGCTACATGTATCTACAGTGTCTTCAAAGAAAACAGGATACAGACAGATACACTGGGGACAACACTCCTATAAGCCATGACTTTGGGAACTGGTCTTTTCAATCAAACAAAACTTCCACAAGAAAATCACAATTCTTTTTTTAATATATTATATAGCCTAGCTATTATGATATTGCCCCACATTACAGTTATCTAAGCTAATGCTCATTTTTTTCAGATTGAGCTGCCAAAAATTTTAGTACTTATATGTAGGTGTGAAGAAGGTTGTGCATATGTCTGAGTTTTGTCTTTTGCAAACCAAAAATGGGACACTTGAATCCAAATTGTTTCAGAACAATATTATCTAAATAACTACATGAAGGTGATTATTGTCTTAAAATTATTCCCGTGAAATGTGTTTGCATGTGCTTGACGCTTTACATGTGAGTAACAGGTCTGTAGAATTACCAACATGCATTCATGAAAATGATTTTTATAGTTCCTTTGGAAAGTTAGCGCAATAAGAAATACTAACATCTTTACAATATTTTGAATTGTGGAGAAGCACAGAGTGATTCTAATTATTAAATTATACAAAATGTTTGGCTTCTATTGCAAATTTTATTAAAATCTATTTTGTGTCTTGAAGTAGGTCAATTAAGAAAGTATAGTTAGAGTGGTTTTTTGTGAGCTGAATAGATTTATATCATAACTATTTAGATAAAAACATATGAAAAAGCATAAGAAAAATTATATTATCAGCTAAAAGAAATAGCAAAAATATAATGTCTAGGAAAAAAAACCCAACACTACTTGGATCAGAATAAACTGGGACAATGGAAAAGAGGCAGAAAACTGACAAAAATAAAAAGTCAAGTTAAGATTACCCATGGATAACAAATGCAGAAAAACAAAAATTAGATATAGTGAATGCCATTTCATCTAAAAATATAAAGGAAGTTATATAGAGATCTTTTATAGTTATATAGATCTTTTATATATATATATATAGTTATATAGTCTATATATAGTTATATAGATCTTTTAAAAGTAACAGAGAAGAACATGTGGTGGAAATGGCTTTTGAAAGTCTTTTGATGAATGAAGTGGATTGACTGTCAATCAGCTTAACAATGAAGGAAGAGAAACTACCTGAGGCTGAAACAGCAGATTTCTTTTAGAAAAGGAGTAGATATTCACTTTAATATTTCTTTTAATTACTTAATTTTACATATGGGCTAAAAATATAGTCAGCAAAAGGAGATAAAATATTATATAGCTGTGAAACATTCTAATTCTTAATAAAGACAATTGTGCAGTATGTTGCACCTTCTTGTAATAGAACACTAGTAAATCTTAATCCGTTTTTCAGTTATATGCTTACTGGAATTTACAGGGGGTCTTATTGGTATTCTTGTGCATGTATGAACCAAGAAAGAAATGATTAACAACCAGCCCTATACTGTAGGAAGGCTTTCAGGTCTCAAGAGACCAGTTCCATTCTAGAGAGTATTATGCGGCCTGATTCCCGTCGACAGGATTTACATAGTATCAAGGTCAATCATAAACTGGCTTTCTTGGATGAAGCTGGAGAAAGTTTAAAAAGGCTTATTAGACTTGCAAGTTCTTTCCTGAAGAGAAGAGGGCTTTCCCGGCAGATCAGGAGCAGCTGGGGACCATGTAATTTGGAGCCAAAATAGCCATGCTACATGAGTTAGCAGGTAAGGAAGACAAGTCTGTAGTAAATCAGATAGGTGCTGTTGAAAATTCCATTACTGAGCATCATATATGGTACTTTGTCTCCATGCCCATCCAAATACCTTGTCTGTTCTCAGTGTTAAGGTCATGAGTAGGTCTGCTTAGTTTAAGTGCGAACATTCAGAAGGTTCAAATGGAATATATAAGAATTTCCAAGTCTAAGTTCAAGGTAGCATCCAAGCCTCACAGATGGCTGCTTCTGTTTTGAAGATGAGTGTTTGAAGGCAGTATAACTATTCTGGCTTTACACCTTCTCAACACATGGAGAATTTACTTTTTTTCAATTATCTCCATGTCAAACAATATATTTACTGAGTACCTACAACTGAGCACATAGACAGGAGACCTCTAGCACAGTCTTTCTCAGGTGAATGTTGTAAAAACAAAGCTCTCAGCTCCCAAGGTATGTAAGACATGAAGCTTTTGGGCTTTGGTTTCAAAGTGCCTCCGTGTCTTTCATATTTTTGACTGACAAGTTGCAATAGGGGAAAAAATAGAAGTTATGTCATCAACAGCTTTCCACAATGAGTTACTGCTTGTTGGCTTGGTCACTCTTCTGAGACTACTTGCTCCTACTTGGAGTTCATGATCTTAAAGGTCTTTTCCAATCTTAACAATTCTAACTGAGTGCTGTGCTCTACAGGCATGAATCCTTTCCATCACAGGAAGAAAAGGTCACTTGGCAGCCAAGTTCAGGACCTGGGCTTCAGGGATTTTCAGAGACACGACTACTTGAGGATGCCTACTCACAAGTGAAATGGAGTTGTAGATTTACCCTGATCTGGACTGGTTTAAGCATGAAAGTGTTTCACTTGTTGACAGGTGCATATCCATCTTGTACATATCTAGATGTCCCATTCATTCAATGGAACAGGAACACCTGACTTTATATTGCAAACACACTTCTCAGTAGCACAGTGTGCTCCTCCGTGCAAACATTACACTTGGCTCCAAGTGTGTGAGTTTTAGGCATTGCAGCATTAAGCTGTGGTTGCCTGAACCCTTTTCTAGTTCTTAGAAGACAAGTGACACTGAGCACTGTATTCTCCCATTCTCAGTTTCCTTTCACTAGAAAAAAAAATAAAAAATTAAGGACAAAAATTGCCATGAGTTGTATTATAATTGACCTATTACAGGAAGTAAAAGCATAATGCTACTAAGAAAAGCCAGAAAAAAGCAGCCACTCTGCTGCCTGCAGAAATGCATAGAAGATGTATAAAAATTCAGAGCAGAGGAAATGACTCTTAATTCCTGTGCAGGATTTATTTCAAAAAGTGTTTAAGATGATTTCACCTCAGAGATTAATGTTAAATGTGAAGTGAGTACATGCAGGATGGAAAGCTGATTTGTGAAATGTAATCTGGGATAGAAACTTTCAGTTTGGCTGAGAATTGTGGTATGCTAGAGTATTTTGCTAGGGTATATTAGGGCTATTTTGCATTTGGATAATATATTTTGATGGAGAAAAACTATGGAAAAATGGTAAAGGAAATTATTTAACTCAGGAGCAATGCAATTCTTGAGACGTAATTCATAAAAACAGCATCCCTGTTCTTGGCTATATGTGCCTGTTGGCTCCTACTTGTAGAGTATAAATGCATTTTATAAAGCTCCCTCCTCACTTGTGCTCTAAGAGGATATATCCTGTAGAAAAGGTCTCTTCAATAAAAGGGTCAAGTGCACAGCATTTTCATTTTGGTGGCCACACTACAAAAGGGAAAAGAGAAGACAATGCTGACCTTCATGGCAGCCAAGACAGTATCCGCTCAGGTTCTTACACCTCAGAGGCTATGTGCAAAGTTCGTTGTCTGCTAAAAGAGATGATAAATAATGTAATTAGATTTAAAGACTTCAGATCATTCAGTGTATTCATCAAGCACTGAACAAATAGAAATCAGCCTAGAGAGACTGAAGACCGTGCTGGGAAATATTTGTGAGATAGAACAATTATAAAGTGCAGTGAAAAGAGAGAAAATGAGGAGCAGCAGTGAGACCACTGACCTGTTGTGTGGACATAGCAATACTTTGTGGTGTTTGTACCCAGATGATCCATCCCTTGTCACCATTAGACTGAATTGCCATGAGGCAGTCCTTGCAGATTTTTCAGACAATTCAAACAGTATAAAAACCACTGACCCCTTAGCTTTCAAGAGAAAATTTTCAGTTCCTCCTTTTCCATTACCTTTGTTGCCTTGATAAGGTCATATTGTTCCTCCAAGAGTTTAAATTGTATTTTCTTGCTATCTCTGCTAAAGCCCTCATCTGCTCTCTTGGCTTTTTAACCAGGGTCCTCACTGCACTCCTCTGCTCATACAAAATACAGCTGCCAAAATAGCTGTGTCAGTTATTATGACAGGCTTGCCTCTGCTCTGAAGCTCTATCTTCTTGTCCTGTTTCCTGGGACATCAGAGTTAGCCTTTATGTTTTTGCCATTGAACTCACCTTGGAACATGTCCATCTTTATTCACGTAGCTGCTGTGGTGGCAAATACCTTTCAGGCTCCCTCTAGGTAGCCCGTTTGTGCTACAGTAGATTCCTGAAGTTGATCTTTCCATTAACAACTAAGGAAAGAAAACTAAAAAAAGACCAAAAAACAAAATTATCAAAGGAGAGTACTCTTGTATGAACTCACCAGCAAATAGGATGGTTGATATAGATCTATTTTAAACTATCTAAAGCAATTAAGACATATATACTTAAATGCATAATCATACTTCTGCTATTTTTGTCTTATTGTTCTAACTTTTTTGTTGCCATTTTTTGTATTTTGGCTCAGGCAAAATACTTTGTGTGGCAAATTTTCCACCTGCAAGGGAATATTCATAATGCAAACACAACTAATTTTTTGTTCTGATGGAGTACTCCAGGAACTTGTGAAAAGATATGTGATTACTATAATATTTTAGAAACTATAACTAAATGGTACATTAGCCAGTTAAACTGTATCTTTATAAATGAGTGGGTTCTGTGGAGATACAGTTTTGCAAAATGTTAAAGAAGTTTGAGCTACCTGATGACCCAGATCAACTCAGTTATGGGGTAGGCTCTGTCCATCATCTATTACATAAGCAAGACATCTCTCTAAGCCAAAAGTGCAAGTGAAGAATAGATAAATATAAATAATAATAACATTCATTGAAATAAAAAAATTATTTCAGATTTCCAATCTGAGCAAAAGTGCCAGTTTTTGTGGTGATACATAGCTTAGATTACAGCCATCAGGAAATTACAACTTCCATTCGCAGTCTTAACCTTACTATTTTCCACATGTCTTATAGTACAGCCACCATCTACATGTATTTAACTATTTCTTGCATAATGTAATTCACTCTAACATTGTCTTTTCTATACATATTAACTAATGTTTAAAAAAAAAGTCTCTAAAACAACAGTGAAAAAGCATCTTAAGAGCACAGGCTGAAAACCAAGTTTTGCAGATGCAAAGGACCTTACCTTTAGTTATTTCATTTATGATCTCTAAGAGCATCAAGGCTTGCTAACTCAGTCCCCAAGCTCACATTTGTAGTAGGAAATTCAGAAGCACCTGAACAAATGTATATGTTAAGCAACCTGACCTTGACTCTGTACTCTGTACATTATGCTAGTGATGTCTTTGTAAACTGTTGTTTCAGCTTGAGTTAATGAGTACAATTCCTAGACAAGATCAGACTGAGAGCTCAGGAGAATGCAGGTGACTCAGAGCTAATGTGATATCAGATGGAGCAAAAAAAGAACAAGGACACACACTCACTTTTGATTTCCCTGAGGGGGTAAAGAGAAGCACTGAGAAAAAATCTTGAAAGAGAGGGAGTGGAAAAAAAATGCCACCGGTAAGTGCAGAGAGTTAAGAGGGTTTGTGCTGCTATCCATTTTCAGTATTACGGCTCAGAGTATCCAGAAGAGTCCCTCACTGTAGCAAGGAGCTGCTAATTCCATTTTAAGTTAATATGTATTCCTGCAATACAATTTTGGCCTTATAAGCACATATCTAATGGGTGCTCTAAGCCAAGAGTTCTTCAGCTGCTGCAGGTAAGTGTGTGCGGCACAGCTATTATCTCCTGGAGCTGCACTCCAAAGTGTGCTATGTATTTGGTGCAGGTCTACCTGTATCCTCAGCAGACCAGACAGTTTTCATGCAAGCTACAACACTCAGTTGTAGTCCTTGCCCTACACACCAGCAAGCTGAGAATATCCAAAAGGCTTCGACCTGAGTTTTGAAGGATGCTAACATACTACAGAGAAAATCAGAGGCCAATCAAGAGGCATTTTACTGAGGTAGTCAATGATAGTGAAATAATAGAAAACCTTTTAGTGTGCATGAATCAGATAAAAATCATTTTTTTTTCACATTTTTACCTTTAAAATACAAGAAATTCTTCCATTTAAGTCTGAAAATACCTAAACTACAACTGAAATATTTAATGGGTTCAAAATGGCTAGGAAAGGGCAAAAAGGCTATTAGTCTACAAAATAAGAGACTTCATGTTTTGCATGTTTGGTCATTTATCCTGAAGGTCAGGCTGGAAAGGTGTGGCAAACATGGGAAAGTTGGACAGAAAAGAATGAAAAAAAACAGCTAAACATGTTGTGCCTTTTTGGTATTCTAGTTGTGTTTCTTCCTTCTGTTGCTTCAAACCACATCTGACACTTAGTTAGATTAAACTGATAGATTGCAAATGTGTATCCAGGGCTGTAAATGTAATTGATGTGTTAAAAATATAATCATATTGGTCTGGAATATCTGCATCTTGCCCTCCTAAAGGTGTTACAACTTTTTTTACCTGTAAGTTATAGGGTGGGTTTTTTTTTACTTTGCATTCTTACTTTGTTCAATACATTATTTATTCAACATATTAAGTGATTCAGATCTGTCATTTTCACTTGTCACGGCCAGTGGCTGTGATGTCCATAGCTGTCATTCAATAATAGGAAACTGTACTTTTTTCCTCCCTGTAATATTCTCTGTGAGTTTAAGACTGATGGGTTATGATTCTGTCCTGAACAGACTGATTTTCTTATCACAGTGATACTATATATAGTTTTGCATGTCACTAACACCATTTTAAATGACAAAGATTAAATTATCATTTTAACCAATAAGTAAACAGTAATCTTGTGTTATTTTCTTTATCACAACACTTTCATAAACAATATTTGGATCTATATTTATTGTGGACAGATTTTATTTTCTGTTTGTTTGGTGTTTTTTTCACATCATGTTTGCAATATCCTGTTTTGCATGATGGAATTTATATC
>JAWWTY010000106.1:76191633-76262568 GCA_035222235.1 Margarornis squamiger | reverse complement strand
ATTTTATTTTCTGTTTGTTTGGTGTTTTTTTCACATCATGTTTGCAATATCCTGTTTTGCATGATGGAATTTATATCCTGGACTGGTGCTGGCAGTTGTCAAATACAGAGCTCCTCACAGTCTGCAACATCCTAGGTACTGACACTGCCCTCTAGATCTTTATTTTGAAAGAAGGTAGAGAGGACAGGTACAGGCAAGAGTTGTACATACCCTGCACGGTGTTTATAGCACTTCAGGTTATGTAGTTCAACTTAGTCTATAGACAAGATATGGAATGTTTCTGATGTCATTGCATTTCATACTACTGCTCATGAAGATACACCTGTGCAAATTCCATAAAGGATTAAATGTAGATGGGAAAGTGTCCTAATCCCTTTTTTTTTCTTTTTTCTATTTCCTTCTTTTTTTTATTTGGGGGGTGGGGGATGGAAGTTTGTTGGGTTTGGATATTTCATGTGAAAGCATTAGAATTTTCTCCATGCTAAAAACATGCTTTTTCTAATGATATTGTATTTTCTTTCATGAACTTGTGGATTCCATTTTTTACTTTACTGGACAAAATACCTTAGCCCTAGGATGACTTTTTGACTTCAGGGATCACCACATCCAGGATCTTGTTCTCAAGAAATAAAGAGTCTGCATTATTAATTTAAGACTTTTTGATTCTCAGATTTTATAGAGTGATTTGGGTTGGACAGGAGCTTAAAGATGATCTAGTTCCAAGTTGCCTGCCATAGACAAGGACACCTTCCACAAGACCAGTTTTCTCAAAGCTCCATCCAATCTGACCTTGAACTCTTACAGGGATGGGACATCCACAGCTTCACTGGGTAACGTATTACGGAGTCTCACCACTGATAATGAAGAATATCTTCCTCATATCCAATCTAGCCTACTCTCTCTCACTATAAAGCCATTATTCTTTGTCCTACCACTACATGTGCTTGTAAAAAGTCCCTCTCCAATTTTCTCATAGCCCCCCCTAACCCCTAGGTACTAGTCTGCTCTTCTCCAGAGTAAATAATCCAAAATCTCTCAGCCCTTGCAGGAGTAGGGCTCCATCTTTCTAATCATCTTTGTAGTCCTGCTCTGGACACACTCCAACTATGTCCTTCCTGTTCTGAGGATCCCAGACCTGGATACTCTACTCCAGATGGGGTCTCATAGGGGCAGAACCACCTCCTTCAACCTACTGGCCAGGCTTCTTTTGGTCAGCCCAGGATGCAGTTGACCTTCTGGGCTGCAAGGGCACATGAAAGGCATCATACAAGAATAGAGTGGCTTCAGAACTATTATTAGTTTGACTCTTTTTCATGTCATAGAACTTGCGGGCCTTTGATTTGCTCATCAAAACAAGTACAAGTTCCCCCAGGCAGCTGGGTGTGATGATGCTTATTTACTATGGGATCTAGGATTACTCAGAAACAAAGTTTCCACTCCAAAGATGATATAAATACAATGAGATATTCAAGCCACCAGTAGAAGATCTTTACTATATGGCATTTATATAGTTTAGGGTATTTAAAACTATCTGTGTTTATACTGCCACACTCAGACTTCACAGAAACTGAGGGAGTAAAAAAAGTCATTTAGACAGTTTATTCAAGCTTCAAGAGCCCTTACAGACAGATTCTTGCACATAGTGCAGTGTCTTCTTGTAGTGTCATTGCAAGATCATAGTCTAATTCCTGTCTGTTACCCCTGGGTTAAACACCACAGTTGATGGTCTGCCAAGGCTCATCAAATTAATCTTCTTTTTACAGGGGATTTCTTTGTTCATGAAGACATGAATCAAATGCATTTGTAAAACTTTCCCATTAAGCTTTGAGGCTGATATGTTCTTCTTTTGGGAGCATCATCCTCAGATATAATAGTAGCATAGATAAAATCATTGCATGTCTCACTTCTCTGTTATAAATCAGCTGAGTGCCTTGCTAGGATAGAATGTAATCTTGCTTTCTTTTTCTTTCTCCAAAGTAGTTGCATGAGCTCATTTTTCTCCAAACTGCCTCAGCTCTACAGCTAAAATCACTTTTCCTCACACATATATAGGGAGAGACCACAGCTGAGCTGTGAGCTAGCCCAGGCTTTGCTATGTGCCCTGCCCATGATCATGAGCAGGCATTGGTACACAGGACTCATTGCAGGACATGGTCACAGGGATAGCAATCATCTGCTCAATGCCTCATTCCTTTTATAACCAGAAAGGATACATGCACCTTCTTCTGGTTTGTGTTGACAAATAACTCGGGTGGGAAGTTCTACTTGCTCAGCTGCATCAGGTATTTAAAGAGTTGAAGATCTTTGTCACCACACCTAGATCTAAAGTAGTAATTCATGAAGTAGAGTCAATAATGGCAAGAAAATATTTGGATTAAAAAGACCATTCACCTCTGTATATTGAACTATGTAGGAAATTTTTAAAGACATTTGTTGGTAATTACTTGTTGATTCAAACTTGTGCATCAGAAATATTACTCTGTAATTTCTCTGAAATTTCATCAGCATCAATTAGAATGCATTTGGCACACCTACGGGGCACATATGTAGCCTTTTTTCTTTTAACTACTGCTTGAGATGTTTGCTTAATATACCATCTGAGGTAGCCAGATTCAGCAACTCTATGGGCCAGACTTGTGCTCCAGGAACTCATCATCTTCAAAAAAGATCTAGTCTGTTGTCCATGAGCATATTCATAAGCTCAACCAGAAGTGGAAAGTTGGGGTGTTTTTTCAGTCTCCAGGACCTGTATACTAAGCCTGCAGACAATGTGCTCTGTGCTGGTTTGAGGCGTTTTTAAACCATCAGATTGTTATCTGGAAGATACTCTTTACTCATCCTTCTGTGGAACTGGCAATTACAAGCAACAAAAGTAGACTTCAACGTTATTGTTCTCTCCTGCTTCTGAGAGTAATTTAGAAATTAATTAGATTTAAGGGACAAGAGAAGGACATTACATTTGTTGCTCAGTACATTTCAGTCAAGGTATTTGTTGGATATGGGACTATAAAAATTAAAGATTTTTGTATAATAAGATAGCCAGAGTAGAATACCAGAGCTTAGTAATAGCAAAAGAATGTTAATCTTTCATCATACTGTGAAATTCTATCGGTATTCTTTCAGAAGATACAAATATTAAACAATTAATACCCACAACTTCTCAGCAAGATGACTGTCATTATTTCCATTTTATAGAAAAACTGCAGAGCAGGATAATTAAATACTTCGGTTAACATCACAGAGTAAGTCTGCTGAAGATGTGCAAATAGTATCAAACTCTTCTGATTCCCAGTTTGGCTCTTTAGCCGAAGAACAGTTTTTTTCGGCAACACCTCTCTCCCTCATTATACATCTCTTGCATAGTCTAAATTAGGAGCATCATTAAGAAGTGAAGGTAATTACCTTCCCTCCTTTTTAAAACTATTTCCTATTTTATATTGAATAGATTCAAGCAGCTTTCTCATGTAATTATGATGACAAAAATTATAAACACAAATCTGAAAATAATCATGCTGCTTCTTCATGTTTTCATGCTATAAACAGCCAATAAACCCCAGACCAACCATAATAAGAAAAAGATTAGCAATACAGGGGCTAAATTGAATTCTGTTTTCAATAATATCAAAGCCCTAAAAGACTAGCATTTACATTCTCCTTTATTTTTTTGCCAAGACATTTTGAGCAAACCTGTTGTCATGAAAATGAAGACACTGTTTGAACCAACAAAACCTCTGCGTTTTTCTAGTGAAATGAGAGGGCAGTTCTTAAGAGCATGATATACAACAGTTTCTAAAATCTCATTTTCAAAAACAAGTAGAAGGCACGAAGAGGGCAGAATTTGAAGGTGGGAATGTAATTGCTTAATACAATACCCAGAAACTTTGGAAAATTGCCCCAGCATATTATTTGAAAATTTAGGTTCTGACATAAAACAAAAATATTTGACTTATGGGCACTTCTGAAAATATTTAATATAGAGCCTAAAGAGTTAAAGTCTCATTGAAAATGACTTAGGCAACTACTTCATATTCTTAAGGTCAAGCATTTGGGCACCTGTGGGACACTATACCCTCTCAGCTGCTGTGTAATATTCTCATCTCTGGAGACCTCTGCATCCAAGTTGTCAGTGAAGTCTTCAGCATGAAAGTCCACATATTGGCCCCTGAGATCTCAGGAAACCACATGCCTTTCTATTGTGACTGAACTATCAAAAGCCCAGGGACATCCTATTACCCTGCAAGGATTCTCAAATCAAAATGTGTTCTCCCTGTACTACCTCACACCTCTTCACAGTTTCTGGAGCATGAATGAGCTTCACATAAGTCAGCATGGAGAGAAAGGAAATATATCTGTTTGACTTGTAGCTGAAAACACTAACATATGATGTTACAAGAAGTGGTTAAAATGTGTTTTGTTCCAAGTCTTAAAACATATTTAACCCTTCTGCAGTCTGTCATATGAGGCTACTGTACTCTAAGATGCATCACAGATGGAAGACTTTGTCTCCACAACCACAGTGTTCTGGTGAGGTTCACATTCTGCCAGAGTAGTCAAGTATTTAAGTCTCATCTGTGATGCACAAAGATCTTAATTTCTGCATTCCTCCTTACAACTTATTTGTTAGGCTTCTTTCCTAGAAGATAGGAAAACAAATCAAAAACAGAAGTTATTTGGATTTGATTATCCTACTTTCCAGAACAGCATTATAGACAGCTGCTCCTTACATTCCTGCCAAACCATAAAGAACTGACCTTGTTTCATCTGCTTGACTGCAAAAGAGGACTAATAACTCTACATCCTCCCAGAAAGAAGAAATAAGCATCTACTCTTCTTCCCAGGGAGTTATTTTATGAGTTATTACTGAAAGGTCTCTCACTCCTTTAATGTGAAAGTAGATTATATTACTGTCTTAGAAAAGAAGCCTAACTTTTAGAAGATGCAAGTCCCAACTAAAATGCTGAGGTTAGTTTTGAAAATAGTGATGGATTTCCAATGAATATGAATGGCAGGTGCTTTTAACAAATGCAACCTTAGTCCTTCTGCAAGTAGGACACTAATGCATTTCACTGAGCTTACTCCAGAATTCTACAAGATATAGCTATAGTTTAAATTATACCTGTTTTCAAAACCATTAGAATGTATTAAAAGAGGAATTTTAATGTGGCCATCATTACAAGACTGTGTAAAGGAGTTTCATTAATAGCCACTATATTTATTGAATTTCTAGTCTAAAATTAAGTGATTTGTTTATACTTCATGTCAAACAGTTATGAAATACTATGTAAGAAACTTTCAAAAGCTACTTTTATGTATAAGTCTTTGCAGAGAGAAATGCAAGCCCTTGCTGACCCTTAATATTTAATCTTCTCATTAGCACAACATCTTTTTTTCTTAGCTCTTTTTTTCTAGCTCCCACAGAGAAGGGATTCTAAAAGAAAATGGAAATAACTATCTTCATTCATCCTTATTATGGTCATAACTAAGTTTATAAAGCAATACTGTGAGTTTACTAAGAGCATATTCTTACAGATTTCCAGTGGACAATTTCAAAGTTAAGATATAGAAAAAAGAAATACCTGTGATCATTGCTGTAATTCCTATGTCATAAAAAAATAGTTCTGAATTGGAAATTGTGTTTTGGGGAAATAATCTGAAGTAGCTGAGTGGAGTCCATCACAACAAAAACTTTATAAACCTTCTCAAAATATTTTTTTGTTGATGCATTTTAATAGCAATGTGCCAATAAAATGTGGTAAAAAGCTAACATGGGACAAATCTCCATTTTCTGTTTTCTAATCTGTAGCTGCTGAAGGCTACTTCTTCTTGGTTTTCCTGGTTTTAGATCCATGCCAGCTAAAAAAAACATTTGAAACATCTCTGAAAGTAATGAACAGACAGAGACTGCTAATACTTTCTACCCCTATATTTCAGAAAATAGAATGAAAGATTGGACCATTTTCCTTTGAAGAACATATCTTTGCTTAATATTTGCCATTTCATAGCATATTGATTGACTTTTCACCAAGTCTCTAAACATACAGTATACAAAGGGAGAGAAAATGTAAAAATAATATCTGTACTGCATATCAGCTCAGGGTGTATTTACCTAGTCTGCTTTTCCTCTGTGCCCATCAGTTCCATCTATCATATCTATTATATCTCCATATCCTCTTGAGACTAAGAACTGCTTTTTCCAGGCATTGAAGTCATACTAAAGCAGAACTTGTTTTGCCAACCTAAAAAACTTGATGTCCATAAAATAAAGTGAGCAAAGCCTTTACACACAAGTGCTATGCAGTGTATTATTACCTGGACATGCCTTCTATGAGCCAAAGTTCTGACCTTGTTGGCCTTTTGCATAAACTAACAGAAGAGCTAATGAACAGTGATTCATAAGAACCGCCACAATGTCTACGCTGTATAAGATCTATGCTGTATAATGCCTCTGGCCCTGCTCAAGAAGTGAGGAAGCTCTCCTCTGGGTTGTTTTCAAGGCCATCAGTGCAGTCAGTGCTCCCAAAGTCATGCTGAAAGGTTGGGTACATTGGACCTGATTAGAGCTTGTGCTTACATGATATCTGAACAAAAATGGTTTACTTTGGTCTTACTTGGAAGACAAACATGTTGAGATTATAATCCAGTGATATGGACCTACCAGAGTTTCTGCTGCAATCAGTAGAACCTACATTGTGCACTTGACATGACACTGAGATTAGGAAGGAATTTGATAGTTTTCCAGTCCACGGAATCTCATCTGCACTGATTTGCAAGCCCAAAGCTGTCACAATTACTCACTTAAGAGAGGATTCAGTCAGTACAAGGGAAACAGTCACATGATAATTTCTGTACATACATTCAGAATACTTTACAAAGAAGGTGAGTCTCTTTAACTTCATTTTATGTTTAAGGAAAATAAATCACAGATAGGATAGGACCTGCCAGTGTCCCCATCACCTGTCCCACCATTCAAGCAAACCATGTACAATGTCATCAACACTCAAATTCTTAATAGATTGCTCTATTCTGATCTCTGTCAAAAGTGCCATCATAGCTTCTCTTTTATGGTAGTCTAAAGCATGCCTGCATATGTAAAGAAATTAAATTATATTTTAAAAGTGTAAATTATTTTACCTTGAAACAAACCTGTCCCTTTTGGTATAGAGGGAGATTTTATTTATGTAAGATAAATCTTTCTTCATAACAAAATTTAATACCAGTCCAGTCATTATGTGTTCCACAGTTTCTGAAGCAAAGGTTTGTTTACAGGAAATAAATCTGTCTAACTATAGCAGCATTTCCAAACCCACGCTGTAAGAGTCAACAATCCTTTCAGAGCAATGTTAAAAACTGATACCTTGATTAAATAATAAGATTGACAATCTGAGGCAAAATCTGTGGAAGAGACTAGGATATGAATGTGAAGTACATGTGCATTTGGGAAGACTTACTGCAGATTAATGTCCTGTTCAGAGCAGACAGTTCTGATGGTTGAGGATGAGGTTTTTGCCCAAAACCAGATCCTAGATCTGAGCTCTGTAATCATCCTGATTTTTTTTTTTAAATCAGAATAAGAAAAGAGACACTTTAAATATTTATAGCATAAGTAGCTCTGAAGCTTCTTTAATTATTATTATTTCAGTATATCTTTTCTCAGCAGAATAAGTTTCATGTATTTTTGCTTTTTCACAAAATAAACCTATTCTCTGTATTTCTTACATTTTAAGAGTGACGACAGTGGTTTTAGAGCTGCTAGCAAGCATCAGGCATTGCTTTTATCAAATGTGCAGACAAAAATGTGCATACCATTCCCAGGGAAAAGACTAGCCTAAGCAGTAGTCTTTGTTTTACCAGTGTTCTCACTGCTAGAGAAGTGTACAGAGGATGGAACTCTCTACTACTGAAGTTCATGGATCATTAGGAGAAAAACAAACAAATCCAAAAACTGCAGAAAATACTTCACCACGTATGCTAACTAACATACCTCTAACACAGCAAAACAGGACAGGATCATCTAATTAATGGCAAATTTTTCTAAATTATAGCAGTTATTGTGTGACAGTAATAGAGCTAGAGCTGTTCAGACCATATCCATTCCACATCTCTGATGAAATCCATAACACAGAGAATATCACCCAAATATTTTTTTTTTTTTTTTTTTTATTTTTCTCCTCTGGTTGTATTCAATTACTAAACCAGTTCCTAATGAGACATTGCAGCCAAGAGTATTCAGCACAACTTGGCTCCAGACACTCCAGTCTGCAGTCATGGTTCAGATCCATGTGCCATCAAAAGGGAAAAAAAAAAAAAAAGTTTTGGGTTTTTGCTTTTTTTAAAAAAAAAAATTAAAAATGATCATTTGTTTGAGTCTATTTCAGACCATCCATGTTAAAAGTTGTCTGCCTAGAGAGAACAAGCACCAAACATTGAAACTCAGGATGGCTTCCACAGTCTCATAATAGCATTTCTTGTAATCTCTATTTTTTAAATCTTAATTTTTGGGGTACAATGCATTATTTTTTCAAGCTTTGCACTACGGCTCTGATTCTTGGAAATGTATTTCCTTGGGAAAATGGAAGCTCTGTGCATTCACAATGATGCAGAACCCGGGAACCTCAGGCTTTCTGGATCTAGGCTTACCATAAAAATTAATAAAAAGCAATGGTGAAAACATTTCTAATAAGTTTATGGTGTGGGATATTTTGTGTGTGTGTGCGTGTGTGTGTGTTGAATTCAAATGCATGTATACAAGCATACAGGGAAGATAATAACAGACATAAATGATATTGCTTTGCTGGTTTTTTACCATCCTTCAGTGTTATGGGGCTTTGGCGATGAGGTGCACTGAAATCTGGCAATTCTCATCCACATTTAACTGCTCCTCAATAGCTGTCTAAGTCAGAGCAGTTCACAGCATATGTGTACATTCCATTTGGCTGTTCAGAATTATGTTCTACAGTGTGGTTGGGAAGTTGAACAAGCCAGGATTATTTAGAGATGCTGTTCTCCTGCTTGATTGCAATAACGCTACTTCCCTCATCAGAGACATTTTGATTGGAAATGTGCAGTGAGAGTCACAAAGGACAATGTTGGTGTAATTAGGATGCTAAAATGACAGTGACAGAGTGTTAGTTGAGCTGTGGGAATGACATTCAAATACTGGGTTTCATACTCTGTATTTACAATGGAAATACACCTTCAGACTTATAATGTGCAATAGCAAACATCTGCCAGCGTTGTTAAAGTAGGGCTTATTATTCAGGGTGTAACCACAGTTTTCAAAGCTGCCAAGCAAAAGACAAAGTTCTAATGACTGGGGACCAGGAAAACCCAAATTTGTGGGACATCTGCCCATATCTTTTTGCCCTTGGAAAAAAGTCCTTCAGTTACCCTTTCTCAAGCCTCTGTTTGGAATTATTCGGCTTAGGAGACTTTTCCATCAAAGTCAAAAGGGAGAGGGCTATGAATTGCCTTCACTATATTATTTATTTATTAAGCTTCCCTTGTTTTGCTTTATCTAAGTGATTTTTTTTCTCCTTGGCAGCAATAGAATGAAATACTTCAGTGTGTTTCACTCAGTTTGGTAACAGTTATTCTCTATATCATTCTGTGGCTTTGTTTATTATGCTGCTTTTTATGGCATCATCGCTTGACCAGTCTGGAGTATAGATATCTTGATGGCCTAGTGATCATATTTATACTGTGGCCAACCATTAGGGAAAGTTTGAGAATGGTGATTCCCAATTACATAAAGATATTAAAAGTTTACAAACATATTAATATTGGAAGTGAAGTCCAGTATAGAGCCCCACTAAACATCAGAACAGGACCTGTGCCAGCTAGATGTTGGCCCAGAGCAGAGCTCTGGATCAGGCATACTGTGGAACATGGGAAACAGCAACTTGGTGGTTCAGAGCAACATCATTTGGTGGCTGTGCTGTCACCTGCAGCCAGAGTCTGGCAGGGATGAAACACATGCTGCACCATGTCTCCATGAAAATACCGCTTGCACCCTCAGTGGATACCCTTGTGGGCATCGAAATTAATTCTGCATAGTAAATAACTTAGTAGAGCCATGACTTCTTTAATTCTGATCTGATAGCACAGAATAAATAGCACATGTGTATATATGTCTCTAACAGAAAAAATAACTTCAGAAACTGCTTCTATTCTGCCACTTTTACTCTGGGCAGTTCTGGAGATCCGGTCTCTCCTGCACACGCTTCAAGTGTTAAGGCTTCCAGTTCTTTAGTATTATTTTTTTGACTGCTGATAATCTTTCCCCTCTCTCAGAGGAACAGTACTCAGAGGAAAAAAAAAAGCACTGCTTCCAAGTCCTTTTCTCACAGTCTTCTCATAAGTCTTTATTCCATCCATTTCAATGTATGTAATAATTGTTGTTGGATTAGCATTCTGGGCCCTATCAGGAACACTCAAAGTTCTGTTCACATGCACAGAAAATAGCAAACTTTAAATGACAACAAAGGTTAGGAAAAGTAGTGTTACTTATATAGTTCAGTAAGTTTTTGGGATATTGCTGGAGCTGACAGATTTCCCCAATTATTGCTAGTTCTGAGAAATGGAAAAGGTGTGACATTGCCCCAAAAAGGAAAGACATAAAGATGGAAACAGAGCCAGAAGAATGAAGAAAAGGGAACAGTAGAAGTAGAAGGGGGAAAAAAGAAGTGAGAGGCAGTTAAGAGAGCAGGTCCAGGCTGTTAGTAAGAACCATGATGTCTGATCTTGTCACCATGGGGAGACTCAGAAGCATTGCACATGCCATGCTGCAGATACAAGAGCTTTAAGGCAGGTTTGTTGAGGTACCCTCAACTGGGAAGCATGGTACTCCTCTGGGTGGTTGCTGCTAGAGCAGCAGTTGCTGGATTGTCTCCTGATAGAACTGTTACTGACTCAGGCTATGTCCGTATCAAGGTGAGATACATTTCTTCTACCCTTGCTTTCCTTCAGAAAGTAACTCAAATGTATAGCTCATGAGAATGTTGTCCTGACACCATGTGACATGTATGTCTCTCCCCCAAGACTGACAGGTGAAGAGAAATCTTCCAGCTGTTAAGGGAACCATAAATTGATAGCTGAAATTATTTCTTGTCCTCTGCAAATTTTTGTGATGCTGAAAATGTTCTCCTTTTATTCAAGGCAAAATTGAAATCTTTCAAATTGTTCTCTCCCTAATGAGGTCCACTGACATTAAAGCAGCTCTGGGGGACTTTCCTGGAAACTTGTTTAAAATCTGACAAAAATCATCCCTGAGAAAATGTTCACAAACCCAAATATCTCAAGGTAGATTTTTTGATTTGACAAACCAATAATGGACACCAAAAAAAACCAAACAAAAAACCCCAAACAAACAAACAAACAAAAAAAAACCATTTTGTAATCAAGTCTCTTTGAACTTTCATGGATCAAAATATAGTTTTATGCACAATGCATCAGAATGCAAAATAATTTGAGTACCAATTTATGAAGAGAGAATAGGAAATGAAAGACACTTAATTTGTCTTGTTCAATGAAAACAAGAAAGTAATTTCCACCATAGTTTATAGCTACTGTCTAGTTTGTTCTGAGTTTGTTCTCCACTAGCAGACAACAACGGGTTATACACTGCAGGATTTTGTAAAAGAAATTAAAAAATTGCTTTGCATTTGAACAATTGTAACAGTGGGAAGGTTTCTATTTTTCTTAAATTTTGTAAATCAAGCTACTCCAAAGCTGAATTCTGTATCACATTTGCCTACACACTATTGCTTTTATGTAATTTCCCTTGTATGTGGCAGTTAAATAAAACAGTGATGTAAAATCCCAATGGAAAAATAGATCTAGCTAGAGTAATCCTATCATCAACACATCAGCTCTGCAAAACTCTGTCTTGCTTCCTTGCACAAAATGACAATTTAAAGTATCTTTCCAGAAGTCTCCTGGGAGGTTATCCTGGTATTTTATTCTCTACTTAGGAAAAAGAAAATAAAATCTTAGATAACCTATTAGAATCTTCTAGTGAAATACTTACAGTTCAGTTCAGCGTTATATGCCAGTTTCAGAGCGGCTGAAATGTAATTTATTTCATTTTACTTTCATCAGCAACTAAAGGTCATCCATCCAAAAACAGCTTTTCTGAATGCACACATTTCATTTGTTATCATTTTAAGTAACAGAGAGTGCAGTCAAATTCCAGTATCTGTCAATCTCACACAAGTTCTGTTAAGTAATCTGTTCTGTTTAGTAATTTTTTACTTTCTATTTAGATGTTTACACCATGAACATTGAATAAATGCTACCTTGGCATTCAAATAAGCTGCTTAAAGCAGAAAGACTGCTTTTAAAATGTAAGGAATTTTCTATCTATTTAATGAATAACACAAAACTATATTTCTCAGTTAATATTAAATTATTTGTAATCTATAAAAAGGTATTCTGCCCATGTAGTTACACCTCTAAAAATCTAAAGTAACTCAATATTTAAAAATACTTCTCTGATAGTCAAGCATAGTTTTTCTCCTCATCTGTTGTACCAATTGCTAGTAACACGTCATTGAGAGTTCACTAGGAACTACAAACAAGCACAGAAATAACTAACAATGCTAATTAGGCATATAGCTAATGTGTCATGGCTATTTTCTATTTCTTTTGCAGAAATACCAGGTCTTAGTTTGGTTAGTTATTCTTGTGACTTTGTTGCTATATAGGGTTGTTGTGTGTACTAGTGGTCTGCTTTGGACCAATGTTGCAATTCTGAAATAGACTCTCCAGCGGCTTCCCCTGTTGGTTCAGTTCTTTACACAATTTAGGTGTGCACAAACTATTTTCCTTTCCAAGAAAAGTAGTAAGAAGTTTGGTTTCAAAACTGCTGCAAAGGTTCACAAGGATATTCAGCTCCAAACCAAGGAGAGGGCTGGGCCACCCTGGAGTCCTGTAGCATGAACCCTGCCTGCATTTAACCACAGGACTTCTAAAGCAGAGCTCCTACAGCAGCCTGAAATGGTTATCACACTTTATAAAGGGCCATTCTCTTTATAACATGCTATATATATTTCCTCATCAGTGCCAGCTGCCATCAGCAAGTGCACCTTAAGGGTCTTTGCCGCTCCTTCACCATCGAAGAAATAAAATGATGAATTCACTTCAAATACATACTCAAACAGATTGACATAAGGTAAAAATGACTTACAGTTAGGTTTTCAACCTTAAGTTTCTAATTAACATTTCTTGCTTCTAACAGTTTGAAAAAATGGGGGGGAGAGGGGGGGAAGTTGTGCTACTTGTTTAAAGAAAGCAAAATACATTCAGTTAATATGCATATTGCATGTGGTGTAGATATATCTGCTACATAAGTACACATTAGCTGCCACCTTGCTGATTAAACCAAAATGAACACCAAACCAAGTTACAAAATCTCCTCCCACCCTCATATATATTGGTACACTGCCTTCTTTGTTCCAACTTGGCCAAACTTTTCTAGTGCTAAATCAGTCTGCAGGATGAATACATATCTGCAAAAGAAATGCTCTCTATTGCTGAAGGTCCTGCAACAGGAGCTGGTCTGTAAGAGACTGATCCTACACAGAAGCTGAGTTCTGCTGCAGATACGTTTTCCAGCCAGGCATCCAGCCTCAGCATTGCTAAGGAAGCAAATCGGACGCATTCAGGTCATCCTCCCCTCACTCTCACATGCAGAACAGAGCAAAACAACCACCTCTATGCTTACAGAATGGTTTTAATAGAATAAATTCCCATGCATTCTACTTACATTTTAATTTCCCCTAGAAACAGCTGGTTGAAAACAATTATATCTGTCTTATTCATGACTCAAAACCTAAAAGCAGAGAAAACTTGAAAGAAACTGACTGGTAATAAAAAAAGAAACTGATAATAATTGCTGATGCTGAAAATGCAAAAATTGACAGAATATGAATGAAAACTAAACTGGAATTTAAGAAACTTTTATTTTTAAATCTTCCTATTCATATCAGTTAGGTCAATAAACATGTTTTTTTGCTAACTGCGGAATAAATCCACCCCATTTCCCTATGACATATTTCATCAACATTCTAGGTTGAGTGACTGTCTTTTCCTTGCTAGAGTTTTTCTGAAAGTCTAAAGGCAGATTTCCCATCTCCAGTTATTTTTACAGAGGTCTCATGCATTGCATGCTGTAAAACTTCAGAATTTCAGGATTCAGCTTGCTGCTGTGCTTCTTGGGGAAAGAACTATTTTCCTTGTCCTCTTCTGTCTTGTCCTCTCTGATAAAAGGGTTATGAAAGAAAAAGATTTTATTTCTCATATAAAAATAATCTCTGTCTCCACTTTCTGCTTCCCTTTCCCATCCATCCTTCCCTGGCTTGGTGCCTCAGTGAATTCAGTGCTCTGTTTCCCTCACTTCTATTTGTCAGGATGGCAGTAATGGTCGCTCCATTGCCTTCTGCACCCGCTGCCTGTCACATTGCAGCACATCTCATCAGGGCAGCACAACAGGAGCACATCTCATTAGAACCAGTGCCTCCGTCCACAGCCAGAACCTTGGGCAGTGGTGCCCTATACATTCATAAGCATATGTGTGCATGTGTATATAGTACATATGTACACATGTACATAAGGGTATGGATGCAAAGCAATATAAAGCATAATTGAAAACACATTTCAAGGAACCTAAAGAATTAAGTGTGCTAATGCCACATATTTGTGTGTGTATGCATATGAAAGTATACATGTAAGTATATATTTATATTTATATTTATAAAATGTTGCATGTGTGAAAACACTTCTAACATGTGATTAAATCTTTCCTGAAGTTACAGATTTTGTGTGCCAATGTATTTATCTGTATAGGGGAGAGTGTTTTTTATTTGTACTTTATTCCAGCATTTACATTCCCTGAGCTCTGACTTACATGTCTTTTGCTGTCTCCTGAGTTGCCTTCAGTTTTTTATTCTTAAGTTAATTTTAATATTTAAAGGAATAGCTTTTGAGCCCTTTTTTTCTCTTCTTACATGTTACTGCAATCAACTGAAAGAACAAAACCCCAACTATTCTGAAATTAATAGAAGTTTTTCCAGTGTTTCTGAGAGCAAGGTCTCATCTCTGATACTTCTTTTCTTTCAGCAAATCCAGCTTTGCTGAAAGAATTTCAAATATAGTTCTACAAAAGGGTTGTGGGTTTTCTTATTTTAAAGGTCAAGGGATCATTTACTTTTATCTGAATAAATCTTCCATTTTCTTATACTAATTTACCTCATCAAGAAGATTAGGATGTGTGCTCAGAGATTTGAAACAAAGATACATAACAAAAATATTTGATCTAAATAAGTGTCATATTACTATTTTCTGGTGAAGTTTGTTTGAAGGAGAATATTCTATCCCAGAGACTCAACTGTTTTGATGCAAATTTAAGTCATAGTTATCAAATAACTGTTAAAATTTTCATGATATTGTGAAAACTACTTTGCCTTTCTAGGACTTTATTCCACCCCTCCTTTACTCCACTTAAAGCAGTTTCAGTAATAATTTTCTGACTGTGATGTGATTAAAACTTTAGGCTTGTAAAAGTCCAAAATATTCTTTAGGAAAAGGCATTTCAAAAGTGAAAGTATTCTTATCACTACTGCAGCATTTAATTTTGCTTGTATGGTACTTTTAACTGGTAGACTTTAAAGTATTTTGTTAAACCTCCTTAGTCCCATGCTATAGGTATCTATGAGATAAAAAGTGATTAATGTCTGACTCAAATTAAATTCCACTCAACTGAACTCAGGTTAAAGTGATAGAAAAGCCAGGAAGTCCTCCTATCACTTTGTTGTCTGTCCTATATGTAAGACTGTCAGGGCAGCAGCAGGCTCTAATTGCCCTGGTAAAACTATGCTGTCCTTCAGCAGACCAATGTGCTTGTCAGTGAGATAAAGAAATCCTAACATTATTATTATTTCTTCGGATTAAACTCCCTTTATGAGAACTTATGATAGATATATACTCTAGCACAAAATTCCTTTTACTTTGGCTGGGAGTAAGTCTTTGTGGTACTTTAACGTTTGTTTTCTGTGACATTTGACCGCAACTGACCACACAGACCAAAGGCTGCACTCAAAAACCAGCTTTTGTGCTGAGCATTAGCAGGTCTTGTTGTTAGCCTATAAACACCATTAGGGTACCACCTACCTAATGCAGGAAATCAGTCAGGCACCTAAGAATGGAGACACACACACCAAGCAGTGGAAGAGGCTACCCAGAACAGGATTGGGATGTGTATTTCTCCATCCTTCACCAAGACACATATATTGCTCTGAAGGAGTGAGTCCTTCTTGGAATGAAGAGCTGAGAAACTTCACTTGAGAGGAGGGAGCTAGCACCTTCCTTTTATGAAGAAACTAGGGAATTAGAGGTTTTGAAAGATAGTCAGAAAAGCATTCACCCAAAATGCAAACTGTTGTCGTTTTTTCATTTCTTTATTCTTTCTAACGAAGGAGATTAAAACTACCTCTTCCACCTTCTCTTTGCAGGGTTATAAACTGCATAGGGAAGGAAGCTGACTCTGCCCTCTACTACTGCAGATGTGCCCCGAGCATAAATCATTAGGGAGTCAATAGACAGGAGACAGAAAGAGGTCAAGGGAAAAGAGTAGTGCCTTGATTAGCAACTAGGCCACCAATGAGGAGGAAAGGATTCCTCACCTCTAATCCTAAAGCTCTTCACACATTGTAAAATCGACATTGTTGTCTAGGAGCTAGGAAATCCTTAAGGAAATTGACATATCAAATCTGAATCACTCAGGCTGAAGAAAAATTCATATCTAATAGGTCATAGCTTCAACTGCTGCATAAAGGGACTTCATCCTATGCTTGTTTCTTTTAAATTCGGACAAACAAAAAAAAGCTGCTAGCACTGCACTTAAGATGGAGTCTGTTCTTGTAGGCACATCTATATCCTTAGGGCTGAGAGCTGGGGTAATAGCTAGTTTATCGATTTTGAATGGCCCTTCCTTGTGAAGAATGAGCCCCTCCTAGGGTTGTGCTGCCAACAGGCAGATAAGAGCACAGGAGTGTGTAAGGCAGAGGGCCAGAGAGAGTTTAAGCATGACCAGTAGTAAGAGACAAATGAACAGAAGTTTTCAGGATTGCAGTTTCACTTGATGCCTACTAATAGTGCCTGTTTCTGGTTTGGGGGTCCTTAGGATTAGAGATAGCCAAATCAAGCAAGGGTTTAGGGCACTCATCATTCTTGTAGTCAAATTAGTCCTACCTACATTTGCTAAACTGTGTTAACTGCATGGATTCACAGGCTATTTGAAAAGGCAACTACCTGCCATCAATTTTCTTTATACCAATGTCTTTAAAGGAATACAGAATTCAGTGCTGCTGACCTGTATCTAGTTCCTTTTTTTACCCATTTACAATTTATTTCCTTTCCTCTCTTACTTTTTCCTCTTATTTCCTCCTAGCCATCTCTGCAGACTTTCTTTAGAAAGTTACTTTCTGAGTAAGATTGCTATTTAATGTTTTCCTCATGTATTAGGAACAAAGGAAAACTTTCTTTCCACTTTTTAAATACCTACTTTTAATATGTACAGTAAAGTTGCACAGAGAAAGACTACAGACTGCAAACCATAAGATGGGAAAAAGACTACTTGGCAAATTGTATTTCTAAGATATAGTAAACAATTTTATATTTAATTATTACTGTTGTGGCAAAATTTCATTAATTCATTATGGATTTTTTTTCTCTATTAAGAGTAGAATAATGTATGACACTAAAGTCCAGTAATTGAACATTGGAATCAACTGCTTTAACTTAATACTGAAAATATTTAACTTCTCTTTTTAGCAAGCATAAAAAGAAGACAATAAGCTAAGAAACAGCTAATAGCTTGAGTCTTTCCAAATGAAGTATGATCCTTGCACTAACTGCTGGTTTGCTTTGTACAATGTATTGTCAACAGCATATTCAAAATATTCGTCATTCCCATATTCTAACCTTAAGAGTTGCTCTCAGACATATTAGTCTATATGTTAACCCAGACAGTAAGCAGTAAAAAGAAAACATGACCTTAGAACATGTAGGTCTTTTTAACTACTGAAGGATTTTTTCAGACAGTTGTTCAATCAACCCATTCCTCTCATGACTGAAGGATTTCTTTTTTTATTTCTTTTTTTTTTCTTTTCTACAGAAGAAGTCTTTTCAGTGACTTTTGCTAAGCTTTGTATTTCTTTGCTTGTTATACTAGTAGTTCCAGCTCTCTGCTCTTCTTTTTGTTATGCACACAAAGAGACACTCCAAGGAATTAATGACTGGTTTCTCTCAACTGTGATTTTGTTTTCTCAGAAGAGTGTGCAGTTTGAGAGGTTTAGGGATTGTTACTCTTTGTGGTTTTATAATATATACTATCTAAAATATGTATTATTTCTAAAATATGCATTCATTCTTGTTATGTGAAGTTTTGGGGGATTATGTTTTGTTTTTTTTCTGTTTGTGTTCATGCATACCTTCAAACTTTTTATTAGGAATTTTTCTGAATTTACTTTGCTTGCTCTTTTTCTCTGTGCTTGAGTAAAAAGGCACTTGAATCAGACTCTTAAGTCTTCAGTTCTGGTTTTCAGTGTCCCAATTTGGCTAATCTCTTTGCTCCAGCAAGATACAGGATTTCATTTAAGAGTCTTGGTTTATAACCACCTTCTACACCTACACAAAACAGTTTATTTCTTTGAAATGTTTAGCACTACCAACACAAGTCAGTTTGAAAACATAGCCATTGATGCACAATAGCAAAATGATTGGTGCTGTTTTTCCATTTTTTTAATTTAATACTGGTGTCCTTACATTTCCATGTGCTCTACAATCCATCACTAACTTAGACTGCACTTTTCCCAGATGGAAAATAAGTAGTCACTGTTTTTGGGATTTGATAAAAAAGATCTGTATTCTCTATACACAGACTTTAACCTGAAGCTTTGAGTTACTGATGGGCTTTTAAGAAAGCTAGAACCATGAGGAGCTCAGTTCAAGGCATTTAGACAACAATGAGCAGAACCTGGATAACGACTCTGGGCCATCCTGAACCTTGTTGATCAACACTTAGTTACCTCCTTGTTCAGAACAGTCAAGAAACCCAATTCTGCTTGTTATATTTGTAAAACAAATGCCCAGCCTTCTACCTTGGGAGGAAATAAAAATAAAATTAAAAAAAAAGGTCTTATTTGCAAATATGGACTTTTTTTTTTTAAAAAAATAGATCTATAAATCTTTACTTCTCCACTTTGACTGTATTAGCAAACAGCATTCTCCCTTTCAGCCACAGAGCAAACTGAAACTAATTTGAGCACTTCAGTGGCTTTCTTTTCTCTCTAGGGTGATTGTCTCTCTGGCAACTAGTATCCATAGCACATAAGACTTTGCAAATTAAAGCAAGAACATTGATCGGCATCCTAAAAAAAGTTACATCAGTACAGATCCCAGACCCAGAGGTATAGTGAGTTTCTTAAGAAAAAGGTGATAGGCAGGCAGAGAAGTGAAATGTTAAATAGAGATCAGATTATGGGGATTTTATGGTATTTCATAAAGGCCTCTCAGGCTTGCTTTCTTGGCCACGGAGCCATCTTTTGAGTTATACTGACACTGGCAAAATCCTCCAGATATATGCAGTTGCATCTGCAAAAAAAAAAAAAAAAAAAAAGTAAGTATATCCCAGCATTAAATCCCAATTACATTTTTTGAGCTTGCTTATGCAGCAAGAGACAGCACTGTAACTTTGCATGCAGTCTCTAATCATATCTACACAAACAGCTGGTGCTTAGAGCTCCAGAACTCTTGCTTTGCCACAAAACTAATATATTCTACAGTAAGTGATCAATATTATAAGCAAGAATCCTCTGCTCTTTCCTGATTCTGATTTATATGTTTTGCATGAGAAGCTGTTTTTCCATAGTACTAGGGAACTACCTATTAGGAAATCAGCCAGAAGCAACTGTGATTCTTGAATGTGGAGTTTATGTGCACAGGAGTGCCTGTGGTTCTTCTGCACCTTCATGCTGTATCTCCCTTTGGCTTAGTTCTCACTGTTTTCACAGCTACTCTGAGTTGATTAGGGTTTTCTGGTGGGCTGGTGGCCACCACAAATGCAAAGCTTGTTCAGGTATGTCACTGGTATTTAACTAGCTGGCTGCAGTTTTACAAACCAGTCAAAACTGAAGAGCTCTTTCTGCAGTTCTGGCAGAATCAGAGAGAACAGCAGTTTGCTGTTCCCAAACCACATGGAAAGAAGGGAGGAAGAGATCACTTGCTTTTGGAGCAGC
Organism: Margarornis squamiger; assembly: GCA_035222235.1. Lineage (NCBI taxonomy): Eukaryota > Metazoa > Chordata > Aves > Passeriformes > Furnariidae > Margarornis > Margarornis squamiger. Next base: position 76,242,277 of record JAWWTY010000106.1, on the reverse strand, counting down.
TTTTCTTTGATCAGCTTCATTTTGTGCAGAGCCTTTTCAGGTCTTTTAAAAGAAACATGGACTGGCTTGTGCTGCATAACTAGGATGAGCTTTATATTCAGGAAGATAAAAAGCACTTTCCTGGCAAGGCAGAAAAAGTTTGCTACTAAGCTCCAGTCATGAAGAACTCTATTTTCTGTAGCTAGCACAGAATGGAAAGCCACCACCCCTTTCACAGATTGCTGTCAGTCATAAACTAACTGTGATGTGGACAAGCAAACGTGGAAGTGAAGGTAAAAAAAGTTCTGTCTCTGTATGTTACCAAGGCTGGCAATGCTGCTGAAGTTCTGATTGCTTTGCATGAGTTTATTTTCCAGTTGTGCCAAGGAAGGAATGGAGAATATTCATGTACCCTCTGAGACAAACTTAAAAGGTCACAATTAGTAAGCAACACAGCTGCCACATGGAGTGTCCTGACACTAACACCAGATTGTCTGGAAAAGTTTCTTGCTGGAGTGTCCTGACACTAACACCATAATGTCTGGAAAAGTTTCTTGCTGATAGGACTTTATTTTTTTTTCCATATGTGGCAGTGGGGGTGGATATAGGGTCACTGCAGTATGGACCGCAGTGCTGTAGCCGTTTCCCTCTGCCATTCTGAGGGATTCAGTCTGAGGCATTAGTCTCTGGCTAATGTCATGGAAAGAAACCACTGAGCTGTTGCATAAGCAGCTGGAGAGTGACAGTGTGTGACTGCCATGGGGAGAAGGAGGAAGATAGATGACAGCCACGGCGGAAGGCTGGGGGCTGCTGAGCCATATCAGCATGCTGTGTGTTGCACAGCAATTTGGAGAAGGAAGCTGAGAATAGTTTTCTTCAGCAAGGCCTAAGGGGTCAAGATTCAGATATTCACAAAAAGCAGCAGTGCCCCACGTAGCAACTGATAGGAAGCTTTGGGCATAGCCTTTGAAAATAGGGACTTTGTTGCTCCTGTTGTCCACACAATTTTTCACTTTCCTTCACATTTTCACTGTGTACACTGTGGTTATTTTGTAATTTGCAAGACAATTTTGAAGATGGGGAATGCTTTTACTCATTTATTCAGCAATTCTTTGCACTTTTAGACTGCCAGCTTGTGTTCTTATTGCGTGTTATAAGAATCTGTGTTTAATATTATCATTGAACACAAGGCGGAAAAGAATCAAGGGAGGTCATCTAGCCCAGCCCCAGGACCTGGGGGCACAATTTGATCTCTCATTGCTTAGTGGTGCTTGTCTAACCTGTTCTTACCAGCCTCCAGTGATAGGTTCAGCACCATCCCTAAGCAATCTATCTTAAAGGCTACCTGTCCTCAGGGTGCTCTTAGATCATTTTTCTAAAACTGTCCAAAGTAGAAATTACCACTGCTGAATAAAATGATTCTATACTCTTCTCAAAGTGCAAATACACAAAACTGGAATCTGAGGAATTGAACGAATAACCCAAAAACAAAGAAGGCAGAGAGGGGAAGAAAAAGAATGTTGTAAACAATAGAATAAAAATATGCAGTCTGAGATCAGCAGCTCATTCAGCTTTCAGCCTTTTAACTGTATGCAGCTCTGTTGAGCCTTTTCATACTGGGCTGTTTTCAGAAATCTGTGGACAGGCATGGAAATGTGTGGAAGCAAGGCTGTGTCTGGATAGTGGGGGGAGAAAAATTCCACCATTTGAAAAAATCCACAGAGAAGGCTTAACTGGGAGGAGTGAGAGTTAATTCCGATAAAAAGAAGCACTTTTCAGTCTTAGAGAGCTAAAGCAAAAGCCGTTTCGGGCGTATCCATACAGCAGTGACTTGGAGATAAGAAGTCACAGGCTGGCTATCCTGAGACAATCAGATTTCCTTTTATAATGCAGGTGAAAAAGTTTCAGCTAATTGGAAGACTGGTCTAAGAAAATACAGCTCTTTGCTTAAATGCAGATATGCCATGGCCAAGGCTGGTGAGACATGCCAGAAGACAGGGAGGACAGTTTCAAATGAGTCTCCTTTCTAACAATAACAATTGTTTCTTGTGATTCCTGTCAGTTCCCACTGCATTCAACTGTCCTTTTATAGTCCTGGAATATCTACCTAGCTGTCTGCTTCTAAATGGGCCTACCTCTGTCACCTCTGTTAGCCTCAGTATCCCTCTGCTCTTCAATCCTGTAAGTCCCCTGTACAAGAAACATCCACTCTGATCCCAGGACTCCTCAGAGACTATTTTGAGGTTGTTAAGTATTTCTGCTTGAGTGATCCTGAGACCAAGTGATGATGAAGACAAGAGTGAGCCCTGAATGTTTAAGAATTCTGAGATGAGAAAAATAACTAGTGATTTTTTATTCATTATTTAGTGTCCATGCTCTCAAGAATCTTGTCTTCTGCTTTATTTTAAAAACGTGTCCTTTTTCCTTTGAAGAATCTCAGTATTAGACTAGTAATGAAAGTTATACCTATGCAAATAGTGATATATTTTGGGCTATTGGGAAAACCTTGAGAAACCAGAGAAATTGTTATAAAAATACACCAGGGAAAGAGGCATTGATATTCTTGACCAGCAAGGTTGCATTTTCTCCAGCTTTCCAAGTTACATGACCAGAAAAAAACCTGTATCTGTCCCTTTTGGAATGATTGATCAGTCCCAGTTGCAATGAAGCCATGGTAAAACAGTTTCCATTAAAATTCTGTTCTGTTTCTTAATGAACACAATGCACACATCAAATAGATGCATTTTTGCTAGCCTTGCCTGGTGTGCTTGGGGTTAACATTGTTGGTACCCCATAACTATCTCCCGGTTTTTGTTGCTGCTAAATGGAGTTGCGTGCTGATGGAGTGCCAAGTTTTGCACTTTAAAAGGAGCCTTGCTAAGATTTGTACCAAGAAAAACAGTCCTGTATGGATGAAATACTATACTTTCAACTTGGGAAAAGAACACCTAGAAAATACTTGCTACATCTCAACACTCTGAAATGTACTTTATAACAAAACTATGAAAAGCACCAAATTCTTGCAGTTGGCAAAAGTCTCAGTAAACACATCTCTTTGACAAAGTTTTCTTTTCAGAGTCTGGAACACATGGGGGAGGGGACCTGCAAAAAGGAAATTTGTGATTCTGTGGTAGAAGGAAAGCCATGAAAGAGGAAGGGTGAGCTAAGGTTACTTGGCTGGATGTCTTGTAACAAATGTTTCCTCAGTGTCACCTTTATAGTGAGAATTACAGTGAGAGATTGATGGTTATCTTGGGCACAAAAGAGAAGTAAATAAAGAAATATGGAAAATACTTCACGTTTTGGAGAATATTATGAGAAAATATTCTATGAATTCTTGTGGACCACAACGTATACGTCCCAGCAATACAGACAAGTTATTTTCAATAAAATCCCTTCTAACCCAACCCATTTTATGATGCTATGAAAATAGTCTTTGCCAACAAGTGCTTACCGCATACCTTCACTGTATTTACTGCTGCCTGACTGTGAACAGGACGCAGTTCCAAAAGTCATGAAAGCAGAGTTTGCTGATCCATTCCAGAGGTTCCTCAGTCTGCCTTGTGAAGCATAGAAGTTATTGTTTCTGTTAGCACTTCATCCTGAAAAATTACTGCTATGCCCAGTGTACATCTTAATAGTTATTACTGGAGTTAACACAGAATGGAATACAAAATTAGAAGTCCATGAAAAAAAAATCCTGTCCAGATCCTTAGGGTATAGGTAGGTGGTATTTTTAGGAGCCTGCTCAGATCTTCTGCTTCCTTGCAAGCTTCTGATTCAATTTTTTAATGGGTCTTGCTTTTAGAATCTTTTTCCACCATCCCATTAGCACTAGCGACAAAGCAAAACATGCCAGTGATGCCTATACATCTACTGGATCTACGAGTCTCCATAATGATTGGTTAGTTCTCTGAATCCAAAGGATGAAAAACCATGAAGGACTATCCGGGATGTAGGCTAGTGTTTTGGTGAAAGGCACAATCTAAGAACCATGATCCCAGATCAGGAAAGGGCACATGAGTTCACAGAGGAGCAAAGCTATGAGAGGAAATCAATCCTGAAGGGAGAAAAATAGGTAAACTCACCTGTTTAACATTGTGAGGTGTTAATATTGCCATCTGAGGCAGCACAATCAACATGTGTTTACCTTCACATTGGGACTATAGTTTAAAAGTTTCCTACACAAATGCAACACTGTGGATATGCTAGAATTTCAAGTAGAGAAAAGAATTCACAATGTCTGCTCCTTTCCTATTAGCAAGAATTGCCATGTGATGATGCAGGGGGTTTTTTATTAGTTAGCAGAAGAGCTTAGTGTAAAATAATCCCTATTAGAGAGACTTGAGTCAAAGGGCTTTAAACTGGAGGGTGGCTACATTACAAGGCACAATGTTAAAGTCCTTTTCTGATTTTTCATCGTCCTTTTCAATCCCTAGAAAATGATCAGTCCTTGTGAATAGACACCTTTCCCAATCTATTGTCAAAACTCAGCTCACGCTCTCTGTTCAGTGAAAAGCTATACCTATTCTGTGTGTTGGTTTCAATAGCACAGAAACAAAGAACAGCATTACATGAATATCAGCTCAGCCTCTTGTTTTTGCCTTGAGCTTTATCTCCTAGAGCTGTTCAACCTAAATCCCTTATTCCTCAGAGATCCCATTCTTGCTTTCATTGTGGTAAGGCAAGGAAGCAGTCTTTGGTTCTCACAGGTCATAACCTCCCTTCCAGACATATTTACCCACAGCAATTAACATAGGCTAAAAAAAAAAAGCCAATGTGATGTTGTTGTAAAGCCATATATTTCTTTCAGTGGAATTTAAACTGATGATGATAAGTGGAAAAGCCAGTTCCTCTTCTTTACTCCCCTTAGGATCATCTTGCTGAATGCAGAGAGGACCTGCTGAATAATGTCCTAAGGAAAAGGGCGTAGACAAAAGTGCCAGACTCAACATACCACCATATTTTATATGACTGTTTTAGGTGTTTGTGACCAGGTGCTGGCAGCAGGGACGGCCAGACAGCCTCTGTGAAGAGTGGACGGGTCTACCCCACTCCATGCATGGCCAATTGCAGCATGCTCCAACACACCCTCTGCAGGGCACGGCTAAGCAGAGCCGCAGCCAAAGTGGTGGCATCTCTGGGAAGTGTATTAAAGAGGGAGACAGACAGTGGGAAATGGGGGGAAAATGTGAGAAACAACCTTATGAGCACCAGAGTCAGAGAAGAGGGATAGAAGGAGGTGCTCCAGGCACTAGAGCAGAGATTCCCCTGCAGCCCATGGTGGCCAGGGGAGGACCACGTGCTAGAGCAGGAAGATGTGTCCTGAAGGAACTGTATTCCGTAGAAAGGATGCATTTTGGAGGAGGAGAAATGTGTGAGGGGGAAGGAGAAGCCAGGAGGTACCATTGCATACTGATCACAAACCTCCCTTCCCCATCCCTATGCACCGCTCAGGGATGGGGAGGAAGTGGAGGAGTTGGAAATGAAGAAGGAAGTTGAGCCTGTCAAGAAGTTGAGGGGAAAGATATTATTTTTGTAGTTAATCTATTTTAAATGACAATAAACTACATTATTTTGTCCCAAGATTACTCTGTTTATCCTGTGACAGTAACTGGTGAGTGATCTCCCTGCCCTTATTTCAACCTACAAGAATTTAATCTGTTTTCTCCCCCTATTTTGCTGAGGAGGGGGAGTGAGAGATGGCTGGGTGGGTGTTTGACAGCCAGACAAGGTTAACTCACCACACTAACTAAAACCAGAATTAAGACCTTCTGCCTTCCTAAAACAATGGGAGACATTGTGGCAAATTCTCTTTTCCTCAAGATTCAGTGTTAGAGTAAAACTAAGCACGACATTTCCTCCTTTTTCCTTTCCTCAACAATGGATGTGTACTGCGTTCCGTAGGGAGGACAAAGGATGAGTCGCCAGCAAGGTCAGGGGGTGAAGCTGGAACTAATTTATTGAAAGCACCTGAAGCCTTTAAGAGGTCTGGGAACTGGGAGGAGTTTGGGAGGAGTTATGGGCGGAATGCGGCAAATATGGGGAAAGAGGGGAGGGGAGAATACAATTATGGAAAAGGAGAGGCGTGGCTAGGGTGGGGCCCGGCAGGTAGGGAAAGGAGGGAGAAGGAGGCGGGGGGAAGCTGGGAGTGGCTCAGGGCTTGCTTCATCGATGGGGGTGTGTCACACAGATACAAGAGGAGTTGCGATCTAATAAAATAAATCACTGTCTAAACTGTCAGTTCTGGAAAGTTTCATCTTGGCTGTTCTGTGAGTTCTGCAGGCAGGGTTCCCCCACAGATGTGAACACATGTGTTGTAGCTGTAGTGCTACATTCATGCAGTTCTTACACTGAAAAAAGCAGTAAAGTTATATGGTATTAATTGGTCTCTGAACCACATTCTACCATGTCTTCATGCTGAATTTAACTACTTGTTTCACAGGTGGGAGGACATGAGTTATGAAACTGGTTTAAAAGGCCTGAAATTCAGTTTCTGCTTTCCGTGACTGCATTCAGGAGCAAAGGTTATCAATAAACAACCCCTAACTTTGTTAGGTTTCACAAGAACCATATGGAAGAGAAGTTCTGAACAGAAATTGATCACTTGTCTCAGGAAGACACAACCAGAGAAAGGACAAAGGGGGCTATGTAAATTCCTTACCTCTTTTTTCCCATGGAAAAAAACAATACCTCACAAAGATGTAACTATCTCTACTTTTCCTGATTTTTTAACACAGGACCGGGGCACAAAAATTAGTCAAATATTTAAGAACATCTTTTTATTCTTTTTTCTTTATTTTTCTTTATGTGGGAACTATGTGAGTCTGCATACGGGAACCCTCTGTTGCTACTTTCCTTCCCTACTTATTTTAGGAGTCCTCTGGAGAAAGCATAAATGTTCATCCCTATGTAGCCATAAGAAATGAAGCGGTTTTCTAATAACAGGCTTATTGATTATAGAATTAGAGTTCTAGTTCCTTCCTTTTTCAATCCTCTAATCCTATATCCTCCACATACACAAAAAATATGAATAGAATGCAAATCTGCAGCATGTTATCCCCTACACAGACACAGGGATAGAATCAAAAGGTAATTTTGTCTGTCTTTGGTGTCTCAAATCTTGGGTTAGGTTCTAAGCAAAAAAAAACTTCTTAGTATATATACTGATTCACATCAAGTATGAGATGTATTAAAATCCTGGATTTAATTTACGTCAATGAACTTTTAACGTGAAGAAGAGAAATATTTTCACTGTGTCACAAATGTCACCCATGCCGTCCCCCTTCAAAGGAAGTTTCTGAGGTTACAGATCAGTGTTATTGCAGTTCTATCAATTTTGATATCTGATTGCTTTAGCAGGACATATATATGTATTTTAATACCTGATTTTATTTTCTCTCTTTCTCTTCCTCTCTTTTTTCTCAGAACAAATTATGACATCGACATCTAAAGGAATTTTCCGGCCATTTTTTATTATCTTCATTGTCCTTGGTTGTTTCATGGCATTTATATTAATTTATATCAAACCAACAAATAGCTGGATTTCTGGTCCTATAGAATCAGCCAGTTCAGTTTTGAAAATGAAGAACTTCTTTTCTTCCAAAACTGATAATCTTAATGAAACTACTGTTTTGATCTGGGTTTGGCCATTTGGTCAGACATTCGATCTAACATCCTGCCAAACAATGTTCAATATCCCTGGGTGCCATCTGACTATTGACCGCTCGCTATATAACAAATCCCACGCTGTTCTCATTCATCACAGGGACATCAGCTGGGATCTGACTAATTTACCTCAGCAAGCCAGACCACCATTCCAGAAGTGGATTTGGATGAACTTGGAGTCTCCAACTCATACTCCACAAAAAAGTGGCATTGAACACCTCTTCAACCTGACCCTGACTTATCGGCGTGATTCAGATATTCAGGTGCCTTATGGCTTCATGATGGTTGGTACAAGTTCCTTCACATTTGAAGTCCCAAGTAAGGAAAACTTGGTCTGTTGGGTTGTAAGTAACTGGAACCCCGAGCACGCTCGAGTCAAGTATTACAATGAGCTTAGCAAGTACATTGAAATCCATACCTACGGACAAGCCTTCGGAGACTACGTCAATGACAAAAACTTGATTCCAACTATCTCCACTTGCAAATTCTACCTTTCCTTTGAAAATTCAATCCACAAAGATTACATTACTGAGAAACTTTACAATGCTCTTCTGGCTGGATCAGTACCGGTTGTACTAGGCCCTTCCAGAGAAAATTATGAGAATTACATTCCAGGAGACTCTTTCATACATGTGGAAGATTTTCTCTCCCCTCGAGAGCTGGCAGAATATCTTCTGATGCTTGACAAAAATAACAAGATGTACCTTAGTTATTTCAACTGGAAGAAGGATTTTTCAGTGCATCTTCCTAGGTTCTGGGAATCGCATGCATGTCTTGCTTGTGATCACGTGAAAAGACACCAGGAATACAAATCCATTGGAAATTTAGAAAAGTGGTTTTGGAATTAATCTCTGTGTGTGTGTGTGCGTGCGTGTGTGTGTGTGTGTGTGTGCACTTTTTTGAAGAAGCCAGAAGGAACTTCAGTCCAAGTGGAGAGGAAAGGAAAAGAGAGGGAAAAAAAAAAAAAGGAATTAAAAGACAACATTGTGTCATGGTTTATCATCTATTCTCTCTTGGCTATCCTTATTTATATTTTGTAAAAGATTTTAAAAGATCAGCAGCAGTAGTCATCAATACTTAGTTTCAAATTATAAGACATACTAATTATATGTACTGAAGAATGTTTGCTTGTTTGTTATAAATTTTAAACAAGATTTTCCACTTTTTCTGTGAAATATGTCCCAGTCTTACACATCAAATAGTCATTTTTAACAATTTTTTTTTTATTTTTGACACTACATTTGTTGTTTAACCTGTTTGGAAAATGACGAAACAATTTTTAAATGCCAGAGAAAACTTTAAGAAAATAATTGCTGTTCCAGTCTGAAATGCGTGTAATATTTCAAAAGACAGTAAAATTTCATATGTTCATTCTACAATTTAAGAGCACACTGATGTACAGTATCTAGCATTACTGGTGTCATTAATTGTTCCCCTTTTTAAGGGTAATGAATCTAGAACTATAGTTTTTAAAGCTATTAGAATAGTAGACAGGTTTTGTTTCTAAAAATAAGATGTTTTCTAACAAATAGTCCCCTTAAGTTGCTTGAAGAATATATCTGTTCTTAACCTCTGAAGAAAAAATAAACCAGATATAGAGATGACCAATCTTAGTGACCAAAGTCCACATATATCAAATTTTTGAGTGTACTCAAACACAGCGTGCCCTTAAGGCTCATTGTGTCTCAAGTATTACTAACCTGAACTAGGGCTCTAAGTGGTGTTACATTGATACAGAGATAAACAGATTTTTTTTAAAAAAGGTGTTTTATTACATCAGCTTCATGCACTGAATTCAGCTGGTAATAATGGATTTTTAGAAGTAACATGCTGAGAATTTTGAGAAAGTTCTCTCATATAATTTTGTGAAAAATAGTGAATTTTTCCCCAATTTGGTAAAGACCTGTTGAACTTTAATTGTAGCTGGACAACGTGATGTTATTACTCATGAATGTGGGAAAAAAATTACTAAACAGTTAATTCTCTGAAAGAAATATGATGAAATTTAGTAAATAAGCTATCAGGCTGACATATTCAACCTTTAAACTTACTAAGGTAATGAATTTTGGGGTCTGACAATATTTTATGTGATATGTCTAAGAATGCACTCTTTAGAGTAGCGGTTGCTATCAATATTTGATAATATCAGTAGGTTCTTAAGTCTTACATTTGCCCTAATAGCAAATACAAAATTGTGATGATTGTCATGATGTTTAAAATGTATGTTTTTAATGTATCATTTTATTATATTACTTCTTTCTTTCAGGTAAGACATAAATATATGATTGCCATATATATATTCATACATATAAGGTTGGTTTAATGACATAAATGTATAGATATGTTTTGGTATCAAATGAAAACCACTCAGCCCGGATTTTCAGGTCAAAATGCTATAAATCACACCTTATACTGGAAAAAAGTTCAACTGGAAAAACTTGTGATATATAAGAACCTGATTAAGCAAAGTAGTTGATCAAGTACTTAAGATTAAACTTGCAGACAACATTGATGAAGTAAGGAAATGAGGGATAAAAAATGATAAATATTTAGCAAAAGACAAAGTGACTTGTCACTCCAGGCTGGAATAGAAATACAGAATGCTGTAAGAGTCATGTAGTTAAATTTCTACAACTCAAAGTGCCAAGAAAAGATACAGAATCACTTCTACTCTCCCTATGGCTTCAAAAGCTGTATTGTGATTCAGATATTTATTTCTACTATTTATTGCTTTCTTCAAAAGCTAGTTTTCAGTATTATGTGAATCACCCAATCTCACCAGCATTCCAGAACAAAACAAGGAAGCTTACCTTGAAAATTAATGCAATACAACGAAACTGAGTCTTCTTAAAAAATGAAGCGTTGATATGGATTTGATGTGAGTAGTATTTTATCATTTTGAAGGCAAGTGGCTATAGCTTACAGTCTGTCCTAGAGGACATCATAATGTTTTGTTTTGAGGAGGACCATGAAATTCTCAGTCACTGAGCACACCACTGGTTTGGCTCAATAACCTGATTCCCTCAGTGCTGGAATTTGGAAGTTCCTTGCATTGATCTCAGTAGAAGGTGAATGTGCACAATCCTTTATTTCACTCTTCATTTCAGATCGTGGGAGTTGTGCTTGCTTGTGTGTTGTAAGTCCTCAGGTCAAATCAGACTGGTTTCTTGGCAGCAAGTTCAGCTGATAAGTTCTTACAGTAATAACAAGCAAACATAATAATAAGACATGTGACTTGTTGTTACAAATATAGATCACTGTAAACACAGAAAAGTTTTGAAATATACACTGAATTTTAACCCTGTAAGTAACATCTTTATTTCTGTAAGTGCAGGATCCAGTCAGCATGGTTAATTTTGGGCTGAATTTTAAGAAATATGGAAGTCTTTTGATGGAAGTGGAAAGAGTTGTACTCTTCACAGAAACTCCACAGAAGGCTTGTACACATTGCATTCAGGATACATTTTGTTTCAGACATTCAGTTTATTTTACTCGCCAGCCCACAATAACCTTGCATGTGCACTTGTCTCAAGTTAACTAGGCAGCCACTAAAGACAGAAAGTAATCGTTATTTTTTACAATGGCTTACTTTGGACATTTTTAGGCTCTCTGTTGTGCACTGAGCTATCAATACTACTGCCTTTCTCAGACCCAAACCTGATAAAATACTAACTGCAGATGCATTGCTACCCTACTGAATGTGAACAGACATCAGACAAAACTGGCAGCTGATCCTTCTAAAGAAGACTTTTCCTTTCCTTTCATAGACACTCAATGACCGCAGCAGCTCTTGCTCAGTATGAGATCTCCATTCCTTAGTGAATCCTGTTGCCAGTTTCTTTGAATTCCTCTTGCCATACAAGATGGCTGTACTCACAGTGACTGAAATCCACAGAATGCATGAGACATCCAGCAACATATTTGTCTTTTAAGAAACAGATCAAGTAAATGTTGGACCTAGAAAGTACAAATGTGGGGATTTGTAGAGTTCATGCAGTCTGAGCAAGATACAGGAAATTGACACCACCGAGCTTGTGTTTTTTTTCTGAAAATAGACTTTAAAAAAAATCCAAAACACATAATTTTCTCCCATGTCTAATCAAGAAAGATTCAGTTAAACAACCAATGATTGTTCCTGACTATTCAAAAGTGGAACTCCTCTTGCCCTTGTATTATCTTTTTCATTAGACAAAAATTGCATTCAAGGGAAGAATGAAGTTTGTCAGTAAACTAATCATACATCTTATCTAAATTCAAGAATCTCTATTCTTTTTTTTTTCTTTTTTGATTTTGAAGTCCTTATGCAGCATTATTCTCTGGACTTGATTCAAGAAAGACCTTAAGCACACGCAGATAAGCATGAGATTTAAGCATGTGCTTAAGAACATCTTAAATGCAAGAGTGCAATCTATAGTCTACAGAGACCAATTTTGTGTGGCTTCTTTTGCATTATGTGCATCCATCCAGTGAGTAAACTCTCTAGTCCACACTGAAAACTGTTAGGATTAATTCTGGCTTAGTGTCTACCCAATAAACCTTGACCCTACTCCTCTGCTTCAGCACACTGTACGTGCCCCCTCCACCTGATGCCATCCCCTCAGCACAGCTCTCCAGCTTACAGCCTGTCTGTGCTGTGCAGGGTGACTGAACTTCCATGGGACACAAGGTGAGAGTAAATGTTGAGATAGGATTTCCAAGGACTCTCCTAGAAAGAAAGCATAAAACCTGGTCATCTGTGGATCCTTTCAATCTGGACTGAGTGTGCCCTAGAGAGGCTCAGTCTCAGCCATATCTGCTTTTCCTTTTGGAGAAAAGTATTTGGTTCAGTCTGAGACCGTGAGTAATCACTGTGTGTGCAAAGTGGGAACAAGAGGTGTCTGTGCAGGCTGATGTGGAGGCTTCTGACCCAATTAAACCTAATGGTGAAAGTTAATCAAATACTCAGGTGTTTCCTTGGTCAAAAATAGTATGTTATTGAGAAGGGTCCAGATATTTATATATTTACCAGCTGGGGGGCTTTTCCATTAATTTTGACTGACAGTTCTGTTTTGGCTTTTTGTTTGTTCTTAATAGAAGTGATTTTTAAATGCCAGAAATCACCAATATGATCCATACAAGATAGCTATTTCAGCTTCATTTTTTACTCCTTGCCTGGGATCTTCTACCAGAGTTAGTAGGTAATTTGGGAGATTCCTGTACTAGTAAGAAAGGCTTGAGCCAAGGGTGGAATGGCTTGGGTAAAAAACAACTGTCTTATTCATGGATATTTCCCTTCTAATATTTGAATAACTAGTTATAGTGCTATAGCAAATTCCAGCTTCAGAGAACCAGTGTAAAATGCATACTGCTTAGATATGTTCATAAAAGGCACAGCAATGGCAATAAATGGATTAAATAAACCATGCAGTATTAATTTTAATTCATAGCACAATTGCCACAGAGTGATACAGATGATACAAACCATAAACTCGTGAGAAATAACTAGGCCTACAGACATCACCCTACAGTTTTCATACTGGAATAAGTCACTTCATTACTCTAATGCAAGCATAATTAATTGGTAATCTTCTATGTCACCATATTCTCTACGCAATTAACTGGATCCAAAAGTCTGTGTGAAGTGAATAGTTAGGAGATCTGCTCATGTGGCAGTTCAGAGACCCAGTCACGAGCCTTTCACCTCCAGGTTAACAGCCCAAATTATGAGCAGGTTGGTAGAGACCACTATTTGGCAACCTTTAGTAGACAATTCAGTGGTCTCAGGTTTTTTGTTCCTGCTTTCAGCCAAGGAGGCAAAGAACTGAACTCATCTGACACCTGTGCATTTCTTGGCACACTCATGGGATAGCATAGGACACACTCACTCCTGCAGCCTATATCCTGCCTGTTTATGGTTACACAGAAGACTGCTGTTCCGAATAAAAAGAAAATTGGCATTTTTTTGAGGTGTGGTGCCAGTCTGTACAAATGAAGTATTGATGCACAGGGAAACTCTTCATTAGCAATCCTAAGTAAATTATTAGGCTTGATGCAGCCTGTTTGGATCCAGATACAGAGACATGCTTGACAGCGAAATTTGAAAGATATATAGTAAACCAACATACAGTTGGGATAAATGTCCTTTAAAACTTTGAAACTGTAAATAAACACTTTACAAGTTACCAGATGAAAAATATTCCCAACAATCCTTCTCTTTATAACAAGATAGGAAAAGCCAGTCTGATATATGCTGTTTGGCAAATAAATGAACTGCAAAATCTACATTTTCTTTACCACTTTGTAACATCTATATTATAAAAGTTGAAATTAAAAAGTTTGGAAAGTTAACTCCCTTGGTGCAATTTAATGTTTTAAAGATTCAATGGAGATATCAAAGAGAAGCAAGTGAGAAGCTTTTCCATCTGTACAAAATCCTAATGTGCCAAACTGTTTCCAGTGAATGAACAAAACAGTTAAATATATGGACTTTTTATTAGGATTTGCAAAATCTTCTATTTACGCACTGTAATTTTGCACTATTTTGTAAGAAAAGAAGGAAAAAAAAAGAAAAAAAGAAAAAATAAATTGAAAAAGAAACAGAAAAAAAAATCTTAAAACAGATGCCAAATGTATAGTTTGTAAAATACTATTTTTCTGATATAAAGTGTCATCACATTGTGAATATAACTGTGTTATTGTAAACTGTGAAAAATGTGATGTTCTATTGTGGCACAGCCTACCAAGGGCCATTTCTAACATAGATTAGTCACCTGAACTTGTTTATATGAAACATTCATAAATCACTTTTATACTTATTTTTTGTAGACTATTTTTCCACATTTGCAACACAACTGTTATTTTATATCAAACATTGATTTCACTTTAAAATATCCTTTGAATAGGTGGGTGGGTGTCTTAAATGTGCCAGACATTCAAAACTTGTAACAAATAATTCAGAAACTATTCTTTGCCAAACAATAATTCTACTAAAAATGAAGTTTTCTGAAAGCCAGGCACACTATCAATAAAGTATAGTTTCTATCCCATGGTAATGATGAAAATCTTACATTTCCTAGGATAAATTCCTGGGAGTTATGAGCTACATTTCCCTGCTGTCTTGGTGTATATTGGGGAAACAAAACTGTGTGCCATAGCTGAACATCATAGATATTCAGCCATTTGCATAATGTGCCATAGATTTGACTTCTGAGACATATTGATGAGAATTAGGAGAAAAAACCAAGCTGCTTGTCCTGATTCAAACTGACTTTCTGTGCTGAATCACATGAAAATGGGATGGTTGTCAATGCAGGACTGGTACAATCTCAGTGGAGATAATAAGTTTTGTACATAGGGGGAGTCCATTTATTCTCTTAGTGCAACATCAGGACCAAAGTCCCTTTCTTGTACATTTGAACTTACGTACATAACATTGAGTGGGATCTGATATGAACCTTCATGTTCTCAGCTAATGATATTCTGCATACTGACAACTTAATCTTTTATGTGTTTTTTACAGTATATATAATGCATAAATTCATGTGTAAGAAATAGCAACCATGGAAAATTAAATTCTAATAAAAATAATGAAAACCATTCTTACCTGCAGGCACATTTTAAGATGCCATGTTAAAAGGAGATCTTGTAAAAAAATGTATTTTTTATTTATTAGTGATTGTATATTTTGCCCCATGACCTAGACATTTTAACAAGCAGTCTACCAAAAACTGGTTATTTGTTCCCTTTGAACACTATCATCACCCTGAGATGCATCTGAAAAATGTAGAGGTCAGCCACTGATGTTTTTTTGGTATTTTTTTATTTGATGTTGTTGTTGAACTTTCTTCTGATTGCCTATAGCTATGTTCAGAGTTTTCAACATAATTTAACTGCAGTCCGAAGGTACTTACTGAATGAAACTACAGGTAACTGTAACTATTTCAAGGACATTCACCATTTATGTGAAATTAGTATTTCAGAACACTGATTCCAAGATGGTTAACAAGCAGCTCATTGACTCTTATTTATTGAGCACTGGAATTCTCCCCAAAGGATAAACACTGAATCATGTAAATAATAGTGCTCTATATAAGCCTAACAAATTATTGTAATAGGTATATTTAAAATAAAAAGAGAACATTCCAAGTGTACTATAGTCTTTGATTGTTATTTTATAGATCTGATGTCATCCTTTTTCATCTTGCAGTAATTCTCATCAAGAACCTGATCTGAAGATTGTTGCTAGTCATAACCATGGCTTCTGGCAGAGATCTCACAAAAGAATTTTAGTTCTTTTTAAGCTGTTATACGTGAAATTCCTGTAAGTGTTCAGGGTCAGACAATTCATACGGACTGTCCTATGAATTTGCTATGTACAGCAAGCAGCACAGCTGAAGCAGCATAGTACTACAGTTGATGTTAATTTGTCTTGTTTTTACCAATGTAATTATTTAGCACTCCTTGAGCAATTATTTGTTTTTCTGAATTTATAAGATATTTACTACTGGAAAGTGGGCTTATTGCGTCTATGTAATCTACCAAAAAGAAATGATCTTTTAAAGTTTTCAGAAGAGTGGAGCAGTAATTTATATGGTCATATGCCACTGCTTTATCTATTGCACAAATAACCTACATTTGCAGAGATTAACTGTCTAAATAACAAATGGCTTAAACAATGGTGTAGGTTTTATTTTAAATACATATGCAAAAAATTGAAATTTTCAGCTGCCACTGAAATAAATGTAATAAATAATGCAGTATTCCAAGTAGGAAAGATCATTTGGTCCCAGCAATTGCAGTTTATCCTAACAGATTATTACGTCTGGCTACTGTGAAGCTTGAAGAATAGGTTAGGGGTCTTCAAAAGTCCTTTTCTTTTCTATTGGAAAGCACATTTCCTTTCCTCCTGAGCTAATAAACCTTTGCTAATTTGGATACATTCTTTCAAAGATTATTTCATTTTTGCCATTTACTCAAAGCAAACATCATCTTGAACTCATCTTCAACAAGTACAGAGACACTAATTTTTCAATAGTACATGCTGCAGAAGTCCCTGCCGCATTTCCCTGACACACACACATGCACAGACACCTTTCTCATTCTTACATTCATATTCCACAACAAAAAAAAAAAAATCAATCTAGGACAGAACATACAATTGTCTGTCTTTAAAACACAAGCTTTTTTCTTAAATTGTCTATTTCTTCTTTCTCTCCCAAACTTCCCCTGAATGTGCCAACCTACCGGACTAAAAGCCTTGTGTATTTGGAAAGCCAGATCTCTGCCCCTGAAGTCAGGAGCAGCCAGCTTAATGTAATGCTTCTGAGAGCACAGCACTGAAGTGAAACCTTTAAAAAAAAAGGGTCAGGTGTAGAAGGTGTGCAGGTTTCTAACACTGCCAGCAATAGGGTGCTGTTACAGTTGCTGTAACTACATTTGTGGATGATAAGGCTGCTGCTGGCACGACTTCCTCATGCAGTGAAACAAGCAATAAGTCCTGCATGAGCTTTACACAGGCTGATCCTTCAGCATGAAACACATCAGTGAAACAAATGTGCTGCCCAGGGGAATCTGAGAGTAGGCTAGCACCTCTCAAAATACAAAATACCCCATGTCAATTCTCACACTGAGTAAAACAGAAGCCTTCTTTCAAGAAATTTATCATCTTAACATTTATTTGAATTCCAGTAAAGGGTTTGGATAGAATAACGAGTCTGTAGGCAAAAGACCTGGCAGTAACTTTAGATACCTCAGAACAGATTTCTACATGTAGGTGTGTAGAGGTATGTTGAATTCCTGAGTTTCCAGTACATGTAAAGGAGTCACAAGTTTAAAAAAGTAAATGGAGTCTGAGAGTAACTCGGCTCACATACTCAGGATGTCTTCATCCTTAATCCCATCTAAGATCACATTAAAAAATAACTCATTAACTAGCAGTTCAGTGATAATTGTTATTACGGTTGATTTTGATGTACACTTGATTTTTCTGATGAATCAGAAAAATGAAAGGGAAAAAAAGATACTTGTGTTGAAATGTGCAAAATTACCAGGTTTCATTTTTTCTGCCAAAATTAGTTGTTTCTGATGATCTAATTGGTGCTTTTATGAAAGATCAAAATCACTCGAGATTTTTTCTCTAAGCAAAATCTTAAGATTTAGTAATTGCTATATAATACTAACGTGATAAATTGCACACTAATTTTAATACATTTTTGTGAAATATTTATTTTTCCTAAAGGAGTCTAGTTTTCTATGACAGGATTCTTGAATGACGACAATGTCATCGACTACATTTTCATTCTTCTCTTAGCTTCTGTCATTTGAATTCTATCATGTGTGAAGAAAACACTCAGTGAGATATGGTTAATCAAAATGGAAGAGTTGCAAAAGATTTCAAAATAATTTCTGTATAGTTACAGACTTGTTACCATATGACAATCATGTTATTCATGCAATAGGAGCAATCATTTAATAGCTGATTACCATTTTTCAGACACAAGCTCTGAAGTTATGAAGTTCACTTTGCTTTTTAAGCTGCTCAGTCCTATTACTACAGTTTCTGGAATTTGTTGATATTGCTCCCACCTTATGTCCATTTGGTTTCCCCAGCCATATCATACTCTGTCCTTCTACACTAACTCTATATTTTTATATTCTCTGTCAGCATTTTGACGTTTAAAAAAATCTATTTGCAGCTAGAATGATTCAAGCCTATGTAACCTTGAGCTAGTGAGCCCTATACCTTCATGCCACTGCCCCTTCATTATCACTAAATTAGATTTAATTCACATTAAATTTAATGCACTGAAATGAAATTTTAGAAGTTATACGAGCAATCGGGTGCTTTTTAATTAGTTCTGCTTATCAACCAAATATATCATACTGCAATCACCTGGATGTGCCAACTACATCCAGAGTGGCAGTTTTACCTTTGCAACCTCTTACTCAAATGCAGCTCCAATCTGTTATTTGGTTCTACCACACTAGTCCCAGTCTTGAGTTCAAAGACAGCAAGCAATATGGAGGGAACAGACCAATGGCACATTTAGGCAGTTATTTGATATTCCCTGATCAAGGTGGGGGCGGGGGGTGGGGGGTGGGGGGCAGAGCGGAGAATGAAGAAGATACAGGCACAGCTAGACATACCAGATAACTTCCTACAGTGATATGCACCTGCACAGGCTCAGTTTGTGTCCAGCAAGGTTTATCAGCTCTACCTCAGCATAGCCTATGTTTAGCATCCTTCTGGCACTTATGGCTTTTGATGTGCAGGGTACCACCTGGATCCACTGAACTCTCCAACACCCTGGACAAGCTTCCCAGAAACACCAAAGTACAAATGCACCTCCAAACATTCCTGAGAGCTGGAAAACACTTCCTGGTGAGCTAGATTAAGCCCGTAGACCACCCGTTAGGCATATGAGAGCCAGGTCAACAAGGGAGTGTGTTCGAAAGTGAAGCTTTCTTTTTTTTCATTGTTTTTCAAGTCTTTCATGTTGGATGTCTGAAAAAAAATAATAAAATTCTTCTATTTGTTTGAATAGAGCAATATTAAAAACAGATATTAAAACAGATATTAAATAGATATAAAAAAATTCTGCAAGGAATGCCACTTAATATGGTCACTCAAAATCTCTTAAAATATTACTGAATCAAAACTTTAATCTTTGTAATGATTTTACATGTCTCTGGTGCATTACCTTTTAGTTTGTGTTCCAAGATGAATTCTTTTTACAGATAAACATATTGTATAGCAAGGCAGAGCTCATTTACCTTTTTTTATAAGGCTCAAATATGTATTTGTAAATTAAAATATAGTTTATGAGCTCTATCTTATTGGCAAAAATATGGAGGGATGTGCACTATAGTGATAATAATTCCCACTGCCACAAGTCCCATTCAATCAGGGACATCAAAGAGCTGGTGAAATAGATGTGACCCTTCAGCATCTGTAAAAATGTTTTTCCTTGATGTTGCAAATTGTAGGCTTAAAAGGTTTTGAGGCTTCTTCCACACTTAGATAAAGCATCTGCACAAGTGTTTGCAGAATTACAGCCTTTACTTTCCAGACAAACTGTTGCCTTGCATAAATAGTTTATTTTATAAATGTATTTTAGTTTTACATGAAGTGCATTATATAAATGTAAGTATCATGTTTTCATCTTTGCATTGAAGAACTGAGGCAGAGTTGATGAATGACACTTTAGCTAGATGTATTTTCTGCATAGCCCATAACAGTCATGAGCAGAATAAACTAGCTCAGCTGTTGCACAACATAGCTCTATAACAATATAACTCCCTCTCTGCATGGGTCCAGCAGCTGAGTAAGCTTGTTTGAGCCACTGCACTTCTGCAAGGAATCTGTTAAACCTTTCCACTCAGGAAATCTCTAGAATCCTGCACAAAAGCTAGTCAGAAAACAGGCCTAGGCAGTTCTCTAAATTTCTTAATCTGTAATAAAAGGTGTGACTAAAATACCTGGGAGAAACTCCCTGTGATGGATATTAATGCATATTTCTACAGTTGACCACAACATTAATAAAGATGTCTCAGAGATTCTTCTCTTAAACTCTAAGCACAATCATTTTAAGACAACTATAACTTTTCATCAGTGCAACATTTGGAGGTTCTGGAAAACCCTTTCTGAAGAGATAGATGTCTTATACCTATTAATTATTTTTCTGATAGCCTTCTGTCTTTTTTCTACAGTTGCTGCCAACATCATATAGAATATTTAAGACTGGACTGGAAAGGACACATTCTAGGTCAGGACACCCAGAAGTAACAAGTTACAGCAAATCTGAATGTACTATTCATACTTAAGCCTAAAATTATTTACGAAGGTGTTTTGCTGCTCTGGATTCTTAGTGTTTCATAAGTTAAAGCATTCCATCTCATCTTGTAAGAGCTCTTCATGTTAAGAGGAAAAATACTCTTTTCTCTGTCCTTTAAATTTATGCTCATGCTGTGCTTCCATAGTGTTACATCCCTTCTCCATTTTTAGTTTGTTCATCCATTTCCTTTTCACATCATGGGTTTACCATGCCCTGATATTCTTAGCTGTCAAGAGCTGTCATCCTTCCTGAATCTGAGTGAGTAGACACCTACACAGTACTTGAGAAGCTTGGTAATATCATTTTCAAAATCTGAAAAATTATTGATACATTCTCCATTTTGCTCCCCAAATAGACCTTTATTGGTGATGTCTCTGGTCTTATAGTGGGTTCCTATTGTTTTTGCAAGAGCTGATGGTTTACTTTGAAGGCATTCCCCAATACCCTCCTTTAGCAGTTTCTCAGTCACTTATTCCCACTACAGTAGAATTCCCTTCATTCATTTACCAGCTCAACGCCCTAATGTTATCTAAAAGCCTTATATAGCTTTTGTTTTCACAATTTAACATATTAGCATAATGTAACTGAAATTGCTTGTGAAGTCCAGAAACATTAATTTAAAGGCATTGTTGATTTCATTGTTCTAATACTAGCAGTAATATCTCCATTGCATGATACTACACTCCCTGAACAGAAGAATACATGCTTAATAAGCTTTGTTATCTGCTTTGAAGCTAATTACTTCTGTGGGTTTTGATTCACAATGCATTCTGGTTTTAAAAAGTTTCTCAAAATATCCCACTCCACCATAATTTTTTAACCTAGCTTCTCTTTCTCACTCATTTACCAAACATAACAATGCCTCTCCACCTCAGTCTTTCAATGAAGATTATCAACAGCCTCATCATCTTAACAGACATATATTTCTTTTAAGATCCTCTAGCAGAGGAACTACTGAAGCTTAGTTTATGAATTCAGGTCTTGTAGTTGGATTCTCTAGCATATAATTAGGTGTGATGTCTGATTAAAGCCTTTCTCACAATTAGGACACTCATAATAGTTTTCTCCTGTGGATTCCCTCATGTCTCTAGGGGGTTGCATTCATAAAACAGGTTTTCTTGCAGAAGGGAGACTTCGGAAGTCTGCTTGAACTATTTAGTTGCTCATTTTGATGAATATAATGTGAACATATCTTTGCATCTACTAACACTGTGAAATCAGTTCATATGCTGCTAAGATTGGAACCATGAAAGAGAGCACCAAAAAGGTAAACACAGGTAGAGACAAGCACAGAAGAAGAGGAAGGAATCACTTAAGCCTCATATCCTTAGGAAACATCTAAAATATTGAATTCTGATACATATCTCTTTCCACCCTACAGCAGTATAAGCATGTGCCATTTGCACACACTTAGAGAAATGCAAGTTCAACCTTTCACCTTCCATGGAGAAACATGAAAAACAAAGCCAGGCACTGTGCTGAAACAACTGCTGCTTCACCTTTAACCCAATTTCAAATCTCTTCCTTCTTCTTCAAACTGTCTAGATTTTATAAGAATTACATGAAACCCTTTTCATGCAATATGTATCTTCTCTCACCTATAAAAACTGTATTTCACAAATGTCCAGATAAAATGTTTTAAACATGAGAATGATGGCTCAAAATTTTTGCTGAAGAACAACCATTCCCCAACTGTTCGCTCAAATACAAACTGCTCGCAAATAAGCATTCAGCCAAACAGCCATTAAAAAAAATAATTCTTCAGCAGCCTACGATACTGCACATTTGGGCATCTGCTTGTGCCTCTTCTTGGAGACAGACCACCAGGCTAGACAGATTCTAGTTTAACCCAGTTTGATCCTTCTTATGTCCTCACACAAAAGTGCCACGGTGAGCTTTCCATGACAGCATCTCAAAACTGACCCACCAGTGCCAGAGCTTTTCATTCCTGGAGATCACCGGCAGCACCAGTCACTGGCCAACTTCTAAAATCTTTTTCTTAGATATTTGACAGACTTTGTGTGCTCTTCAGGCAATCCCAGTGAAACACACCTCTTTCAGTCAGCCTCAGATATGGCAGCAGGTGGCAGACTGTCTAAAGGCATCGTTTTGATAGCTCAAAGTCTCTGAGTAAGTTAATTGAAAGCTTACCTGGCCACACCTGCATTGACTCACAGAAGTGCTAAACAACATGCTGTCAGGGACATGCAAGCCAACTGCGCACCATAGAGGTAGCAGTGTGTGGATAGAGCTACCTCACTACTACTGTCACAATCATGATGTTGTGGGTGGAATCACTAGTAGATTTTTTAGTACCATATTTCTCTGTAAAATATAGATATGTTTCTGCCTGGAGCCACAGATGAGTGAAAGATAAAGATCCCTCAGTCTTCTCATAAATGTTGGAAAACTCATCCATGCTTAGCACTGTGGACTCCTACAATTTTTGGCCCAAAAACATTCTGTCCTTGCCTATCCCTAAAGTGACTGAGGAATGCTCAAATCTCTCTTAAATACACCTTTGGTGAAACTGTGGGCCAAATCTTCAATGGTAGAGAGACAGGCAGTGGGAATCAGATACATAAGGTCACTTTTTTTATCATGTCCCAGGCTTTGTAATCTGATGCATTATGTTACATTGTTAGAGAGATCTAGATAACTACATTATTAGAGTGAACCCTGCTCCCACTTATTCTTCAGACTACGGGTTGCACTCCCCGTACCTGCCTAGCACATTTCAGGAGTCATATCATGCTGAGAGGCACTTAATATGTGGCTATTCTGTTTGGTAGGATAGACTTGACTAGCATGGACACTGACTTGTCCCAGAGAGTCATCATGGACGTATTTCACTAGTAAAATGCAGTTAAAGGTAAGTACAGATTTAAGTGTTTAATACTACGTACTGATTTAAATTCTTGAACCATGTCTTTCTTATGAGCTAAAACAGTGTCACATCCCACCACCTGCAAAAGGCATTGTCATATTCTCTGGAGATATGTTGAAATGAGATATGTTATGCTGAAAGACCCATAAACTCTTTTAGGAAAAAGAGTTTTCTGTTACAGTTCAATGCATGATCAATTTGGCAGCGTTCTGACAATTCACCCTCATGTATTTAATGTGAATTCACCCCCTATTTAGTGGCAATTTCTCCTTAATGAAAACAAAATTTTACAACTGCTATTACATAAAATGTGAATCTAATTTTTGCCTAAATTTTGTGCTGTTTGCTGACCTTCTAATATTGATTACTATGAAAGTTCTGCAGAGTTCAACTGTGTAAGAATGAGCTCAGTCTTTTTCAGTTATTTGGAGAATTGATAGCTCTTGCTTAAACAGTTCATTCATTATACCCCAGCACACAATATCTACTCATGCAAAAAGAATAACTTCAATATAATTGAAATAGAAGGCAAGATTCTGTTTGTATTTCAAAATGCCAGCTGCTTAGAACAAGAACTGGTAGTCAAGAAAAATAACAAAGCAAGCAGAAGAAATTCTGCTCTTCTAACAAACATCTGCTGAAATTCCTTATATCTGGGGACAAATTTTTTAATGAGTAATTGAATAAGAACTGAATATGTTTATAGAAACACACAAGAAGGTTTAGATTATTAGGAAAAGGTTCTTCATTTAGAGGGTGGTTGGGCATTGGAATAGTCTCCCCAGGGAAGTGGCCAGAGTACCAAGCCTGACAGAGTTCAAGAAGCTTTTGGATGTTACTGTCAGACACATGGTGTGACTCTTGAGGATGGTCCTGTCCAGGGCTAAGTGTTGAACTCAGTCTGTGAGTCTATAAGAAAGACACCATGGCAGGTCAGAGGCCCTGCATGGAAGGATTTTAATGAGTCAAATGAATGTTTGCATGCAAACATAACTGAATGGAAGTCCAGAGCCCTTTCAAATTCACCTATATGTATATTCACGTATTGTGTTTCTTCAAAAATATCATGCCTTTCAGATAAAAGTCCAAAAACATACTTATAATAATTTGCCATATATTGTTTTGTTTGGGTTTTTTGAGGTTTTGATTACAAAATGTGAAACATAGTAGATCTAACATTTAAAATCTAAAAGTCACCCAGACAAGAAAACGCAGTGCTAGTGTATTTGTGACCCCACTACTATTTCCTTATATCCTAATTTTCACTACAGTACAAAAAATAAGATCATCCACCCAAAACTCTTGACTAGCACAACATTCTTCCCTAAAGTTGTAATGGGTTAAGACTTCATCATCAAAACTCCATAAAAGAAATTTGCATAATAACACAGGTTCCACATAAATATGAAAGATGATTAGACTAGCTAGATGAGCAACAGCTCCTATAAAAAAAATCAGGTTATGATAAGCTGAATTTATGTCCAGTATCCCAAGCTGCTCTGAATCAACCTCAGGGTAGCAAGGCGATACCATCCAGTATCTTGCTGAGTGTGAATGAAAGGTGTATATTTTGAAATCTAGTCTACTTTTTGTCTCTGCCTCAGATTCCACCTTTATTCTTCCTGTGTAAGACAGAAAACTCAATGTGCTGACAAGGCCCTTATATTTCATTCTTGGGATGGCAACACTCAGTTGTTCCCACACTACTCATAAAATCTGAGGTGATGCTGACTGTAGGGATATGTTCACTTACCTTTTTTCCTGAATGGACTTTATTGACTGCAACAGGATTACACCTCCAGACAATATTAAACCCTCATGCAACTGCAGGCAAGTCTGATTATCATAATTCAGCTTGCTTACTTTTTAATTTCTCTTTAATTCATGAAGTAAAATACTCCACTTGGTCCCTCTTTTGTACTTTGCCAGGTTCAGTTATCAGGAGTAGTATGCCTCTGAACCCACTGGTAATACCTATGAAAAGATTTCTTTATCAAAATATTATGAATGCCTGGTTTATTTACTGAGGAACATTGCTGGTCCTGCATAGTTACCACACACTAGACTCTTCAGCAACAGCACAGGATCCACAAGGCTCGAAAAAGAGTCTGCTGAAGAAAAATCTAATTTTGTTCCAATAGTTACTTTCACTGGCTTTTTTTCTAAAATTATGTCAGCATATCTTTTGGCTTTAGTCATTGTTTTCTAAGTGCTTTTTTGTTGATTTTCAATTGATACCCACCTACTTATCCATGAAGCATATAATCTATTAGTAGAACTGAATGTGCACATGTGTGGGTTCCCTGTTGGACAAAGCTCATAGTCTGGTAGGCATATATTATAATTTAATAGACACATAGCAAGAAAAAAAAACTCCCAGCCCATCTGTTTCATCCTTTAACTAAATATTTTAGGAGGAAGTAATTCATCTTGGCAAGATTCCACAGTAAGTTATGAATAGAATAAATAAGTTTCCATGTATTTCTGTTTGTACTTGCATTGTCTCTCAAGTTAGGACAATTTATATTCATCTCTTTTAAAACATTTCCACAGTAAATGAATAAAACATCCACTGTTCTTAAAGGCTACCTGGTTTCAGAGATTATGTTATAGAACTAAAAGCATTTTTGTCGGTGAGAGAACTTAAGAACTGATTGTGGTATCTGGAGGCAAACTAATTTTAACTAAAATATCTCTGGCTAATGCAGTGCAAGAAACTATCCAGGAAGGACCTTCCCATAGCCCAAAGGAGGGATAAAACTGTTTTTCCTGTGAGTAGTTGCCTTGAATCTTCCTTGCTGCAAATTAACTTTTCTCTTACCTCTGAGAACTATGTAGGATGTCCTTATACTAGAATATCCTTATACTAACATTTCAGTAGTCACAGCCTGCTGCCATCTTCCCATCTGTTCTGTTTTCTAGATTAAATAAACCCAACTTCTTCCCAAGGGCTTTCTCTTTCATTTCAGTGGTCTTTCTCTAGTTTTCTATAGATTCTTCTTTAAATGTGTTGCCCACGTTCCAGTTTCTCACCAGCCCTTAACAGAGGGAGTAATTTGTTCCTTTATACACCATTCTTGTTAATATATCACAGAATAAGGGATACCATTTTTTCATTATAACATCCCAGCAGGCATTCCTGTTTCATTTGTGATCTGCTATGACTCTCACAGCCTTCACTGCAGTATCTCTGACAATTCAGTCATTACTCATTTTGTACCTACACCTTTGATTTTGCCTTCCTGAATGCCAAACTAGACACTTTTATTTAGTGAATTTTGTCTACTCAATTTTAAATTATTTTTTCAATTTATAAAGAACCCTTGTATTCCAATCTTTCTGATTCTTCCAAAGTGTTTTCAAATCATCCAGCTTGGCATTATCTGCAATCTCAATAAGTTTCTTCTTTATTCTGTTATCAAAGTCATTAATGGGGATATTTTGGTTACAAAATTATCAGCATCAGAAAAATGCTGAGGAACACAACCTGAACTGCCCTTCCAGCCTAAAAATCCCATTCCTTGTGTTTTTTCTGTATCACTTGATGTGGTAAAGGCTTGACAGTTAAATATGCATTGCATCACAATGTGAATGAAAGGGCTGCTCCAGAAAAGTTCACAGCTAGGACAGAAAAAAATTAATGCAATTTGGCCACCCTCTTTGAATACATTATTATATATTGCTTCATTATTAAATTCAGCAGATTTTCACTGATAAAAATCAAAAGCAGTTAGAACTTAAAAACTACATAATGACTTTCTCTTTGAAGTTATTTGGTTCATAATATGGTGAGCGGGACTGGGTTGCTGCACACCGTATACATTCATCAAGGGATCTATCCTATGAAATGATCAATATTCTGGCCCTGATTCAGCCCAGAAAATGGGGACATGAATTTAGTAACTCTGTGTGGTGGGAGGAATGAAACAGAATTGTCATCCATCACCTGTCAGTTTGCAACAGGAAAGGAGGCAGAGAAAGTTTGTGCATCTAAACTCAAAGCCTAGGTAGTTTTTAAGAGGACAGGTAGCAGAAATGTGAATAAAGCTGAATGGCTGCAACTATGTTAAGTACATAGAATTCTCTCTCCTAGTGTTCCAACATGTGGCAAGGGAACACTTGTACCTACCACATCCTTCCTCAGATGCGTGGGGCTATGATGCACAGCTGCAGCTAGAGGCAAGACACCTCTTCCTGCAGCACTACAACTCATCACCAACCCCCTGCTACTTGTACAGGGAAAAAGGCATCACTTCAGAATGCCAACAGTCCTGCAGCAAAGCAGGAAATGGGACAGAATCTCATTGCTGTTCTGGAAGACCTATAAGCAGAATGAAACAACACTGGGACATTCAGTTTCATTGGGTAAAAGATGGGAGTGAAAATAATTTAAAGGTATAGAAGCTAGAGAGGTCCAAGGAGAGGCATCAGTGTAAAGCAACTAAGACCTTTCTTAGAAATTACTATTCAAAATCCACAAAATTTGCTGGGTTCAGCTTATCAGTTCACCTAGAAAAAAAAAAAAAGAAATTAAGTAAAAGAAATAAATACTTCAAGAGAAAAAAAACCAAAAAGAATACTTTTACCATTTTGTATTGTGCTGTCCAAATAGGACTCTTGCATTTTATTAATCTGTTTCCATTTATTTTCAAGAAATAAATAATAGAGGGTCAGGGGCTGTTATGATATTCCATGCATTTGTTCTACATACAAAATTTCTAGGGATATCTAAACTTCAACTATTACTGAAATCAAAGATCTTTAAAAAAAATCTGCCATAAACAATGTAAGACAGCTAGGTAGATCTAAGCAACCCTGAAGAGATCACTTTTTCTGAAATTATTACGACTTTCTTCTGTTATTCCACAGTAACAAGCTAACAATTCTAACAATATCTGACGACAATTTGACTGCATCTCATTTCAAGGGCTGGCAAAAGATTGGCTGGAAATGTGTTTACACAAACTGATATGGCTTGGAAGAAATGAAAGGTAAAAGCAGGAAGTAATTTGGAAATGTACAGGAACAGTGGCCTCCCAAGTGGAATGAGCAGTTAGGAACCAACTTTATATCACCTAACTTTAGTTGTCTTAAGGCTGGGCATATAATTTAACATCTAAGTCTTGTCACTTAGGCTTTCCCCTTCAAATATCTCCATGGAATGACTAATAAGATATGTATTTTAAGTATGTGGGATAAATACATACTTGAAGATGCCTGTCTCTCTCCACTAACTGTAAATGAAGTTTTGGTGAATGGCTGAAAGTCTAAATATATAAAACCTGTGCAGATAAATTAGATGAAGCATATCCTACCTTAGAAAGTCCAGCATGAAATAACATCATTTTGATTTGCACAGACTTTTTCAGTCTCAAATGATCAAAGAACTGTAGTTGTAGTGTGCAGAGAGGATTAATGAGTGTAAGAGGAGGGGAAGGGATTATGATGTGAGTAAAACATAGAGTAACTTGGAGAGGAAGATTTTATGTGATAATGTTAATGTTCCAGAGCAAGGGGTAGAATAAAAATGCAAACAGCTTTCTGCTTGTTAGTTTTGAAGGGTAAACAGGAAATGGCTAGTTATACCTGAGGGCTATTTGGAAACTTGGAGAATTCACAATTGCAGTAATCAAGTTTAAGACAAGGCTAAAATCTGAGAAGATATGACAAAATGAAGCACTTTAGGTGTGTTTCGCCTGGACACCGTGTCACATATTTTAAATAAAATGGGGTTGGGGCTTCACTTTGTGTCCCAGACAGACAAATGCATCATGGGATTTGAAAGTCAAAAATGCTATCACTAGACATAGTAAAATAGCTGTAGAAAGGCAATGTGCTAACTAAAATACACTCCTTCTGGTGGCTAGCTCTTCCAGGATCTGCACTGAGTTTTAGAGAACTGACTTCTGCCTTTCCTGTATCATCAGTGATAAAGCTCACCTGGTGTTATTATCCAGCTCCTGTGTTTAGATTCTTGCCAATAACCACTAAGTTTTCAGAACTGACATTCGGATAAATTAATGGTGCTGAGAAGGAAACACAGCTGTCTTGCTGTACTATTTCAGTAAAGCAAAGTCAAGTCTATCAAAGTTTGTTCTTTCTTGCTGATTTTTTTTTTTTCACATTGGTCTGATCTCTAAAACATCTTTGAGATACAAAGATGAATGGGTGCAAATCTGCCCATAATTTGTGCATTTCCTCTAGACTTATAAAACCACAAACAGCTGCAAGCTATACAGAACAAGGCCATTTTGAAGAGCTATTTAAAAAGTTTGAGTGGCAACATCCTTTGTATGGCATATGAGGCAATAAACACATAGCAGTTGATTTTTGTGTACTTCACTTTTAAATTATGAAGCACTTTTCCTGCAGAGATGTTTTCTATTTCATCCTCTGTACTCTAAAGTCTATGCAAAGCTAAGCTGTCTGGTGGACACTTGACTTTTCTCTTCTTGTTTCTGCTTTAACTTAAAATAAAGACAATCAGTGTGGAAAGCCTCTATGTGGGAAGGATAATTCCAACTACAATAAAACAAATAATAATACTAAAATTCCTATTTAATTCTCTTGGTTGAAATGAAGTAGTTATAGCTGCTTCTAACTTGAATGATTTTTGCTTTAGTAGCATTTAAAATTTATTGTTGTTTTAAAGGTGCATTTATGAATAAAACATCGGAGTTCTAAAAACAGCCTGGATTTGCAGTGTTGTGAATTGGGAGCAAAAATAACAATTAATTGGTATGTGTAGAATTCCACCTGACATTTTATGGGCAGAAGCATTACAGCTGATTTAATAGCTGAATCTTCTTAACTGTAGGGGTAGCCTTGAGAATGAAATCAATAGTTTTGAATTGGCCTGATTTAATTCCTAGCTTTCAGTTTAAAGTAGAGAGATTTTTCATGGCCCCACTTCATTTCAAAATTCTATACTGTTAGTAGGACTACTTACAAATGGATTGTTAGGAAGGCAAGACATATTAAGTTACCATAGATTAGATATTACAAAACACAGCACCAGTGTTCTTTCAAAAGAATTACTAACTCTAGAAACAAGAAGGATTAGGGCTACATATGAAGTTTCTTTTCCCTTTCTGTAAGACATCATGATCTCTATTTATTTGATCTTGGAGAAGCCTGAGTACCTTCAGCTTTGATTGACTTTGAGATGAGATGAAGGCATCCAACACATCATAAGATAAAATCTTTGCTATCATATGGAATTAATCTCTCCCTCACTCTGCTACATGTGTACCTGTCGGTTTGGGGAAAGGTGCAGTTTGGAATCAGCTTCACTGAAGGCTCAGGATTTCTGAACTCTACAGAAAAAATATGGAATCACTATGAGATACAAAATTCCACTTCACAGGGGCCATTGTACGGTCATCCAGAAACCATCAGGTCTGCACCAACACCCCCAAAGTCCATGGCAAGGTCCAAACAGTGAAAAGGAGAGGCTCATTCAAAAAGCAAACTCAACAAGGCCTCCTTTGATATTATTTTGTGGTTCAGTCTAAACTACTGTCATTGCCAGTTGTTGCTTTTCATTTCACTTTCAGTAGTCACACATATACAACATAAGTAGTTGCTTCCTGCTTGCAAAAACAGAGCCTGTAACTAATCCTATCCATCCTCAAGCACCTGATATTATTGGATTAAGAACGCATATATTACAAGAAGTGAACATATGATCTAAACAACAACCCATGACAGTTCCCCAGCTTATATATATTTCATCATTATAAACATGGTGTATAATTCTATACAGATCTTCTGTCCACACAGGATTTCACTTAAGAGATTAATCCCTGCACACTGTAGTCCATGATGAGAGTCAAGCCACACAAAACATTCAGGTTTTCTTTGCAAGTGCTCCCTTTAAGAACCGGCACAAAATTCCAGGGAGACATAGAGTGAAGTAGCTTGCAATACTGAAAACACCAGCAAAGCTAATTGGAAAGCTGTGTATCAGAACAAATCAGGGGCTGACCAACAGCAGAAATTAATTTCTGTCTAATGCAGCAGGTGAAGTCACCACAGAGGCATACACATCTACCAAAGCTGTGCTAAGGGACCTCCTCTGCCACAGCCACAGTGGACAGCATGATCAGCAGCAGGAGGGGCACTGGGCCGGCCCTGCTCTGAATTAGAGCCAGGGTGAGATTTCACCTCTGAGCTTCCAGGTTTGAGGTCCAGGTGTGCTGTTAGTCATTGTGCCTGGACACGATGGGCACAGAAGTGAGGCAGGATCCTATCCCTAAAGTGCATATTCTTACATAACCTTTTTGCTAACCAAAAAACAAGTCACTCACAAACTCCTGTTGCCCACTCATCCCATCAAGTAATGTCTCCTTTCCCTGACAAAAGTGTATCCCTTTGCCCTCAATAACTCCATCATGTTTTTGTCCTGTGTGGGAGAGGTTTCTATTTGACTTTCATACACTCCTTTGTTCTGTGAGAGACTTCTGGGAAAGAGAATTTCAAGACCAAAGAGCACGAAGGAGAAGGAAAAGGAGAAGAAATTGCTAGGCAGCAAAAGAGTTGCCTACTCAAATATAAGATGCTTCTTCACACACACACTCCCATCCCATTTCATTACAGTGAAGAGATGAAGCATGAAAACAGAAACAACAGATTACTGTGTTCAGTAAAAAGAATAATTCCACACAGAACAGAACTTGTACCTGATACCTAATTCTTATCAGACATTTCTGCTGATCAGTTTTTGCTAAATATGATTCAAATGCAAACTTTGCATTGGACTTTTTTTTTTTTCAGTGAAAAACATCAAAATAAGCTTATTTCAGTTAAATTCATGTGTTCCTTCTTTCATCCTTTATTTTAGCCCTAACTTTAAATTTTTCAGTTTGGCTGCTGTGCCAAAATATCAATTATTCACGCAGCCCAAACAGACAGTTCAGTAGTTGTAATTAACAGGAGTAGCAGTTCATTTGAATGTATCCAAATTCTTCACCCACATTTCCAAAATGCCTAATCTTTCTTTGTGGAATATGTGTATCACCAAATCAATATTTAACAGATTCTAATTATGCAAGCACATATACAGGTGTCTCTTGAAAACTACATTTGAGAGTCCCCCAAACTCATGTCAGTCCAAAAATCCTTATTACATCTAATTTCTATTTGTCATTACAATAAACTTCTCAACACAATGACTAGGAAACATTTGTCGGTTCCACAAAATCAAGGGACTATAAAAACAAAGGTAAATAAAGGTAAGTGCGCACTACTTTTTTCTTGCCGCAGTTTTACTTACTGCTTTGTTGATTCTTGGTGTCAAAGAGTTAAGCGAGGAAGCCCTTGTTCCTTTCACATTTCATTCTCTGTGATGCTTTAATATAGGAACATCACTGTGGAGCTTCCTCACCTGGACCTCCACATTTCCAGGCCCAAATCACAGAATATGCTGAGCTGGAAAGGACCTGCAAGGATCATCGAGTCCAATGGTAAGGTATCTTCAAGAATTAAATGTCCTGTTACACAGAGGTACTATAGGATGCCCTAAACTCCTTACTTTCCACTTATGTAGATGCAGATATGGCATTTTCTCCAAGACCTGGTCCCATGCGCAGGTGTACAAATAAATAGGAAAAGTTTCACTTAATCATATAAGAAAAAGTCAAAAACAGATGTTTACATTCACAGCTGTGGTGATGGGTTTGCAAACATTTTACGCTCAGTGTTGAATATGCAAACAGTTCATTTAATCTGGGACTATTTAATGTTTCAAAGTTAAACAGATGCCTGACTGCAATGTTCACAGAGCGGTAACAATGCCTGAAGTTAATGGTCCCTGACAGTGCGTGTCAGAATCTTTATTTTATGTAAGTTTTTCTTTCCCATACATGATTTATAGCTAGTGGTTTCTTATAAAACCAGCAATTTATAAAGTCAAATTGTTCTATCCTATTTCTTCAAGCACTAAGTGGACCAGGTCAAGGAAGTGTTAGGTACTTATAGTAAAGAATTCTTCTGGATTTATCAAAGAGTTCTTTGTCTCCCTGACCACACAGCTCACAGTCCAGGTGTGTTTTGTGGCACCTTTCTCAGCCCTAATCCCCCATTGTCCAAAGTGGAGAATATGGGAAAGTGCACCATGGATCTTCACCTAAGTAGTACAAACTTTCTTTTAATGTAAACCAGAGCCAGGCAACTGTATGAGTGGTTCATACCTGTCGTCTTTGCCAACAGGAAGTGAGGTTGTGGCTTGGATGCGCATCTGCTCTGAGGAGCTGTGATCCTATCCCAGATTCCACAATATTCATGTAATAAAGTGTGAATTATTTTGGTGAAACAGTGGAGATTCACCAGCACTGACTGTTTCTTATCCTCCAACCACATTTCAAGCCATCTTGGTTTTCAAAAAGTTTTGTGAAACAAACCTCCGTGTATTGCATAATTGTGTTAATGATACTGCAAAAATTAAACCACACCAATTCTGCATTCAGAATCAAAGCAGCCTAATACTTAATGACTTATAAGCTTTGACATTTCATAGGTCTGCTGGGACACTTATGAAATACCCATCTTCATTTGTGAAACTCAGCTGAATATTTTACTGCTATTCTGCATTAACATTTGGTACTATTTGAAGGTTTCCTCAAAGGATTTCAAAGTATTTCTGGTAGGCTGCACATGTAATTCTTCCTCCCCCATCCTTGTGTTTTATAGCTACAGTATAGATAGGCTGCTTACAGCCAATGAAAGGTTTACACTAAAGGACATAGTCATCGTAAAAAATAATGAGCTAAAATTCTGAATTCCTTACCACATAGAATCAAGTGCCTATAGCCACTAAGTAATTACTCCAATGCAAGACATTAAGTCAAACCTTCTAAGAGCTCTTTCTTGTAGCAGCTGCTAAATGATTAATATCACATTGGTAGATTTCACAGGAGAATCTGTTAAATAAAGGAAGGTTCAGTGTATATGCAAAGTTTAAATTCCGCACAATTTGTTTTAGAGTCAACATACAATATTGCATATTTCATGGTTCCAAGAGGAGTGCAGCATTCATTAAGAAAATACAGATGGTCTTCAGATAGCTAACAAGATTTCACAGTCATTTCATTTCTCCCTGCTGTGAAACCTGGGGAGAAAATAACAGTAACAATGAACTCAGTATGGCTGAACCTCAAGGCTCATTTCTGCCAAAACATTATCAAAATCCTGAACTGATGTTAGCAGTCAAATTCCACCAGGTTTAACAGAGCTAAGCTATTTACAGGACTTTGAAATGTGTCCCTCTTCTCTCCAAGAGTATTTTCCTCAGCTTGAGAAAACATAAAATTTTATAAGGGTGAGACTGTCAATTTATTATTAGCCCTGAATAGCCAGCAGCATGTTGTACTGCCCCAGGAGCACAGCAAGCTGAATCTTCAGACCCAGAGAATGAGACTTCAATGCTTGGTGGCTGCCTTGCTTTGGGAGAAAACAACCAAACAGCAGGTTGATCACAGAGACTCTCCCTTCCCTTTCCATCAGCTGCCCTACACTAATGCAGTGTGAAGAAGAGGGAGGAGTGAAGAGATGAGATCTTGGGCATCCAAGAATCTAAGCCCCTCTGTGGCACTTCTCTGCACAGCAGGACCTAATCATGCCTGAAATCTCTATTCAGCATACTAATATCCTATGGAATTTGTGGAAAACAA
This sequence comes from Margarornis squamiger, assembly GCA_035222235.1. Lineage (NCBI taxonomy): Eukaryota > Metazoa > Chordata > Aves > Passeriformes > Furnariidae > Margarornis > Margarornis squamiger. The sequence continues at coordinate 76,207,262 of JAWWTY010000106.1, read as the reverse complement.
CAGCTAACAAACGTGGTTTGCTGTTCTGAATCCATTCAGGAGTAACTGATTTTTCTCAGACTTTTCTTGGATTTCAGGATTCCTTCCCACATGATTTCTGCCTGCAGTAAGAGAATATTTGATGAATGATGCAAGTACAGACGCTGAAAAACAAACAATGGACTATCAGAATTTAGATCAGAAAGTTAACGTTACCTTCACCTGACACTCTTAAAAACATTCTGCCTTCTGCCTCCAGTGTCTATATTTAACTTCCTCTCTGTTATTCTAATGTATTCACTATTTTTCTCCTGGAGCATCTAAGAATAAGAACAAATATATACACTGAGAAGTAGAAATACATGGATGCATTGCACATGCACACAAAGACAGATTGATTCTGTATTTCTGCACCAAAAGTCCTTCCACGCTAAAAAAAAATAATTGGGATTTCTAAAAAGTTTTAAAATAATAAAAAAAAAAAAAATACTTGTTAAACCAACAGCTGTTCACCACTGTGATCGTTTTGACTGGAATGGAGTTAATTTTCCTCATTAATTTCCCTGGTATGGGTATATGTTACTGGAAACACTGTTGATAACACCGGGATGATTCTGTTATTATTGAGCAGCACTTGCACAGAGTTAAGGCGTCTCACACCACCCCACCAGTGAGAAGGGTGTGGGGGTACAGGGAGCTGGGAGGGGCACAGCCAGGACAGCTGACCCAAAACGACCACAGGAATATCTAGTATATAAGGTGTCATGCTTAGCGTATAAACCTGGGGGAAGAAGGAAGGGGTTGGGGACATTCGGAGTGATGGCCTTTGTCTTTCCAAGTCACTGTGGTGCGTGATGGTGCCCTGCTTCCCTGGGAGTGTCTGAACACCTGCCTGTCAGTGGGAAACAGTGAATTGATTCCTTGTTTTGCTCTGCTTTTGCACGTGGCTTTTGCTTAACCTGCTAAACTGCCTTTATCTCAACTCATATGAGTTTTCTCAGTTTTACCCCTCTGATTGTCTCCCCCATCCCACCCAGGGGGAAGGGAGCCAGCAGTTATGTGGGGCTGAGTTGCCATCTGGGGTTACACCATGACAATCACCCTCAATTATACCTATGCTTTATTCACACCATAGGATGCAGTACTGGGCCTACATACAAGTACTTGACAATTAAGTGAAAATACTCACTTAAGGCTACTGTTGCTCAAATACAGTTTCGTCTTATCCTTGCTCTCAGAATTGGGAAGTTAACCATTATTTAAGTTCTCAGTGAAGAGCTTGTAATTTACGTCATTTCAGGATCTTCCAGCTCTTTTGCAGGCAGCCCTGACCTTGTTCCACTTGCACTCAGAGCTGGCTGAATGCAAGCAAGGTGCGATCCAGAATTCACATAGCTTCATTAGGCATCACTTTGCTCTGCGCAAGGCTTACTGTATTACTCCGAGCATGGTGCTTTCAGTTTAAAGCTGGCTTAAAGTACAGGTGGAACAAGTGTCTGTAAAAAGTATAAAAATATCTCTGCAAATGTATATGTATAAATATTCATAGTCTAACACTGTAAGCCAGGATGTCAGGCTTCAGGCTCTTGGCGATATTTTAAAATCCTACTTGGAGATCAAGCTTAGGGCTATAGCTGTCATACGGAGCCTTACACATGCAAATACAGAAGTTGTACTGCAGACAAGTTTCTCCACAAAAACAAAATCAAAATCACTGTCTACTTAGTATGTATTCTACCCGAGTACAATGTCTGCCTCTACATTACCAGGCTAATGTCCACAGCTGATTTTATCCATATTCCTTACATACAGGAGCATTCTTTTTTTTTGCAGGAGGTATCTCAGAAGACAGGATAATTTTCAGAACATGGCCCAGATTTAATTAGCGTCTGCATGGACCTTGCAGCTCTGGACCCCACTGACTTAGGCCAGTGGATCAGATAGAGAGATTACTGATCTGGTCATCTATGTCAGCTTCTATGTTCTACTGTAGGCTAACATGTAAGTCCCGTATTCTTACCAGGTATTTCTATTTCACTATGATAGCGCCAGACAGAAAGACTGAAGGGTTCCTGCAGACTTTCTTACCTCTTGCCATACCATCTGCTGCAGTATTAATGGAATCTTTTATACATAATATTAATGGAATATTTTATATATAGAATATATATATAGCATATATTTGTGATATTGTTCAAAAAAATTATTAGAATTTTATCATACGTATTTACCTTTAAAGCTGTCTACTCAAATGAAAGCAACCATATTAGACTGGCAGGAAAAAACAAACTTACTATAATCTTTAGATACAGATACTCAGAAAATTCTTCATTGGTTACAGCAAGTCACATTTTCTGGTTCTTTTGCTTAACCTTGCTCTCTAATATACATGTGCAAGATTACTTTGGTTAAAACTTCATTGATGAGACATGGAAGGTTATGATATATCTAAAAGTACTGCTTTTGGGTCATTTCCCTTTTTTTGTCATTTTCAGTTTCTTTTTGAATTATTAGTTTGGATGGCTTGAGCATGAAGATAACTGTACAAGTGGCATCCACAAATCTCTAGAACTTCTAAAATACACCAAAGAAGCTTTCATTTCTTTGGTGTATTTTAACTCAGTGTGACCTGAGTGATTGACTTTTAGTCTGATTACTCATACGGGATTCAAACACTAATGCTGCTAACACCTTTAGACCTCATCATGCTACAGTGTAGTCTCCTTACACACTTTGTTCTGATCTAGATGTAAGAAAATCCCCTTTCAAAGAATAAAAGTACCATCATTTTTAGCCATGTCAAGCAGTCATGTTGTTAAAACTTTATCTTTCCTCAGCAAGTCATGACAGGAATTGTGTCTTTGTAAAAAGGGAATGGAGACTTAGAATGAAGCGGAACTGCCAGTGGAGATTTGGTGTTTTAAAGTGAACCTGTCATGAATTCTAACTGTGCTGAATGAAATCACCCTCAGCCTCTCTTGCTTATCGAGCACTCCAGTTACCTAGAAAATCACTTAACTGTACTCAACAGGTGTGACAGGCTTTTTCATCCATTTTTCTTTCCAGTCAAAATGCACAAGTCATCTTGTTATTACAGCAAATATTCTTTAAAAAAAACCCAAACAAAACAACCACAACAACAAACCCACAAATCAAAAAAAAAAGGAGTTTGATCTTAATAAGTCCAGATAAAGGAGAATATCCCCACTTTCAACCCAGCCTAAAGTCAATAAATAATGCCATAGAACTGGCCTGGAATAAAGGAAGTAAAGTCAACAGATTTTCCAAAAGGAAATCTGTGTTACTGTAGTTTCCACTGCTTTGAAAAAAACAAACCAAACAAAATACCACAAACAAATAAACCCAAACCCAACACATTAACAGATATATTATATCAAATTTTTCAATTTAGCTGTTGCATGTTTGGCAAGTGCAATGAGTTCATCTAATATTAGATTTACTAATGACCCTGTTCTGAAAAAAAAGATGTTAAAGAACCTGCATGTATGTGTTCATAAATAATAAAACAAACTATTAATCTCTTTTGTAGGAGTCAGTTTTTCTGTGATGTCATCTGTGCACTTGAATTAAGGCAGTTATCATCTAATTGGCACTAGGTTTAAAATCCTATATGTCTCATATTATCAATTATTTTAATTATAATTGAATAAATATATATGAAGTTAAAATTAACAGTTTGTACAACCATAGCACTAAACATCCAGTTTAAATAACTAACATTGTGAGTGTGAAATTTTAAGCTTCCAATAAAGGACAAATAATTGACATATCTAATTCATTCTCCCTCAGCTTTACATGTGCATGAATACCACATAATACATGTACTGTCCTACCATCACGTTTTTTATGTATACACACATACTGTCAGATGTAAACAGACTGTAGCTTGAAATAATTATGTTTGAGAGGCTGTAATAGTAGTCTGTTCATCACTATGTTATTTTTGTCAAGAGCAAAGAAATTGAAACTGAGCAGTCCTGAAATTGTTCAGAATGACTCATGACAGTGTGAAAGTAAATTATATTCTTCTCATCTATAGAAATGAGAGTAGTGATATTTACAGTGCCTGGTTTTGTTTATGAAGTGTTTTGGAGATGAAAGGTGCAGTTTCATGCTGACTCCTTCTGCTGCACCATAAAAGTGTTTTACATTTCCTTTCTGTGGAGAAGTATGTCCCACAAGGACAAAGCTTTGAGTGTCAAAGTGCTCTGCAGATGAAGTCCTTAATACGATTATTAGGTTAATAACTGTGTGAAGCTACTATTACAATGAGAGCACAGTCTTTGGTAACAACATCATCCTGAGTGTCACCACATATACATTTTCCCCTAGTATTAATATTACCTTCCTGCCTTATTTAGTTCTGTTGCTATGCTTTTGTTTAAAGTTTTAAGAAGCATCAGAACTGGGGTTCATAAAATTAGTGTCAGGAACACATCATCCATGTAACTCTGATGTCTTTCAGCTCCAGAAATGTTCAAAACAATTTTAAGGAAAAAAAAACACTGTAATAGTATATGAAAGCTGTATCTTACCCCGGAAAAACCATCAGAAGGCTATAAAGCATTTCAACCACATATCCTTAATTGCAGCACATTACACAGTGGAAGACACAGCTGCAGTACCGGCAGTAGCTGTACCACCTTCTCAGAGATTATGCAGACTGTGTCTTTGTCTCAGCAGATGGTATTTTTATGACCTGTAGTTCCCATGCTCAGAAAGTCTAGATGAGAAAATAGAAACCAAGCAAAATTGGGAATATAATCCTCAATTTTTATTACAAAAAATAGTAACCAAAATTTTTTCAATCTTAATATTAGCCTTACCATTAAGAATTATAGGACTATCTAAGTGTCCTGGTTTCAGAGATACACAGTAACAGTAATTGCCCTTAAAGTCCAGCTCCATCTGGAAATCCTGTAGGTTAATATAGTTGTCTTAGCAAGTATTAGAGAACACAGGCTAAAGAACTTCAATGGAAAAAGTGTTGCTACTGTAAAAGAGAAGCCTGTACAAAACCCTGAAAAAGCACACTATTTCCTGATGTTCAATTTGTATAAGGCTGGTTTTCATTCAGTGTTTTCAGCATCCTACATCAGTTCCATATATGATGGTCATTTTAATTATGAATACCAGATTATATCAGATTGTTCCACCTTCACAAGTATGGATTTAACCAATCAAGAATATCAAAATATATGCCAGCTTTCACTTTTAACTTGTCCCAACCTTTATGCTTAATCAAATTTCGTGTTTTGCTCATTTCAGCTGGTGTAGAGTCAATTTTCTTCATAGCAGCTAGCATAGGGTACCACAGGGAGACATGCATATAAAGCTGGGGGAAGGAGCAGGAAACATGGGACCTCCAGAGTGGTGGAGATGTTTTGTCTTTCCAAGCAACTCTTACAAGTGATGGAGCCCTCCTTTCCTGGGGATGGCTGAACAGCTGTCTGCCCATGGAAAGTGATGAATGAATTCCGTGGTTTGATTTGCTTGAATGTGCAGCTTTTGCTTTACCTGTCAAACTGTTCTTATCTCACCTCACAAGCTCTCTTGCTTTTACTCTTTTGATTCTCTCCCCCATCCCACTGTGAGAGAAGTGAGTGAGCAGCTGTGTGGAACTTGGTTGCTGGCTGTGGTTAAACCACAACACATTTTGAACTGATAATTTGAAAATGGGATATATTCTTCAGAATTATTCATTTTTCTAATATTAAAGATAAACAAGTAAGTCAAGTAGTGATATACAGTAAAAAAATTAAAAGCAGCTAAACTTCACATCTTTTAGCTCATTATTAGTACGTGAATATTCTGGTTCATACTGTACACCCCTTGATGAATGCCTTCCCCTAGACATACAAATAGAGATGCACCACCTTACTCTCAGTTCTGTTCTTTGCACTGCTGTAAATCTAGAGTAACTCCTCAATATGCAATCTCTTTGGATTTCTATCAGTACAACTAGAGGACAAATATGACCACCCTAACTGAATATTTTATATGTTCTTCTAAAACCTCACTCAGAAAACAAAACTGAAGGCAGCTTCTGCCCCTTGATCAGCTTGTGATAAACAGAACAAAGCAAACAAATAATTTCCCAAGTGTAAGAACTCTTCAAGAAACTGTCATTCTGATAAATCCCAAAGTACTTTTCGAGTAAATAAGTGTTTATATTTAATAGCCACAATGTCATTTTAAATAAGTTATCCTATCCCACTCATTGCTTATGGTTAGAGCTAATTGGAAGCCATTTTCTCAGTCTATTGATGATTAATGAATGGCATTTTGGTTTTTTAAACATAACATTCTTCTGTCCAATGTAGAAAGGCAGAAAAAATTAGTGGTATAGTAACTTAGAATTTCAGAGCAGAGAATAATTAAAATAGTGAAAAACAAAGGAGAAGACACACAACAAGCCTTATTTAAACAAATCCCCCACTGAGAGCTAAGAGAGTTTGGGACCACAAGCAGTAAGCAAAATCAATTAATTTTGGTCTAACTTGAGCAAAGTTATTGATTTTATATAAGGATTTGATCCACCATGCTTGTTAGTTGCCAGCATGAAAAATTAATCTCATTTGACAGGAGAACATTGAATGTGAAGACTGCAAGACTCTGAGTTGAAAAAGTAAAGGGTAAAAGACAGTCTGTATTTAAACATTCAGAATTGCTTGGGAGCAGGGGGGGGGGGGGCTGTCTTTCATTCTTTCTTTTTTTAAAAAATATGAAACCATGAATATCCCTACAAAGTTTAGCTTTCTTGTCCATCACTGTAAATTCTTTCATGCTGTCAGCACAAAAATGATGACCTACCCATGTGTTTGAATAGATGTCTTCATAAACTACTTGAAGGATGATGAGTAATACCGTTCACATAGTTCCTTCTGTAATCTACAACCAAAATAGAAAAAAATGCTCAAAAGACGTGTCCAAGAAAAAGATGCAATAAAGAAAAGTACAAGTTAAAAACAGCAAAATGTTCCGTGAACTACATTAAGGTGCAGTTTCAGGGATGATACTACTTCTAGCTGGCTCTGGGAAATGAGAGTCCTCCAGCCTTTGATTTTGCAGTTATTGAAAGTAGATTTCAGATCAAGACCTGGAATTTCAGCTCCTAGAGATCAAGAGAGTTTAGGAATAGCCAGCCATATCACACAGCTCTTGGTCTGGATTTTCTGTACATCTTACACTTGCCTTCCAGTGTCTCTGAATGATGTAGATTTTGAAGAGAAGTCAGAAAATATATGTTGCCTTAAAGGAATAATCAGTCAATGATGAACATTTGCATCTGTGCTTCAGGATTCTGGAAAGGCACCCTCCTCATTCTCTGCTGCCTTGCACTCTGTGCAGTCATCAAAATTTCATCTGTGTGGAGCATTATGCAAGTGTTCATAAATGCCAAGCACTGATGGAACATGCCACTAAGTATGAAAACAGTGGGGAGGCAGCCTTATAAACTTTCAGAAATATGTTACAGACTTTTCACTTTAATTCATTACCTTTTATTTTATCCAAGTCAATGATTTGCTCTGTGCTGCTATTGCAATAACTTTCCAGGGTTTTTTAGGGCAGACAAAGTCTTTTTGTCCTATCACCCAAAGTGTCACTGAAAGATTGGATATTATCAAATTGCAAATATCAGGGATAGCTGATGGTCTCAAAGAAATTACTATCGGGCAGATATTCTTATCATAAGCACATTCCCACTGCAATTAGATTTCAGTGACAACTGAAAACAACAGAGCCTAGTTTTTCCTCTCAACCCTAAAAGCAACCTCTGCTTTCCAATGCTAAGACAGGCAATCACCCAGGCTCTCGTGTATAAAGCAACAGTACTGTTCCAATGTGAAGCAAAAATATCTCTCACTTCAAGGAAACAGAGCACACCCAAGACCCAAAGCCGCCAGATGCTTGTTGTTGCTGAAGAGAATGAGCTGGCTATGGCTCACTGCTCATGGTAACTATTTCAGAGCCCTGAAAAAAACCAGCTTTCTTTGCTGCTGCCCCCCAGGAGAGACCGAAAGGTGAAGGCCACTGCTTGGTGCTCCGACCCCCATAAAAGCTTCAAACCCTGTGTTCTGCCATTGCCATCCCTCTTGTCACAACTGGAACAGCAAGCCAGTTCCTCAGGATTCCTCCCTTGGCTCCTCATCCATCTCTGTCCTCTTTCTTCTGTTTCTCCTGTTCCTCTGGCAGGAGTAACCAGGGTTGGTCAAAACCTGACCTGTTTCTTCAGAGCAGCATATTAAATTTTGCCAGCACTGCTGAAAATCACTGTACTACCTCTGAGAAAGCATAAGCTCAGAGCCATGACTTACTTTTGTGCAACGCAGCACCGAATCCTGCCTTGACCTTAAAGTATATTCTAAAACTCCTGTCTTCAACCAGATTAGCTGGGTTTGAACATGTGCTTAATTGCTGTCTTGAATGAGGCTGGATTAAACTATACAGGTCTGTTAAAATAGAAATATTTTGAAGAGCTCTGTCAAAACAGAAACATTTTAAAGAGCACATGAAAAAAATAATCCAAAAGAGGGACACTGTGAAATTCCATCAGACAGAATTAATTTTTTTCCTAGTGCATGTAGAAAGTGAACTGGGTCATTCTGCATTCAGTGACTTTTTTTCTTACATGCTTTACCACACACAGTGATTACTACTCTAGATTTAGATCACAGCCACAGGAGGTTTAGTAATTAAATATTTTAAAATAAAGTGGCACTTCAAATTAAAGGGGCACAAATACTGTTTGAACATGGTAAATACTGATCATATAATTACATGGTAATTAATTTTCATGTGATATCTGTGTGATTATGAGATGAATGTATGACTTATCTGTCTTCTAAACAGAACTGCAGTTTACCAGTTAATTACTTTTAGATCTGCTTAGTGTAATTACACTGTAATCCACAAAAGCCTGCACATATTCTGTCATTACTTCATGTTTACTAATGACAGTACAGAATTGCCTTAGGTCAGATCTTGTCCTTTCCTCTTCAGCATGCTGACACCTTGGCAGGTGGACTTCTACAGAGGAAAACAAATGCAGGAATTTATGAGGATTTCTTGGGTTCTCCACATTTTATGTACAATGTACAAAGTACTCTGGTTCTACTGGGATTTCTTGCTCTGCAATTTAGTGAGGTCTCCAAACTCATTGTTAGAATTTGAATTTTCTTACTTTGGATGTGGGATGAAGAGGGAGGCTGAATAGTTTTGCATCCATCCAAATACATATTTTTTCTGAGTTGCATTATTTAAATATAACAATACTTAACATCCTTTGTGCTTCTTCCAGGCTTCACATATCACCAGTTCATGAAAGTATCTGTGTCTCAGACAAAGAAGCAGTTTCAGTTGAAGAAAAAGAATCCAAATCTCATCAAGCAAATTCTCCATACCCAAGAGAAAGATCCTCCCACCTGCAGCTGTAAAAGAAGTGAGGGAAGGACAAGAATGTGCATTTAGTTGTTCTCTGTTCTTGCTGGCGTTCAAATTCAGCAGGCTGCTGTTCCAGTACAAAACGTGACAATGATGAGCATTATCCCACATGATATAAATGGAAAAAAGGCATAATGAAACTATAGTTTTATATATAACACTTATGCACTGTATATAATACTTGTGCACTGTGGTTTGAAAAGCTGCTTAGGGCTCAGTCTGTGTGTATTGTTCTTATTGTGCAAAAGCAACTTTTTTTCTGAGGGAGAGAAAATGCTGCAAGGCATTTACGTTTGTTTTTCTGGATCCTTTACTTCATACTCACGCTTAGATATGTAACTTAAGCTCCCCCCAGTTATCAACATCTTATCTAGGTCATTGTGTGTTACTGTACTTTGGTAATACTGCCTAAACATGGTATGAAAAAAAATGGGCTGAAAGACAGCATAACTAACCCCTTTATATCAAAATTAATGGGAAAATTTACTTTTTTATTAAATCAAAGGTTTGAGATTTAGGAGGTTCTAGATCAAAATTTTGAGGACTAGAAGATACCCTTCCTGATGAAAGCAACCACCAAGAGAACTGACTCCCAAAAGCTATGTGAGAGAAATTGTTTCCTCTAGAGTCATGATTCATAAATCATCTTCAAGGCAAATCATTGTGACTTCTCTGTGATGGCAGTTTCAACATCATAAACCATACATCATTCTAAAACAAATGGCAGCTTGCAATATCCTTGTTAATGGCACAATAATACTAGATTTTTCCTCAGATAATTAATTTTCGATGTATCCAGACTTACAGCATCAGGCTTCAGCAAATCATTGTTAGTATGTTTCACTTGCTAAAGTCAACATTATTTTAAAAAGCCGTTTAAAATGTTAATTTATGCACTGGAAGTAAGACATGATTCACCACCTGTCACAGAAGGTCACTGCTTATATTTGGATCATTAATAAATTCGTAGGTTGCAAATGAGTGAAGGTGAGCCACCCCCTGCAGTAGAAGAAGCTGGCCCAAATCTTTACCTTATTTCTGGACCAAACTCATAAAGTTCTTTCTGACCAGATAAATTACAGAGATGGAAAAGATAAGTTAGTCACTCTGCCTGCAAAAGAACCCACCTAGATGGATCACTGTCAGATTACAGGTCTAGCAGAGACATGCCAAGTTAACAGGATAACACCTTACCTCAGACTGCGGAGTTCAACATGAACTTCACGAGACTCACAGAATTTAAAACCCTCTGAGGGCCAATGTCCATGACTCTGCTTTTTAAGTTTGAAGTCTGAGCTAAAAAGTTCAAAGGTGGCAGCAATTCTGACATTTAGCAAAGAATAGACATCATTTGTGTTTCTCCCAATTGCATCACTGTTAAGCACTTCTGCTTCCCCGTGTTTCTAATTGGTTTATCTGTTGGAGATATTTATAGGGAAGGGAACTGCTTTTCAGCCTGGCATTGTCTGACCAGCACCAAAGGCCTCAAAGATTACATTAGTGTGACTTAAGCATCAGATTTCAGGGCGCTTTTCTATGGTATTTATGAAGTTTGAATAAGAGAGGTAAGCTGGAGATAAGAGAAACTAGAGAAACTGCTCAAAGCCTTATCTGTTCTTCGTGAGGAAATTGCCAGAGATAAAACTTGTGGGATAAAGCTAAAGAGGAATTTGGGTGGTCTACTTTAGCATTTTAGATTAAATCAGGAGTGTATTTTTCAAGCAAATTTCCTGATTGTACCCACTTACCATACCTTCAGTTGACTATGCAGAGCAGACTCACAATACAGGAACAGAAGTGATATTAAAATGGGAGATAAGGTAGGAGATAGGCACAGAACCTATGCTGTACCTACTAAAGCATGGCCAGTTCACACATACAGACTACGCCTAGTCTGATGTGAAATCCCCTGGTATATCAACAGTTTGGTATATCAACAGGTTCTGGGCACCAGCTCTACAGATCTGATCCTAACAGGCTTCACAGTCTTCTCAGATAGATCGAGGCGAAGTGTATTCTCTGCCCACAGATCCAGGAGCTCCATTCCTGCTCAGTCTGGAGTCATCAGCCCCTGACCCAGCAATGTGGCAGGAGTACTGGTCTCCTGTGTCTGTCCCAGCCCACGGGATGAACCCAGGTCCCATGTTATAGGTAACTTCCTTCTGGGTTGGACCTATCAGCTGTGTGTAGTAGCTGGGTCACCTGTCTGGCCCTGCCTCCTTCTATTCCTGATCTGACTTCAAGTCTAGATCCTGGACCTGCTTCACTGCTTGCCGTGTTGGGTGTTCTGGGTGGGCCTTGTAATCAGCACCCAGCCCTGTCCCTCCATGCTTAGACCTTGTGAGACAGAGATCCATCAGTGAAGACATTCCCTGGGCTGGTGTCCCCCTCAAGTTCCTGTTCTTTATGGAGCAGCTGTCCCTCATTACACCCTGACAAGACAAAACAGAAGTTTATGTATGCAATTCCTTCTTCTATATAAAGTATAAACTTTGTAGTTATTCACTGTGTGTCAGAAACAGGGACTTCTGAGTTTAAACGCACAAGCTGATGTCAGTCTCAGAAGAATTCAAAATACTTAACAGAGCACAAAAGCATAACAACAAAAACAAAAATTAGATGTATTCAAATTATTCTTTTTATCCCTCATGGAAAAGAAAGTTCAAAGAAAGTTCATCAGGTAAATAAATGTAAGAACTCTGACTAATTTCCAGCTGATGGCCATCTGTCAAGAATGGCTCCTTAGATCTAACCCACAGTTTCATTATAACTTCAATAAAAAGAATAAAATTTTGGAAACATATAGATTTCACCAAACCAGCATGGAAAGTCAAAAAAAAAAAAAAATCTGTCTGCTCCTTATCTTGAATTGGCTCTTTTTCCAAAAATTTTGCAAATAGAGAGACCAACATCGCACTAAACCCATAATCTGGCAATAATGCATGGTTTCTGGGTTGTTGTCTGAGGAAAAAAAAAATAAAACAAAACTGAAAGAAAACAGACAGAGGGCATGAGACAGTCTCCCAGTGGTGCTAATGATTCTATATGAAGAACAATGTCTGGTAACCTTGTATGTAAGAAGTGTATCTTTCTAGTTTGTATTAAACTATTATATTACAAAGCTTTAAAATTTGACATTTTTCTCCCTGGAGTTACAGATACTCATCTGTTTAAGTATCTAGAGACCTTTTTTTAAGAAAACTTAAACAGAATCCAGATGAAGGCAACTGAGATGACTGTATTAGGGATAAGGATTCATCTCACCCTTCAGCTTCCTCTGATCATGAGCAGCAACTCAAATTTGGTTCCTCAGTGCTAATTTCACATGGTTAGACATATCTTAAAAAAATAAGGTTCTTTAGTTCCATACCATGCATGACACTATAGTGAGAATATCACTAGAATATCTTATTAAAAATATACTTGAAAACTGTACTGAATTCAGTGTTATTAGTAATGAAAAATTCAATTAAAAAACGCTGAAAATTTGCAAGCCATCAAACACTTTAGCTTAAAGGAGAATGAGCCAACATATTCCTTGTTGCTGCTCATCATCATTTTGCTTTGTCAGTCTTTAATGGCAATTTGTCACTGACAATATTTGGCACCAAAAAACATACCACATGCCTGTATGTAAGTCTGACTGTGCATATGCATATATCAGCATGTGTGGGCAGGTATCTCTTACCCAAAAAGACACACACACACACACAAAGATATAGGTATAATTTGCAGTGATTTGAGAAGACTAGAGAAAGTGGCATTTTCACTTTCTTCACAGGAAAGAAAGAGTGGGAGAGATCCTGCCTCAGAAGAATTTCTCTCACTATGTTTTTAATTTCTGTTAAAGTCCACCAAAGAGTGAAGGAAATTATACTTTCATCCACTTCTCATTTGCCTTTTTCTCACAGCATGTTTTGCAACCTGGACTAGCCCATCCTCAGATTTCTCCTCTTTAGGCAAGTGCTATCAGTTCCTTCCTCTCAAAGCTCTCAAAATAATCATCACATTGTCATTAGGATTATTCCAGTCTTAATGATCAGTATCTAAGAGTAGGCTTTTCCTTTCCGTCAAGATTCATCCATTTCTCAGATTCATTTTCAGAGGAAGAGGCTTATGTGATCTTGTCTCTTCGTGTTCATCTATGTATCTATCCTTGAAAGGATTTGAACTCAGAGGCCAGTTTCTACCAAACTTAACAAAAGGCAAAAGTTCAAAGATATTCACTTCTGACATGCCTGCGGGTCAGGATGAGGACAAGCCAAGTAGAGAGTACATCTCCCATTTGCGTTTCCACTGCAATGAAGTTCATCCCTTATTAGATGTCAAAACAAAGAAATAAATCCATAGGAAATCATGACTCTGTTCTTATGAGAGAAACTTCTATCACCAGCAAAAGATAACTAATTTTCCTCACTGTAGAGCAGGGACTGTAACAATTTAGCTCTGAGTACATAACAGAAGAGACATGAGAGATTATAGCTTTTCTCTTCATGGTAATAAAACCTTTGTTTATGTTGGACTGCTCCCGCAACTGGAATCTCAGATCATGAATTCTGCAAAAACAAAGGACCCTTCAGTAAAATTCCAGTTCAGCCTGCTTTAGTGAAAGTGGGATTTTGTTTTATGAAGATACAAAAGATACAAAATAAAAAAGTGGCTAGAAGATATGCATGTGAGTTCACCACTTACTTCTTTGAGAGTTAACATTTCCTGGCTAGTACCAATCAAACAGTGCAAAAAAACTCCATATTCGTGAGCTATTTATTTTAGAAAATAGCAATAAAATTGTATATTTTATTGCATTACAGTTCATTTTTATGTATTATCAAGCATGGTTTAGCTATGAAGTATACATGTGCAGTGAGAATACTATGGACTGGAAAAGTTTGACAGAAAGGCAAGCAGAGGTGAGAGACAGATGAAGAAAAACAAGACTTGGTTCATTCCTCATAACATCATGCAATGACAGTTTGTAAGAAGGACTGTGACTGGCTTCACATCACATGCCAACTCTCCTGCCTGCTCATTCTTTACTGGTGTCAAATTTTATTGTTCAGACTGACATACAACTGAACATGACTTTAAAGGGTTAGGGCATTTTATCCAAGTGCAGTTCCAGTTGGTTTAAACCAGGGTATTTACAAACACTGGCCAGATATCCCTGAGCCTTCCCTTCCTTGGGCTGAACAACACCAGCTCTCAGACTCTTTCTGTTGGAAAGATGCTTGAATTTCTTAATATTCTTTGTTGCCTTTTGCTGCACTCTCTCCCATCTGTCCCTTGTACTGGGGAGGCACACCTGGACACAGCACTGCAGATGTGTTTCACTGGTGCTAAGCAGGCAGGAAGAATTGCCTCCCTCATCATGCTGGGAGTGCAGGGGCTGTTGGCCCTCCTTGCTACAAGGGCACATTAGTGTCTCATGTTCAAGCTAATATGCACCAGGATACTCATCTCTTCCCTGCAGATCTGATTTCCAACAGGTCTGCCTCCAGCATATACTGGGGCCAGGAAGTATTGCTCCCGAGGTGCAGGACTTTACATATCCCATCAAAGTATTAGCATATAAAAGAATATTAGACACAAAAAAAACATTCATAAAGCTGCACAAAGTATCTCAGAATATTATGTACCTGAGAGGGCAGACACTGTCTGACCATGTGCCTGTAATTTTCATACTGTTAAGTGTGAAGTCTTATCATATATGAGAACTCCTTCTCAGCTCTTACAGAAAATTCAGAAATCAGAAGAAATGAGTAAAATATTGTCTGTCCAGTCTGAGCTCTATAGATTCCTTACTGTAAACCTGAAGTGGGTACAGGGGGAAAAAAAAAATAAAAATAAAAAAAAATGGTGATACTGTGTGACAAAATCCCAGTTTAGTTACACAGGCCTAAAAAAACCTGATTATTAAACACTTTTCCTCTTGCAAGGAAGAAGGTAGAATCAGAACCAAAGACTTGATTCACAAAGATGGTGAAAGTTGTCAACCCGCACTAAAATGACCTCCTTTCTAGATGGGAGTCCCAAATGCTTTACATAAAATACCAGAGAGAGAAGCCTAACTTGACTTGCTTTCCATGTGGGAAGGCACAGACAGGAGACTGGAAGAACATAATACACAGGACTTCATGGTGGTGGTTGGTTTTTTTCAAAATGAGAATGTGGGCTCCCACTGTCTA
>JAWWTY010000106.1:76162710-76191100 GCA_035222235.1 Margarornis squamiger | reverse complement strand
CCTTTCCCTTTCCCTTTCCCTTTCCCTTTCCCTTTCCCTTTCCCTTTCCCTTTCCCTTTCCCTTTCCCTTTCCCTTCTTTTTTTTGAGGGGAACTTTAATTTCAACTCTATTTTCATCTGTGATGCATGATTTAGGAGACATATATCCACAGCCATACAGAGATGTGTAGTGTGCAAAGATAATAGATAATACATATGGAATAAAACATCTTGAAGGCTTTTCACTGTCATATTGATGATTTTACTATGAGCCCTGGAAACTCAGCTCTTGGTGCCTGAGACAGAAGCTGCTGAGCAACTGCCTTAGGTATGTGGTGTGAGTAGTCTCAGGTTTAATCAGCCCTTTAAAATGATAGGCATGAGAAAGTTGTTTGTAACCATGGGGACCTCTTGCAGAGTGGTGTTTTGCCATACAGACCCCTGCTCCTTCCCTCCTTCCTGACCCCAGTATTACCCAGACACTGACCAGGACTCACTGTCTTGCTCCTTGGCCTTGAGAATTACAAAATTAACTAGGACGACTTTATACAGAAAATTTCTGTGTTGTCCCCGAAGCCTGAACAAAACTACCATGTCATTCCATGTCTGACAAATCTGAAGCTGGAACGGGTAGGTATAGCCTAGTGGTTCCCCACGGGTCTACGGCCTATCCTTGCATGAGCCAACATGTACTGAAAACATGAATTTTGATAAAAGCTTTTCCTGCAGTCCATTCCTACCTATTTTTCACATGTAGATCCTTTAGTGTCTTTAATAAATTTAATCTGTTGGCTTCACTCTTTCCTTTACTGGAGAACTACTCTGGTTCACTTTCTTATCTTTCTATTTCATGACAACTATAAGAAACATATACCTTTCATATCTTTATCTGTCTGTCAAATTTAGATAAAATTTGCCACAGATTTTCCTTTTTTTCTTTTTTTTTTTTTTGGTGGGGAAAGTCAAGACCAGCTGACAACTAAGCATTTTCTGTGTGGAATCTGGATAAAAATATCTAAAAATATATAATATTCTCAGAAACTATAAAGCTTTTCATATGCTAGATGACAGAATCAATTTTTTTTATTTTTTTTTTTTTTAAGTAGCATAAGGGAAAAAAATCCAAATGCTTCAATTTCCATATGAAAACACGATTTCTTTCACTTAATGCCTGAAATTTTGGAGTGAAACCACAATGGCAAGTTTATTTTAAAGGAATGTTTTTTCCCTTTCTTATACCAAAAAAATATGAAGATACTGCTGTCAGAAACCTTGGTTCTTTTAACTTAAGAACTGATCCAGCAGTCAAAACTGAAAATTGCAGTCCAATTAGAAAAACAGAACTGTAAACTGTGCAAGTGTTGAGCTTTTTAATCTCTGCAGTGTCACGCTCTAGTTCAAGTTGCTATTCATTAAACAGGAGCTGTTAATGTTATTTGTTGACAGCACGTTATCTCTATTTGACAGTCATTATCCTGCAGCAACGTTCTTTAAACTTTTTAGAATCCTTTGTCTCTGATTACACTGTACTAATTTTTTTCTGTGAACAGTAGCTCATTTATCATTGAAATTGGGAATGACCACAGAAGCCAAATTGTCCACTAAGAGTTACTGGTTAGGAAACAAAAGGGTTGTAGTAGTTCTGAATTAAGTTTGGACCATCCTATCTTTGAAATAGGGAAAAGAAACTAGACTGGTAGTTTCCCTTGACAGTGTTTCCAATGTGGTTGTGTTATTTTCACTGAACAAAGATTTTTTATTTTTTATTTTTTAATGGTAAGAAGCAAAAGAAGGAAGGCATGACTCCTGATGCGTGCAAAATTCATCCCTTAAGTAGTAGGAGGAAGACAATATTAAGAAAAATTAATTAGTGGGATGATGGAGAAGGAGGGAGTAAGATGGTCTAAGGTAGTCTGTGAGTCAGGTTGCCTTTTCAGTAGGGTTTTGTAGCCTTTGGAGTATCACATTATACTGCAAAAATAATATAAGCAAAAGTTTGAATTTCTAATCCTTTGGAAAAGCAACTCCTTATTCCAAATCACTGTCAAAATATTGAGAGGTGTTTCTCATCAGAAAGTTCAGAAAACCTCTAATTCAAAAATAGCTAAATATTATGAGTCAGTTTGACTTTAAATTGGATTATCTGCCATCCCACATGGTCTCACAGGAGCTGTACCATCAGCAGCTCATAATCTACTTCATAAGCGATGCTCAGTGTCAGAATTTCATCTTTCACAATGTACTGACACTCATGATTCTTCAAATGTTTCAAGTCAAAAGGCTACTATATGGAATCATGGGAGTTATAATCCATCTGGGGAACAGATTACAGAATGCCTGGAGGCAGGATTCCAAGCACCTAATGGACAGATGTTATGAAATTTCACTGACAGGAGGAGATCCAGATTAATGCTGAACTGAAGCTAATATTTCAAATTTGGCAAATAGAAGTGTTTAAGGTATTCCTAATGATTTTTTATTTTTTTTTTTTTTTAAATCATGCACATAAAACCATGGGTTTATAGAAAATTTATGTTGTGTAGAAGTTGATCTCCTCTAGCTAAAAGAAACAAAACAAAATTTTCCTGTCCATGCCTTGGTGATGCAAGTTGATGATTTTAGATTATTGCAGGAGAATGTGACATAAAGAATTACAGAACTTTTTCACTTTGATTCTTCACTTTGATAGAGACTTTACACAAGGCACTGGCTCAGAAAGGCAGGATGGGCATTAATAGCAGCACTATTTAAAAAAGTCAGATGGCAGAATGTCAGGCAACATGCCTGGAGAATTCTGATGTTTTATAACTCTGTAACTGATTTATTTCAGGCTAAATTACTAACTGATTTAAAGCAGCTAATTCATCTGAGCAACCAAATTATGTGAGCTATATGGAATCACATCAGAAAAAAGCTATTACATATCACAGCATAAAAAAAAAATGAGGGCATGTTGAGAACCAAAGGCCACTGAGGTACTGCTTTATGCTTTGTTACCACTTAACAAAAAAGGCAAAGAAAGATAATCTTCTAATCAGTCCAATATGAAAACTGGAGATCCTCTTTGCTACATTTCCTATGCAGTTGCATTTTTAACACTAAATATCTTTCCCAAAAATTAATACACTTTACAGTATATTTTTCTTGGTTGTGGTGGGTTTTTGGTTTTATTTTTCATCTGTTTTTGAAAATGTGGATGAGACCATGAGAGAGCCATGTCTTTCATTACGCTGCATTCTGTTATAAGCAATTTCACCCTCTATTGCATCATGTTGCCTACTTGCTGTAATAAAGTAACTCATCATTTCATAATCACACCCCTTGCCTTTGCTGTTATGAAAAGGTTGGAGCAAGATACAAGTAAGAGATAAATTATAAAAGTACATTCAATGTCACTTGGTGTGGCTAGAGCAAAATAGTTCTCGTCAAACAAGTAAGATTTCATTTTGGTTGAAATTACAGGTTTGATTGATGAAGATAACTGCAGAAGCATAATTGAATAATTAACTTCTAAAACTCCAATTTAAAAATTAGCCATCTGTATGAGCAATGAATTAATCATCCAACTGATAAACCCCCAAAAATCAGTAGAGATCATCACTTAATGCTACTACTGAAAAAGACTAGAGAAGGATTTCCTGTCTCTAACATACGAAATGCAATGCAAAAAGCATTAGTATTTTGTGGTAAAAACTGCTACAATATTCAAGCGTTGCACCAGAGAGGGCGTTGTTCCTCTCACTCAGTGAATATTTAGCTCCGTATATAGCAAAAGGCAGGTATTGAGACCATTTCAAGAATGACTACAGTGTGATAAGAGATTTCATTTGGGATATGGGTAATCTGATTGAAATCCAATTCTTAGGCAGAATTAAAAAAAAAAAATAAAAAATTAAAAAAATGAGAAGTATGAACTTAGACCCTCCAAATTCCTAAGAGGTATATTTCTCAATATTCTGGAAGAGAATTTTGTTATGTTTAGTCTTCATTGCACATTCCTGAATCTGGAAAACCCCTCCACAAAATTCTCATTAAAAGCAGCACATTCTATGAAAGATTATTCATTCCAATATATAGATATAATCCAGTGAAAAAGACCTTTAAAAATACCCAAAGCCTACTTTCTATGGGAATTCTGCAGGGCTTGACAATACAGCTGACAGTAATCAGTGTCTTCTTCAGTGGTATGGAAATAACATAAAACTACTGCTGATAAAATCATATCAATGGATACAAAGATAAGTGGAATGCTAAATAATGATGATGAAACACCATCACGCTTGGTATATTGCTCAGTAAACTGAGTCCATTCAGGCAGGATACATTACACTAAATTATGTATGAGGCTCAGCATATATAAGAGCGGCTATTTTGTAGACACAGAAGCTGTGAACAAGGCTTATGATTCCCACTGTCTGAGTCAACTACTGCAGTAGAGGGTGGATGCAGCCCCTGTTCAGATGGCAGATGACTATTTCAAGGCTGTATATGTGTTACTGAATAATAATGATTATTAAAGAAGTCTCAAATCTAACAGAAAAATTAAGCCACATTTAAACTGGAGAAAGTCTTACATTTTTAACAATCTAACCACCGGGGAAAATGTGAATTCATCTTTCCTCACTGTCTTCAAGGGAAGATTTGATGGCTTCAAGAGAAATAATGTTTCAGTCCAACAGTTTTCAAAGTTTTCTTGGGTAACATTTCTTCTGTTCACGATCTTGTCTTAGATTGCAATCCTGTAGCCTGGGAACAAGTTATTAGCCTTCAACATTTCCAGCAAAAGGAAATGTACTAGCTTGTAAAATATTGAGGTTTAGGTTTTTGAAGTATATCAGACATTTCAAGTATATCATGTGCTTCAGCAGTCAGTTCAAGTGACAAACGTAGCCCCTCAAGCTGCTCCACAGAATAGGCACTTTCCCATTACTTATATGCGTAATTCTGCCATATTCCATTGTCACTGTCAGCTACTCTATGGATCAATCTTATGACAAACATGTAGTTTCACAGGCTTCAGCACTGAGGACGCCTAGCTCCCCATGAACTTTTAACCTACGTCATAGACTTTTGGTGTGTAAAAGAAAATGCTAAGTCCAGCTGGAAAGTCAATCCCCTTCTCATATGGATTGTCCCGTGGCTCCACTGGATGAGCTTCCAAAGGTGATTTTGCTTCAGGTATTAGACATGCAAAGTACTTTTCCTACACTTACTCGTCTATTTTCATGAAACTAGAGAACTAGCCTACAGTCTAGTCAAGCAAATTCAAGCCTGTCATTTGAACTTCAGTTTTAGGTACCTAGTGACGCTGTTTAAGTGCTTTAGTACAATAATCACTGAATGGAAAGAAGTGGATCCTTCTGAGGGCTTTCAGAAGTTATTGTCCAACTTACTTTCATGCCTAAACTATGGTCATGAAGGTCTCTCTTCAGAGAGACCTATAAACCACCTACTCCTCTACCCTAACTCTACAGGGAATTTAGCCAGATGCTTTAAGAGCACTTCTTTGCTAGGAGTGGAAAGATAAATATATTACGAGCCTTCAGTTGAGGAGACTTGACTCTAAATGGTAGTCATCATCATCATCAACTGTACAAAAAATTATCAGAGAAGAGCAGAACTTGAAGGGCAGTATTGGCACTGAAACAGGCATGTGTTGTATTATCCCAAGTATTTCCATAGAAATCATAACTAACATAGTTTTATTTTTATCTCTAAGAAAAGCTAAAGAATATTTTAAGGTAGATGGCATTCAAACTTTTGAAACAAATTTCTATGGTAAGAGAAATTGTGTAAAATGGTTTTCCCAAAGTCTAGTAAATTACTGATATGTTTGTTTGCCTAGCAGTGCTCTATAAATATCAACACCACTCCATCACATTTTTCACTGAGGTGATATAGCAGCTCAATGAACTATCCAGCAAGAATCTAACTGATCTCTGAACTGGCCTTAAATATGTCTGTAGAATTGCTGGCAGCAAAGTCTGTGCACTGAAAACATAGACATCTGCTAGACATGTACTTCTGTACACTATATAGCTCCACCTTTTCATTTAGTGTACATAGAGAATTTCTTATCCTTGGGCTACCTGGAGTCTGGGATTTGACTTGGATTTGTTTCCCTCCCTCTTCTGTGTGATAGCCCAAAAGTACAGTACTTTTTATTCCTGAATTTTTTTTATGGTCTTTCCAACACACTAGCCTAGGAGGGCTATTTTCTCCATTATTCTGTCTTTGTCTTATTTCTTGCCTTCCTTTAGCTTGATACATTTGTTCCAAACTGATGGATGTTTTACTTCAGTGCTCACACTGAAATTCAGTAGGAGATATCTTTACAGAGATAAAGCTGTTCCTCTCATAAATCTCTCTAGTATGCTGGATTCACAAGCTCCACAAGAGATTCAGCCTTTGATTAGGGATTTCTTTCTCTGCAATCATATAGGAATAGAAAAGTTCTTAACCATGCACATTCTTTGAACATCTTTTTATCTGCAGTATTTGTCTCAGAACTCATAAAATTGCTCTCTCTCGTGTTCAGACACCATTTCTAACAATGATGTCCCACTTATTTGCTTTGTTGTTTCTCTTATCAAAATATTAAAAAGGCATTATCTCAATTTTCAAAAATCTTTATCACAGAGAGCTCTGCGTATACACTCAACTCTTGCATCCATTGCTTTTATGGGTAGATATTTGAATATATGGTTGAGTCTGAAGCTGTGTGATTTTTTTTCCTCAAGATTGTAATGTTCAGCTGTTTATCACAGTCTCTTCCTAAGCATTAATATCACACAACTGAATATTGCCATTGTTTTTCTTGCATCATGTGTTAAATAATATATTAGAAGATCTTTTTTTTCTGGTGGTCTCTTTGTTAAGACTTAGATATATTCTACAACTGTAGCCAGCACATGTTGTCTTCTCAGTCCCCCTTTCAACAGCTTGCTTCTGCAAGCTGGCTAGTTTTTTCTCTAACACCTTTCCAGAATTTGTAATTATTGCAAAGTTTACTGGAGGGTAAATAAGCAAGCAGCATTTTTGCCAATGTTCAGTAGCTTTGGTTCCCTTTGACCAATAATTTAGTCATCCTCTTCACATTATCACTAAATTACTTCTTTTCTGCAGTAGCAGCTGAATAGAAGCTAATAGGTAAAAAAATTCATTGAACCTTTCTGGAAATGCCTCAAACTCATTTGGAAGTGTGAATCCCTGGGAAAAAAATTATCATGTAAATATCTACCACAAATCAGTCTCTCAGTATAATTTAGTGGATCTACAATTTCTCTTGCTGTCTCTGGACTTGGGACACAGATATAATGGACTGATTCATAAAACAACTCTAAATTGCAGAAACAGCAGAAAACATACGAATACAATGATTTGAGATTACACCATACACTTGTTAGGTTGTTATATGTAAGGTAATTAACTATTGTATGAGTGTTTGAAACTCATGCAACTTTTTGAAACTATCAACACCTTGAACTGTTATTATTTACAGCATTAACTAAGAGTTGAAAAATACTGCAGGGCACTATAAATAAGTGCAAAGCCTTTTTAATACTTTCTCCCGTCCCGGTCTCAAGCTGACAAAACAAAGTGTATCAGTGTATTTCAGATACCAGACAGAAATCAAATGATAATTGCAAATGATTAGTAGTATAAAACCACAGTAGTACCAGATGGAAGTGAAAGAAGGTAAAATATTAAGAACTGACCAGGAATGGTGTTGGTTTTTTCAAAGGCAGGATCTAATTTGAGGCCATAAACTGGCACTCACAATTAGGAGGAAGATGGAACTCCAACTGGCAAGTGATGTTTCACTGAATGCAAGCAATCATATGTGCAAACCACAGCTTCATCACATCATTGCCCTTCCTCAGGCTCATGCTGTCCATGTAGGTGCACAGCTGTGAGACAGCAGTAAATGTCTCTAAGTTGTTCACCAAACTTTGAACACAGCAATGCAGCACATCAGCTCCTCAGCCGGGATAAACCACTGATGGTCCTTCTCTGAGGTCCTGTTCTCAAACTATTGGCTGGAAGCCCTGGAACACTTTAATGTCTGGAAATTCAAAAACATTAGGCTTCTCCATACCTCAGTTTTACACACTTTCCTGTCTGAAGATGGAGAGAGCAAAGGGAAAGGCAAAAAAATCCTCTTTTCTTTCCCTGTCTGGTCTCTTTAAGTTTGCTGAATGACAGTTTTTGTTGTGTAAGTGAAACCACAACAGCGACCTTTGTTCAACAAGGGCCAACAAAATTATTAGGACTGGTAAGAGAAACAGAGCATGCAATTTAGGTTTTAGAAAAAAAAATCAAGATTAAATGTTTGCTGTGCTTCTTTTTACTCTGGTGGTGTAAATTACATTGAAATTCTCCTGTCCATCATTTTCTCTTCCCTGCTGGTAGGTCCTCAGAGGTGAGTGGTCACACAATGAGCCTGAAGTGGAATGCTGGTTGTGAGAACCTGCATCTTTACCCCTACAAACCTGAAGTCTCGAGGAGTATCTTCCTTCTGTCTGAATTGAAAGGACTATGTATTTAAATACAATAGGTAGCACCCTTCAGAGTTAGAATTAGCTTTACATGGGTCAGGAACCTTTATCATATTATATGGCTTTTCAAGTTTCTCAGAGCAGATTAGCAAGGAGTAGTAGACAGCTGGCTCTCTTCTGTAGGGTGATATGCAACTGGATATCGTAAACAGGGCACCAGCCAGCTGGTCCTTTGTTTTGGCCACTCTGGGTTTCCCTATTGTGAGTTACCTCTATACTTCTTAAAGCACATGAACAGTGACAAAGCTGTTGTGGTATGAACTAGTTTAGCCTAGTTACTGACTACTATAATGTTCTGGGCAGGATGTGCTAAGGGAGAGAAACAAGAGGCAAATCTTAATAGAAGAGCGAGAAGCTACTTCTATCAGCTGTACACATTGGTTTACCGATTCTATTTTTGATAGAAAGCTGGTGACCTGTTATTGAGAATTATCACTTTTCATGCCTTGGTTTGTGAAACAGAAGAAAGTAACCAGAAGAGTTAAAATTAGTGAGAGAGTACAGGATAAATGAATACTTGTGATAGTATTTATTAAATTAGTGGGATCTGCAAGAGTTTTCACATATACTAGAAATCTCTTATTTCTTGCCACACCTAACTATTTATTCTTTGAAGTATTTGTGGATGTCTTTTTCAGAGGTGCAGAAGTCATATACCATGTCCCATTTGAGGGATTTCAGCACGTGCTTATCATCTCTGGGTAGAAGTCTGTTGTAAATCTCCCAAAATCCCATCCTCATCATCCACAGAATCACAGAGTGGTTGAGGTTAGAAGGGACCTCCAGAGGTCAATTTGTCCAATCCTCCTGCTCAAGCAGGGCCACCTAAAGCTGCTTGCCTAATATCATGTTCAGATGGGTTCTGTGAATCCGTCTCTAGAACAGAGACTCCACAATCTTTCTGGGCAACCTTTGCCAGTGTTTGGTCATCCTCACAGTGGAAAAAAGTGTTTGCTGATGTTCAGAGGGAACCTCCTGTGTTTCAGTTTGTGTCCATTGCCTTTGGTCCTTCACTGGGCACCACTGGTAATAGCTTGATTCTGTCCTCTTTGCACCCTCCCATCAGATAGTTCTATACATTGACAATATCCTCTTGAGCATTCCTTCTCCTGCTTAACAGTATCAAGCTCTCTCAGGCTTTCCTCATAGCACAGATGCTCCAGACCCATAATCATCTTTGTAGCCTATCACTGGACACTCCAGTATGGCCATGCCTCTATTTTTTTGGCAGGGGCTGGGAGGAGAGGGGGGGACACACCCAGAACTGGACACAGTACTACAGATGCAGCCTCACCAGTGCTGAGCAGACAGGAAGAATCCTCTCTTGACCTGCTGGCAGTGCTCAGCCTACTGCAGCACAGGATGCCCTCAGCCTTCTTTCATACCCATACTGAATAATACAAGAAAGGAATAAAGCCCTTGTGTTTTCTCCATGGAATATAAAGTGCCAGGTACTTAAATCTTCTTATAAAAAATGAAGCATTAAGGAAAAACATCTCATCAGTGGTCATTACAAGTGAATTAATCTTCTTTATAGTGTCCATAAATATTGCTAATGCTTTAGTGTTTCACACATTGAACTCAGAGATGAGAAAATATAAATCATTAATACATCCACTCTTTTCCAGTCACCTCATAACAAAACAAGCCTGACATACCTGGCAAAAATTGTGAGACTCTCCATTTCCTATAAACTTGAGAGACCTATGTAAGGTTATTTGCAGCAGGTTGTGGAAGGAATTTCAGGAAATTCCGTTCCCAAAGGACAGATTCTTAAGTGTTCATAAGCCACTTGCCATCAAAAGCAGACCAGTTTGCTCCTCCATACATGGTATGAACTGGAGAAGTATTCTCAGGTATGGTAGCACACAGGTGAGAAGAGTACACTTGTACCATGCTTAAGTGGGAGACGCCTCAGTCCTACAGAACCACCACACAGCTGTCCATCTTTCACTTTATCTGAGGTCTCACTCTGCTTCTGTCTATTATACACCCTCGATTATCTTCCTATTCCCTTTCATATTTCCATAACATGTCCTAATTAGAATTCCTCTCTCCCTGGGAATTATCAACTACTCCTTTTCAGTGCCCTTTTGTTGTCTTTGTGCAGCTGGTGAATGAGACTGATGTAGCCATAAAAGAACTGTCTCTTCAGTTAGGCTACAAGCAAGATACCTAAGGTCTGGAATTTATAAGAAATGAAGCTTAAATAGGAAGTCCTGTATGTATTTCATATATATCCATAGTAACAGACCTCACAGCAGACTTTTTCACTTGGTCAGCCACCCTGACAGTGGTTGCTATGAACGTTTTGATAGTTTCTTGGCAATTAAAAGGTTTTGTAGAAACTGCTGTTTGTGACAGTATATTGTTTCCCTGAGGTGAATTTCACATTTGACTACATGTTATTCTGGCATTCTACACATACACACATACTCAGGCACAAATGAAACAGCAGAAGATGCTTATTTCATTCAGGATATTTCCAGCACACAGATAATGAAAACACTCCACATGCAGATAATAACCAAAAGTGAATATGGGCAGTCTAGTTCAATGTAATTGCAACCCATTTTCACTATAATCACTGTCTGCATTACAACAAGGCATCACATGGCCTTGCAGCAGATCAGAATATAAACCAAGACTTCGAAGATGACAAGGAAACAAAAAAATAAAAATTGTTTATAGCATCTGATGTAATTTTCACATTATAGCATAGCACAATGGAACATTTTGTGTCTTTTATTGCAGTGCAGGAATTAAACTGCAGAATGCCAAGTCCAAGTGACATGTTTCAGATTTGAAGTACTTACAGAGAAAAAACAGCCTATATGGCTTTTGGATAAAATTAATAACTCCAAAGGTGCAGAATACAATCATTAAAAAGCTGGTACACTAACAGATTAAATAAACTTTGAATTTACAGGACAGATGCCTTTTAATAGTTCAAATATCACTTGATTTTATTCACCCTTTTCTATGTAGCCATTTAAAATTTTATGAGCAATTAATATTAATTAGATAAAAGATTTGAATTATTCAATCAAACAAATCTTCCAGATTTTTCTTCCTCCTAATAAGTTCTTTATATTGTAGGTGTTCCAGCTGAAGAGCACAAGAATCATTTGGAATTCAAGCTTTGTCTCACTTAAATGTCAGGAAAATATGACTTTTTAATAATAAATGAAAAACTATTACCATTAACAGATATACAAAAATCAACAGTCATTCATGTAATTATGCAAATCAGATTATTTCCTCCCCATTTATATTTTAATCATCCAGCAATAACTAGAAACATTTCGGACACAAAAGACATTTTTTGTACTGCAAAACCCAGCAATTTCATCATCACTTTTGGTCATAGACCAATAATGAAGATAATGAATTAATCACTGCTAGCTTTCATTTTAGGTTTCCATTACTGTGTTCATCTTCCTGTTTTTCTGATACCTACTTGGAAACCAGGAGTGGAAGCCGAGGCACATGTAAAAAATTCAGTGATGAAACTGAAATGTGCTCTATAGCACCCAGTTGGAAATGAGAAAGAATATGGGGGGGAAGGGGGAGGGAAATTGCTTTGAGAAATCACTCAGTTGGGGTAGTAAAGATGATTATCATGTGGTTAACAAATCCTAAACAGGAGTGAAAGATAATGGCCTACTGATTGGCTTTGGAGATCAGTTAGTGCTGGTTCCAGTTAGCTCTTCAGGGATGACTGGGTAGCTAGAGTGAACAGGACAGTAATTTGAAAACAATCCTGTTGAATGGAGCTGTGAAAACCAATGAGTACAATGATATGACACAGAGACATAAATCTGTGCCAAAAGCAGCAAAATTATTTCCTCCTTTAAAAAAAAAAAAAAAAAAAAAAGAAAATCAACCTAACATACCTGGGGAAATCCAATTAAAAACAGATACAGAAATAACTCAGCCTGTTGGAGAGGTCTAGTTAAGATATAAAAGTCCCAATGGTGAAATCTAAAAGTGAATTGAGACAGAGGTTGGCAATCTGATATGGCTGCAAAACCAATTTGTACAATTTAGGGTTGTATTCACAAATGCACCACATTATGGAAGAACAAGGCATAGGATTTGGATAGCACATGCTCATCTCCCAGGACTACTAAGAGAGATCCCCATGAATTTGAATGAGTTCATAGAAAAGCAAGAGCATTTGAAATTGAATTACAGATTTCATAAGGTATGTTGCTGTAGAAACAGAAAACTGTAAAGAAAACATGTTGGGGTTGACAGGGTTGGCAGTGGCCATTCTTTCATATTTGAGGAGAGGTAGCTTAACCTAGATGATTACATGCAGAACTTAAAACCACTAGGAGACACTGTTCCTATGTGCTCATGCAACCTCATTTTTTATCACAGATCTCTATTCAGTTTTAGTAACAGAAAAAAATCATTAACTCTTCCTGTGAAATAAATTTATAACTACCAAAGAGCCATTATTGTTCCTTAAATATATGTTCATAAGTGTACCTCATAGACACATACAATACATACTTCTTGTGCAATGTGACATATGAATGTATACCAAAGTCTTGTGACAAAAATTCTCTACACACATGCTTTGCAAATATAGCCCTTGAAAGGGAAGTATATTTTTAAAAGACACCGAGGTATTACTGGACATCTAGGGCTGTGTCCTAGGGCTATGAAGCTGGTAAAGGGCCAGAGGGGAAGCCATACAAGGAGCAGCTGAGGTCACTTGGTCAGTTCAGCCTGGAGGAGACTGAAGGAAGACTTCATTGCAGTCTTCAACATCCTCACAAGGAGAAGAGGAGAGTCAGGCACTGATCTCTTCTCTCTGGACAGACAGTGACAGGACTCAAGGAAATGGCCTGAAGTTGTGTCAGGGGAGGTTTAGGTTGGATATTAGATAAAGATTCTTCACCCAGAGGGTGGTTGGGCACTGGAACAGGCTGCCCGGGGAAGTGGTCACAGCACCAAGCCTGAGAGAGTTCAAGAAGTGTTTTCTGATGAAATCACAATTAATATTCGAAGTATCACAGCAAATATTTTCTTGATGAAAACTTCAAATTGTCCTATTTGTTTCTCAAGTGCTCAATTCAGCTTATAAATAACCTTTGAGACAACAAAGGACACAGATATACGTGTTTTATGTTGTTATATTTTATATTCATTTGAGAATCCTTAGATAAGATGATTTCAAGATTGATATAGAGAAATTACATACAAAATAATCAGTTTCCAATGACAAAAGTCCAGGCTTCTCTTGTATTCTTTAAACTAGCTTTCTTCAACTAAACATTAAAATATTTTTCCGTATTTTCCTGTACCTTTTGATAAAGAAAAATCAACTCTGTCTCATCATATTTTAGAAATTATACAGTGTATAGCACTTGCAAGGACCTACATAATTCAGAAAAAACACCTGCTTGCTCAAAATAATCACCTCTACCAGGAAGCTTACATCACCTGGGGGGAGTAACATGCATGAAATTATGCAGGCATCTGAACAAGCTATGCAAGCTTTGGCATGGGTGAAATAGCAATTAATTAACAAGTCACCCCACAGTTGCTGAAATGCTGATTTCCTTATGACTATGGCGGCAGCCTTCTTCACTTTCAGAGAGGAAGATTGTCTTTTGAAGGAATCAGAAGAGATAGGGAAGAAATGAGGAAGAGGGGCAGGAAAAGGTGAACTATTCTTTATTTTAATTAGCTATATTATCTTAAGAATTTTGAACAAAAGGAGATAAAACATAGATAAAAGAATACCCTTACTTCAGTAAACTCTTAACAGACTTTTATTCCTGCCACTAACTTTATCTACTGATTAAAAGGAAAGTTTCTTCAAATATGCCATCTAGCACTGCTAACAGCTACAGTCAAAACTGTAATTCTCTCATAAGCTTGAAAATAATTAAGCCATTTAAATAAAATATGATATTCTAGTCCATTATGTAGCAAAAGAATAAAAATAAAATTCAAATAATATCAATGAGTTGTCTAATCAGAGAAAACTGATTTGTATGACATTATTTCTATGGAATTCGGAAGGGGAAAAATATTTGTGTGGTTATTTGCTCCATCAAAAACTCATCCCCCCCAAGTCAAATTGAAAATACCATAGATTCAAATTCTGGATACTTAATTTGGTTCTGTAATGACAGCCCTACAGATCTGGACTTTCTTGTGGATGTGCATGTGACTTGCTGAGAGTTAAATGAAAAGTGCTATTAACCAATAATTTAGCAATAGAAAACTATTTATAAACAGATAACAAAACTAGCAAGAAGAACTGTTTGCTTATTGTGAGAAAAAATATTTTGCATACTTCTCTATTCATGTATCAAGGCAGCAGCAAATAGTGTTAATATTATTCAAAAAGCAGTATCACAACTCAAAATGGTTCTTATAACTGAGTACTGCAGCTTGTTGGCCTCACAACAGACTGGTTCAAGGACCTGACAGGAGCTGTTGAGGGTTCCCACAACATCTACAGGTATGATTATCTCTCTTATACGGTGCAGCCCACTGTGGAATTCAGACAGTTTTGCCTTGAGGACAAACGTGCCAAACCTAAACAGAAACCTATCTTTCTCCCTCAAATGTTCCTTTATCCGTTAATTTTATTAATGACATACCACAGTGCAACACAAGTAACATTTCAAGTGGAAGCAACAGCTTCAAATAAAGAAAAATCACCTAAAGATAATATTCTATGATGGTCTGTGATCACGCTGGAGAAAGAAATTATGAACACATGTAAAATTCACACTTAGAGACACTGCACACTGGGACAGAGCACACACACTGGATAGCTGGCATGGTAGATTAAAGGTTGATACATAGAAAAAAACCCACAAAATACAGAGTTCCAGTTTGGGAGGGACAGGAAAGTAGCTGATAATGAAAAGTGTGATCTGCAAAAAGATCTCTGTACTGAAAAATTTTGTCAGGACAAGGGTTGAATTTCCTTGCCTATAAACTTCCTCTATT
Source organism: Margarornis squamiger (assembly GCA_035222235.1). Classification (NCBI taxonomy): domain Eukaryota; kingdom Metazoa; phylum Chordata; class Aves; order Passeriformes; family Furnariidae; genus Margarornis; species Margarornis squamiger. The sequence continues at coordinate 76,175,579 of JAWWTY010000106.1, read as the reverse complement.
CTTAGGGTTATAATCAGGGCTGAAGCAAAAACAAAACTCAGTTTCATGGGCAAAGAAAAAAAATCTACCAATGAAAGTAAGAATTGAGACTGGATGGTCCTCAAATATTAGCACCCATGAGGTGTGACAGTGCCTCTGTCCATAAGAATAAGGAAAGAGAGAAGGGGAAACCACAGAGGTACAGCCTCGAGGACTCTGGAAAAGCTCCAGCAAACCAAGAAGGACAAGATGACGAAGCAACTCTTGTATAGAAATAGGAAAGTCGAAACTGTGGATATAAATCAGAACATGGTAAGGTTTTAACTTGTGAGAAAGCTGATAGCATGACCAAGTTCAATGGTTAGGGTTTAGGTTTAAAAAAGAGTCAAAAGCTAGAGCTCTGGTTACTGTAAGAAGGGTACGAAAGGAAAGCTAAAATAAAGGCGGGGAGGGGAGGGGTAGTAAAAGAATTAGTAAATTCCCTGAAAATTTTCTCAGCTTGGTCTTCTTTGGGAATAGGGATATAAAGCACAACATGTGTCTAGGTTAGGATTTAGATTACAATTCTCTTAGTGTTAGGGAAAAGAAAAATCCTAGAGCTCCTTTTGAACTGGGATGGCAAACAGACAGAAAACATGAGGGCAAAGCTGTAAACAGAATTTGTTCATCTGGGCCAGGGCACTGTGTCTTGATCAAAGGCTCAACTAAGGCCAGGACCAATATTAAGTTAGGATAGTTGTTGGGAAAAAGACAAAGCCTACAACAGTGCTTAGACAGAGGCTGCAAAGGGGCAGACAAAACCAGACTGCCAAAAGAATTGTTCCCTCAAGACTTGTTCATCCCTGCACTGGCCATTCAGCTAGAGCTCATTGAAGGAGAAGGCCTCCACCAAGGAAGAGGATTAGAGTAGGGAAAGAGACAAGACCTACAGCTGGAACTGGAGTGGGGTTGCAAAGGGGCTGCCCAGAAAGGTGTATGTTTCAGAAGGAATTTTCCCCTTAAAACTCCATGTGGAGATGGGGCCAAGATCTATGGTTAAGGTTACGGTTCAAGCTAGAAAAGAGACTAAGCCTGGAGCTGCACTTGCAGTGGGTCTGCAGAGACACTGTCAAGGAGGGATGTATGTTGCACAAAACATTCTGTTTAGAGAATTTGTTTATCTGGGGCATGGCATTGGTCTAGGCATAGAATTCATCTTGGGTGGTTTAGTTTTATGGTTTGTCTCCTCCCTAGCTCTAATTCTAGCATCAGTTGGGCCTTTGTCAGAGACATTCCAAACTCAAAAATTCTCTGGAACAACACTTTTGCCAGTCCACACCTCCCTTTGGCAGCCCTGCTGCATCACTCCAACCACAGCACAAAGCTTGCTCTCTTTCCTAACCACAACTTTAAGGTTAGGTCTTGCCTGGATTCTATTGCAACCCACTGAGCCACAGTCCAGGTGAAGCGATTTCCATAGGACAATTCTTTTTGCAGCATACTCCTTCCTTGGGCACAGCTGCACTCTGTGGGTTTCTCCCTTTCCAAACTCTTGGGCTTGGCCACCTTTGTCTTGACTGAGCCACGTCTCAAGAACCAGTGTCACAGCCCAGATGAAAAAGTTTCCCAGGGGACAACTTCTCTGCAGCCTGTATCTTTCTTGGTGCAGTCTCTTTGAAGGTCCTCTTCAACTGGATTTTCTGTGGTTATTTTTTTCTTGATCCCTAAGAATCCCAAGTGATAAGCTGACTGCCCTGACCCTGGTCGCTACTCTTATCAGAGGCTGCACATTCCTGAGAAGAAAATTCAGGTGTCAGCTGTTCCTTTTCTTATGGGATTTTTCAGTGTCCTAAACACAGGTATCCCACAATTTCTCTTTTTACTAACTGTATTTTTATTCCTGATATAATCCTAAACATAAGTCTAGGCACTTCCCTTCTTCATTTTACCCAGGAAAGGATTTACTCCAGGGGGAAATCTAGCCTATGGGGGGTTTTTTCAGAGCCCTTCTGCTGCACCACTCAAGCTGTAGCTCTAGGCTTTTTCTCTCAATCATTAGAGTTGTAAAAGAAAATGAGTGGTGCATAAATAATTGTTTCCTTAGGAATTTTTCATCTTCACAGGCATTTTTTTTTTCTAAGGTTCATTTCAGGGTTTCGGTTGAAGTTATTTTTGACTGAAAGTCCACAGCTAAGTTTGATCCCATCTGGACAGCAGCTGACAGAGAAACCCATGGGCAGACTCTAATATTCTCCTTGGAAGAACACTGAATCTTTGCATGGAGTTCTGTTTTTGGGTTATGCATCAGCCATGCATTTATGTTAGTGCCAGAAGAGGTTTAGTGTCAAAGAGAAATCAGAGATGAAGTTATAGTGGGGCTGCAGTGTACTCTCCATTGTTAAGTAAGAGCTGATGCGACAACTGAAAAATTGCATCATACTTACCTAAGTGTTTGTCTGAATGGTGAGGGTTTCCTCTCCCATGGTCAAGGATAGGCTTAGGGTACTCAGTAAATATTAGGTTTGTGGAGGCAAATAATCAGTCCAAAACTTCAGGGAGACTAAGTTTGGAAAGGGTGTCCCAAAGGGAACTGTGAATTCTAAAAAAAGTGTTCTTTTGGATAGACAGAATCTATCTGGTCTTTTGTGACACTCCCCTGAGGTGTAGGACTTGGTGTTAGGGCTTTTGTTTCTGTTGTGAGAAGGAGAAGTAATAAAATTAGATTTTGAAGATGTTTTTTACAGTTAAGACTTATGTGAAAATTATTTTCTTAGGAATATTGATTGGTTTTGGTTGGACTATTAGCCCTGTCCTAGATCAAACTACAGTTATTAACTAAGACTAGACCTGCAAGAAAGAAATTTCAGAACTGCCCTTCCAGGGGCCTGTAATGGACTGCCAAAGGAAGGTGAAATCCTCCCATGAGGAAATTTTTGTCATGACTGGGCTGGCATGCTTGTTTCTGAGGGTCACCTTGCATTAGGGTTTGTGTTGAAAGAAATACAGTAATTTGTTTGAACATGTAAGCTGTTTCCATTTTTACTAGCCTTAAGTAACTGGCAGACTAATGGCGAATTCATGTGCTTTGCATGGTACCATCAGTAAGGAGTCCCAGTGCTAACCACAAAATTGCAGTGTAAGCATAGATTCACCTAGGCTAAATGCAAAAATTGTAGACAAGAAAGTTACAAGATACTTTGTAAAGGAAAGGCCTTTTTTCCCTCTTACACAGCAGAAAATACTTTAATTTTGTTAGCATTATTTTGGCAATGAAATACCTACATGTTTTTGTTTTGTATGATACTATTTTCTTGAGTTTCTGTTGCATTATATGCATGCCCACACACAAATCTGCTCCAGAGTTTTCTGTTGATATCTGTAACAACTGAAAAGTCTTAGAACCCTCAGCAGTGGCTAGAAAGAACTGAATGTGTTTTCAGTGACTTTCGAGGAAAATAATAAATTCTATATAATTATTCTACATAATTTCACTTACGATCATCATCACAGTATCTATGTGTTTATGTTTGCTATATGCTACAGCAGAGCATCAAACTAACAGTTTTAGGACTGTATATCTAGCACACATGACATAGGTTATATTTGCAAGAACATAAATATAACTTTTCAGTTGCTTCTGGCTGCATGGATAATCTTCCATAAACAAATTGCGGATGACTGAACAATGCTAGCCTGAACATGCCTGTTCAGGAGATTTTTGTAATAAACCCCTCCTTTCTTAGGGAGATGCTTATGCCTTAGGCTCTCTGTGCAGTAAGAACCAGGATCTAATTTTTGTAACTGCAGAAAGTTCAGATTCTGTTTTTCAGTTTAGCTCATTAAGACCAAGAGAAACCCACATCCAAATATGACCAAACAGGTTACTGCATTCACACTGGGACTTGATTAAGACCTACCTCACCTTCTAGTCTAGGTATGAGAAAATCAGTGTAAGTGAAATAAGGAGCCTCTCTGAAAGGCTCTGACATAAATAAGGATGGTTACGGCAGCAATGGTTATGGGAATAATACTAATAGTGTTGCAGTGACAGCTTATATTTAGTTTGCTTCTTTGGACTACTTTCCACAAAGCTGACCCAGTTTATACCTATGTTGCTTCTGCTTTCCTGAGCATAGCATCCATTTATCAAATCAGAATTCAGACCACTGTTTTGCATTCTGCATCGAGCTTTACTTGAAATCCTCTTTCACATTCTGCATTACAATCTTTAGAGCTTTAAAGCCATATTTTGAGTAAATTATAAGAGCTTGTATATAAAATGACTAGTTTAAACCTTCCCATTTAACCTATTTTCATTATTATTCAAATATATGTATATATAAAATACTTAACATCCTTATATCCAGTACCATTTTTATTCAAAGGAAATGATAATGTTTATGCACTGTGCTTTGTGTAAAAAATAAATCCTACAGAACTGCACAGTATCACTGGGCATATCATTAATTATTACAGAAAATATTACCGAACAAGAAAACATGATAGCATTCAACTAGATGATATAGAAAAGTTCTTCAGATGTTATGATTGTTGCCTAGAGCATAATACTGAGGCAAATGTAGGTATATGGCATACTTTGTTGTTCTACCTGCACAGAAATTCTGAGGACTCTAGTCTGTAAATCTATGCATGAACTAATGAACTAATCACAAAAGCAAGATTATCACAATGGCAGTCTAAACACATGTTAACAGCTGGAAAAAATATCTGCACCATTTTCAAGTCCCTGCCTGTTTGATATTACTGAGAAGTGTAGATACCTTCTGAGACAAATGACATTTTTAAGGATAAATATGAATTTCAGCAGCTGCTATATTTCACCTTTTATAGGTTACAGAGTAACTTTCTATTTACATAGATGTGGAGAATGTGTGGAATATCTAGGAAGTAAATTTAATCCTCTGTTTTAATTTATGTGGCTGTATGTGTGCATTTACACTTGTAGATAAGGGTTTGTACTGGTGTCCTATCTTCTCATTTGTTTTTCTTTTTTCCCCCAAGTGACAGAAGTGCTGTATAACATTGTAACATCAGATCATTACAAAAATAACTATTTGGGGGCTGTCCTCATTGCACTGGAGGATCCAATTGTTCAGACCTAAGGCAGTGTCTGTACAAATGCTCTAAAGAAGGGATTTAATCACTATCCAGTATCACTGGAAACAGCCCAAAAGAGATTTACCCAGGTAGTGAGAGTGGTCATGTTCATACTATATCAGGGCACAGGCTTGTCCATGTACTTGCCCTATGGCAACAGGGCTATAATTAGAGCTGTAGCTATTGGATTAAAAGAGATGCTGTTATACTCAAACTCCTGTTGTGGGCAAAAGGAAACATAACAAATAAATGAAGTTAAGAATGCATTTTTACTCCACTTAGTTGTTTTAGTACTATAACAGTCTGAATTAAATAACTAATTGCCATAGTCTTCAGCGCATGAATAAGTTTTAATTGTTTTGACCTCCACCTATGCCCACTGGTCCAGGAGCTGCAGTTAAGCTCCTTGCCTGAATTCTGCTGTAGTTATGTTTGTGCTCAGCTGTGTCCCTAGCTTGGTTTTGCTTTTTGCTTTGTGTATCTCAGATCTTCACTAGACTGCAATAATAATCACCATCCCTAACCTTCTCAGGTCTATGCTTCTGTTGGAATGACTGCTGTCCCTCTGTGCATTGTTGTTCCTGGCTTGTTCTCTCTTGTGAAGCAGCCAATAATCTCAATCCCTGACATATTCCTGAAGGCTCTTTCTTAGAGGAGATCAATAGCCACTTGCCCAATCTGATGTCAGGACATGACTGTGACTTATATTGTGCAAGAAATCGTGCAGTCCACAGAGATTTTCTAACCTTCCTTCACTTCTTGTACACTTGAACAGGGACATCAAGAAATCCCTTGGGTATTAGTTTTTGTGGTTAAAAACATTTGAATAGATATGACCCCAGCCTGGGCTTCTATAATCCTGACAAGGCATCAACTGTTACAACATATGCAGCTGATGAAGAACCAGGGCACTGAGGTGCACTTTACCTTCTGTGACAGCAGCAACAATGCATGTTTTCTACCCATGCATTGTCATTCTGTTTCAGACTGAAAGGGCTCAGCACCCTGTGCTGCTCTGCATCTGTGCCTCAAGCTACAGTAAAGAACTGAACTATAATGAAAACTGTTAATATGCTGATATGAATTCTTTCAACAACTGTATATTAAGTACATTACAAAGTTTTATAGGATGAAAATAAAGAGCAGGAAGAGAAAAAAATAAGTTTCATAGGATGAAAATAAAGAGCAGGAAGAGAAAAAATAAGTGCCTTAAGGAAGACTAGTGTACAATGATTATCGAGTGAGATGTTTGACATCAGCAGTTCAGTACAAACATCTAATACTCACTCCCAGATGCTGCCACCTAGAGTCTAACATTATGACACTGTGAGCACTAGGATAATAGAGTGACTTTCAGCTGGAGGTGGAGATGTTGGTGTTCAGGGAAGTATGTGACAGGAAGAGGTGAAAGACCAGACAAGCAAGTAGAAGACAATTTTAACTTGAATTTTTTAAGTGTCTTCCTTCTGTAATTGTCAAAATCACATCTTACACTGGAATGAGGGAACTTATCATGGAAAAGTAAATTGGAGCTGCTATTCTGTATATTTATCAGAATACTTAAAAAGTATATTTATTTGAATTTCAACTTCCATGTCTGAAAAATAATGGTCAGCAGAATAAAAGATGTTCTAGTTGAGCAGCCTTGCCTTCAATGTTGACGAAAAAGACTTCACGTTCTCAAAAAAAGTCTTAAAGAAAACATATTTAAGCTTCTCTCTCCATCAGTAGAATATTGCAGAAGACAAAATATCCCCATGAGGCAGCCTAACTGGAAATCCAAGGCAGCCTGGAAAATTAGTTATCCTGCTATGCTTTAGAAATTGCAAACAGCAGCAACCCAGTTTCTCAGCTAACTTGAAGGACCTGGCAGCATTTGCTACAAGATTCAGTGCCTAGATTCTCACACTGTGTGCAATTTGTTTAGAAATGAGCTATGAACCTAGATCTCAATTTGCTCAACAGGATATGGTTTGATTAAATGTGTCCAGATGCATTTGTAATGGGATTATGGATTTCAATTAGGAGTAAGCAACAGTCATTATAAGATAATACTTTTTCAGGCATACTCTAACTAGCAGAATTGGGGCAAGAAATAGGAGTATGAGGGAAAAGTCTCTCACTTCTTTCTCCCTTCCACAACATTGTTACTGCTTCTTCACACTGAAGCACTGGGTTTTTTCGAAGTTCACTTTGCAGTTCTCTCCTTTCTCTTTGCTGCCCTGTTGTCTCATCAATGGTTTCTAGTTCCACTGAGCTCTGAACACAGTCATACTCCCAGTAACAGGCTGATCTGCTATGCTTCTGCCTGCTAGTGAATGACAGCAAATAAATCTTTACTATATTTGATTGATCCAGAAAGGTTAGGCCAGTTGTTTCCATGCTGTTGGTAGGGATAGTGCTTGACTGAACTAACTACCACTCCCTTACCTTGTTTTGAGAAGACAGTGTCTGTTCAGTGAGACCCACCATCCTCACAGCTGGTGGCAGCTGAAAAAGAGTCAACTCCCAATACCTCTTGCTCAATACCTAATTAAGCCTCACTTACACCTACTCTGGTAGACTGCATCTGAAAGAGTCATACTGCAGAACTGCACACAATAGGACTCTCTAATGGCTAAAGCTAAGACTGATTTGGCCCCTTTGTGGAAAAATAAGGGTTTACTGCATGAGCTGTGGTCAGTTCTCTTCTAATGAGAGGACTTATACCTCTGCTGCCCGCAGTAGAGAGTGACTACCGTCACAGAGATGTGCCAAAGTGCAACCTGAAACCATGCTGCTAAATTTTCTTTCCACCAAACAGGATGACTTCCTTTAAAATGGAAATGCTCTCCAGATTATATCCAGAAAGTCTGAAAAGCTGTTACCTGACAAGGGCCAAAATCATGCTAGAAAGAATGTTCAGAGTGTTGGACCTCACTTGGATCTGTGCCCTGATCTTGAGTAGTTTTGTGTCCTCAGAGAGCAGGAACTCCAGACAGTGATGAAAGCAGGTATGCAACCGATTCTGAAAAGGATGCTGGTTTTCTGATTAGAAATATTAATTGCTAACTGTGGTTTAAGTGCCCTAATTCATTCTGTGAAAAAGAATGCTGAAGAGCAAAGGTGAGAACAAGACAAAGCAGCTCATTCTACCTGTTTCCTTCTAGGAGTGTCGTAAATAACCATTACTGAAACAAATAATAATCATCTGTAATAGGCAAGAGAGCAAGGCTCTAACACATGCTTTACAGGCACGCTCTTAGGAAATCTATTCAGTCCCATACAATATTTTCCAGGGGTTGCAAGGAATGGGACCAGAAAAGTAGATCTTTATGTTAATAAACTGGCAACAAATTACCTGATACTTTTCTTGTGGGAACTGGCTGAAGATGGGATGTCAGAGAGAGCAGCTATCCTTTTATCTTTCTCCATTCCTCCTAATGTCTTGAAAAATTAAGCTCTTTAAGAGTACTAAATGTAATAAATCATATGGGCTATATATGAATGTATATATATACTTATATTCCTGACAAAACTAATATTGCCACTGCCATTTCAGACAGTCACATCGCACTCTGAGGACTATATATACCCTAAAGCACAACAGATGTGTCTGCTCAGTTATGCCACTTACCTGAAGCACTCTTCTCCTCACTATCTCTTGGTGACCCGTTAGATGTAGAATGTGCTTCTTTACAAATTGTATAAATGCCCACAAGGAACTTTAAAGGATGTGGCAGAGTCCTACTTTAGCAGGCTCTTCATTCTAAATATAATAGGCACCCTAGAGAACAGAGAGGAGGCAAACTGAATAAAAAGAATTTAGAGTGGACAATGATTGATGCACATATCTGGGTAGAGTTACCTTTTCTCCTCATCTGTCATTGTGGTGGTCCATGATGTCTATTATTATATAGACATCTGGCCCGTTAATGTTATGATCAGTCAATGCACATGCTCTGATTCTATTCCTACCTACAAAGCCAGTCTGCACAAGTTTGCACTGTACCAGAAAGCTCCGTTTGCACACACTGCCAAGGCACTGGCCCAAACAGTATGGAAATGACTCACAGGCAATGCACTACTCATAATTTTGCCAAATGGGGCAATGGATTGGAAATTTTGTTGCATCTGCCATAATATTCGGGCCAACTTTCTCTTCTGCTAGGGAAAGCAAACAGTTTTTCAGACCTGATGAATTTAAAAGGAAATATGACAAATTCTGCCTGTTCATTCCATTCACATATTTCTATTCACTAGTTACAGTTCATCACTATTCTATTTATATCCTTTAGTGTAAGAGAAGATCAGGTGCCTCTTTGCACCACTGTTCTGGACAGTTATTAACAACCCATGGCATTGAGTGGACTACTAAGATCAAACCCCTTTTCTACTAGAACAGCACAAAAATATGGGGTTTCTTAGCCTAGACTAATCACCTAGTCTCTTGCTAATCCTTTATTTGATGGAGCCCTAGACTGAGTGCACAATTAATTCTTTGAAATGTACAGACAAACATTAGTTAAAAAAACATTGGCGTTTACAGTATAGATGGAGAAATGGAAAACCAACTGAGGAAAGGACAAGAGAAATTGAGAAACACAGGTAATAACTCCAAAGCCTCACAGCAGACTCACATGAGGAAGTTTCATTAACTGCAGCAGGAAGGAGCTGGCTACATCCCAGACACATCTCTGATTACTTCAGCAAATGAGAGAACGAGAAGATAAAGGGCTGATGAGTTAGAATGACCTGAGATTAACTTACCCTGAAAATCAGTCCATAGGGGAAATAAATTTTAAAGGTATAGGTTTGTTTCTGAAAAGCACCCATCTCTGTGCCATTTTCCAGGATCACAAAGCACATGATGCTAGAGGTACATTAGACACAATTGTCACAGGTGATAATCAAAACCAGTTTTAATTAAATATAGGGTTATTAAACCAGACAATATCACTGAAAAGTTTCCTTCAGAGGGTATTTATTAAGCTTCTAATTTATATTGCAATATTGTTTATAACATATGCTCCATATTCAATCCTTTTCTCCAGAGTTAAAACTAAGAAACAGAGAAGTACAAACATGATTCAGACAGTGATAAGATTAACATGGAAAATCCAAAAGGTAGCTGCCTGGGAGAGTTAAATGCCAGCAGTCCTGAGCAGTGGTAAAGTCTTTTCACAACACAGACAAATCTTAACGCTTTAAATTGGAATACATTTCAGTTTTAGGTGAGGGGCTTGGAAAGTCTTTGGAGGTTTGTTTTTTAGTTCTTTTTTTTGTTGTTGTTGAAAAAATAGTAAATATTTCTAAGATGGCATACTGGAGGAAATATTCATTTCCTGCATCTCACAGGATCAGAGAAAGGAGCATCAGGTCTGTGTTCTCATAAACTCTTGTTTGCTTTTACTGAGCAATGCCAGTGCTACCGTATTCCATGTGGCAGTTCTTTAGAAATTCAGATGGCCCATATTTATTTCAGCACATAATTTTTTAGTGCTGCTCTAGGTAATAGTTTTGATCTATAATTCCACATGTGGTTAAAAGCCATTGATGTTCTCATATTTTTCATATTTCATTTGAAATCTACTAAACCAACAGCCACTGTGGTGCGTTTGCTGGATGCACAGCTGGGGTTTTTCAGCAGTTAGCCTTTGCAACTTACCCTTGGTTCCATGAAGCTGAAAGACATCTGACTTTTGGTTAATAGAGAGAGGCAGAGAGCACTTTTGAACGGATTGGAAGGCAATCTCAGCAGGATTGCAGGCATACAAAAGAAAATATTGCTGTGCTTTCTTCAGAAAGACAATTTATACGCTATGTAGTGAGGACATTTCATGGACATACACTACTCCACCCTGCCCTCAAGGAAAGGGCTTAATGGCCCAAGTGGCTAGAAAAGCAGAGGCAAATCCTAGTCCGGGTTTACAAAGCCACTAACCCCCCAGCAAGTTACACTTGTACAGGCATACATATTCATATTTAAACTAGCTACACAAAGGACTGTTTTCTTAACATGCCTTTATTAAAGCATTTTAATTGCTCTTTACCTCACATGCCAGCTACTTGCAGAGATTACAATATTTTATCACAGTTATTCTTTCCTTATATTCATACTTCTTTTGATTCTTTATTCAAGAAAGGACTGACAAACAGAACAATGTTAGTGCCTTCTGGGCTTGCCATAAGGGAAACTGAGATGATATGTGTAATATTCCTGAGAAGCACTCTGTCAAGAACTGAAATAAATAAAAAAGGGTGACGAACTTTCTGCTCCAGGCCAGCTGTGCCTCTTCAACACTCACAACTTTACTACTGCTGACAGTGCAGTACAGACAGGAAACAAACAGCACCTGCATGTGGAGCATCTCTTATACATCTTGGGGAACTGTAGACTGCATGATCCATAGCAATTCAGTCCCACTGGGAAGCATGGACAAAATACACCATTTCAGGAATTACAAATTCTGACTTTTGATCCAAAGAAACTTCTATTACAGATCTTGCAATTTAAATGATCTGTTTTCTGGGCTTGTAAATCTTTCAATCATATTTATATACAATTTTGCCCAACATATGTGGTCTTGGATTTCCCTTTCTATTCTTCTTACATAATGTCAGTCCATTTGATTTGGCAGTCATACTACTTACCTTGGAAGTCATTCTTCTCAGGCAGATGGTTAGCCATGAAATACATAAGAAAAATAAAAACAGCAAGCAAAATCCCAAAAGCAAATAGGTTCACTACCTCAGGGATCTTTTACGCAAATAATCAATGCAATTTAGATTCATAGAATGGGAGAATCCAAGCTTTGGCTTCAATTTCTGTGTTACTTCATGCAGAAAAGGAAATGTATTTAAGTGGAAAACTCCTTTGATTTCAGAATTAACTTATACATTTATAAATGGTCTCATTTTTCCTCTACTTTCAATAAGTCTTCACTATTGTGAATTTATTTTCTAAAGGACAGATCTTTGAGTTTCTGAAATTTCTGGGAATGAAAAGCCATACTATCAGTGTTAAGCTGCAGCTACAATTCATTGGCATTTATTTCACACCATTCTTCTGTGAAAAATCCAAGAGGGAAATAGTGGAACTTACTTATAAACCATCCATGATGTTATCAGTTCAATAGTTACAAACCATGACTTTGATTTCTGTGCATTCTGCTTTTCAATCTTTTAAAAGATTATTGCCTCAGCAACCTGAAAGTTGAGTTATTGTCATGTAACATGCACACCTCATAGCCCATTGCAGAGTAATCAGAGCTTTATAGAAGCATATTTAATTCATTTGCCCACATATTTTCCTTCTGTAGGTATTTCATACTTCATGCCATGAGGTTTTTTTACTATATGGAACTAGAGTGCCTGGCTTAAAAAAGGTCTAGATCCCTGATGTCAGTAAATAGAATTTGCTGCAAGGAGAGGAAGAAAGATTTTAAAAAGTCACAGCTGATTTCTGAGATTTGAAAGCAGCAGCAAACAGATCTGAGTTTATTATTCAGCAATTGAAATTTCAGATTTTGACTATACAATTAAGCTTCTGTGAAATCCACTTCTTTTTTTTTTTTCTCCATTTTTTAAAATTCCATTCAGTTCTCTCACAGGATGATTTTTACCTGCACATTATGGTGGGTGGCCCACTGAGCCACTCTATCACTCCCCTCCATAGCTGGACAGGGGAGAGGAAATACAACGAAAGGCTCCTGGGTCAAGATAAGGACAGGGAGAGATCACTCAGCAGTTAGTGCCATGGGAAAACCAGACTCGACTTGGGGAAATTAGCTTAATTTATTACCAATTAAATC
>JAWWTY010000106.1:76093537-76162610 GCA_035222235.1 Margarornis squamiger | reverse complement strand
GAAAACCAGACTCGACTTGGGGAAATTAGCTTAATTTATTACCAATCAAATCAGAGTAGGATAATGAGAAATAAAAAGAAATCTTAAAACACCTTCCCCTACCCCTCCCTTCTTCCTGGGCTTAACTTTAGTCCCAAATTCTCTACCTCCTCCCTGCCAGCAGCTCAGGGGCATGGGAAATGTGGGCTGTGATCAGTTCATCACATTGTCTCTGATGCTCCTAGTTCCAAGAAGGAGACCTCTTCCCCTGTTCTAGTGTGGGGCCCCTCCCATGGGAGACAGTCCTCCATGAACTTCTCCAGTATGAGTCCTTCCCACAAACTGCAGCTCTTCACAAACTGCTCCAGTGTGGGTGCCTCCCATGGAGTGCAGTCCTTCAGGAACAGGCTGCTCCAGTGTGGGTCCCTCATGGGGTCACCAGTCCTGCCAGCAAACCTGCTCCAGCACGGGATCTTCTTTCCGCAGGTCCTGACAGGAGCCTGCACCAGTGTGGGCTTCCCATGGGGTCAAAGCCTCCTTCAAGATGATCTAATCAGTGTATATAAATATGTGAAGGAAGGGCATGAAGAAGAGAGAGTCAGGCTCTTTTCAGTCGTGCCCACTGACAGGATAAACTTTAATACAAGGTATTCCATTTAAAAAGAAGAAAAAATCTCTTTACTCTGAGAATGGCCAGACTAGATGATCTTAAGAGGTTTCTTCCAACCTTAACCATGCTGTGACATCACCTGCCACAGAGATGAAGATGTCTTCAAAAAGCAGTACTTTAAAAAGTAGTCTGGAGTTCCTCTGCTGCTTCTATTTTTAGAGTCCAGAACCACGAATTCCATGAAATCTGTCATATTACTTAGGTCTTGATTCCATGAGCTTAAATATTTTTTCTTGGAAGAATATCAACCTCCTTAGCTCCAACTTTCATGGTTTCTGTGAAATCATAAGGAGCAAACCAAAAAAGCTGTAAAACAAAAAGAACTCAAAAAATACTTCTTCAATAAAAAAATAAATTTAAAAATATAGATAGAAAGCTAAAACTCAAAATTTTGGAACTAAGTTCAAGTTTTGCTGAACATTAGGGACAGCTATTACTCACCCAATTGCCAAGAAAGTTAACTGCTGAGTCTCTGTGGCTCCTATTTGCAGCACTCCAGTCGCTGCACTCCTGTGCCAGGAGCCAGGCACAGGCATCTCCCACTCTTGTGCAGGACCTCCTGCCAGCAGGTTCCTTCTTGTAAAATGAAACATGCCCCTACATGCTTCACGGCCCCAGCTCGCTCAGCTCATTGACACCATTACTGCCACATGCTCCTTCTGCCCACGCTGACCTCACAGCAAACTCAAAATCATAAGGAGATATTCCTTACAAATTAAATAGATGCTTCTCAATTTCACCTGGGGCGACAGTTTCAGTGAGTGCTGAATAATCAAACTCCATACCTATTTTCCTTCTCCAAAATGCATTTAAGCTGTTCTAAGCAGCTTTGTTATGGATTCTCATGGCTGAGTAATGGACAAACAAATCATTTCCTGTGATACTGCTTTGGGGGCAATACCGAAAGACCAGCAGAAACATCTACATCTAATTTCAGTGTTCAGTGTCAGTGCAGATTTGATGAAAAGCTCAAGAGCCTGTTAACACATTTGCAGAAATCCACATTCCAATTACAAAAGGGAAGATTAATATCATCAACTTCAGTCAGTTGAAAGTTAGTTGCCTCCTTCAAAATGAGCAACCTTAAGCCCGATATGTATGAAGAGAATGAATAACCACCTCCAGAAGATAATTCATCTCATCCTAAATCTGGTGCTTTAGACAAGATGAATCTCTCCCTACAGACACTTGATTCATTTCATTGACTACAAAATTAAGTGTTTAAATTTAGACAACTTCCAAGATTATAAGTCAGATAGGATAAAGGTTGCATAAGACATCTATTATCTGAACTCCGTTATCAGACATCGACATAGGCATTTTCATTGGAAATGTATGTCCAGAAACATCCAGAGAAGTGTTTCATAATGACAGGCAATTTCTTAGTGCAAATCTTTCAGAATCTAACACAGTCATTATATAACCCACAGTTCCTAGTATGTAAAGACATGATACAGTGCTATACTAGACATATGAGCCCTCATTAAAAAAAAAAAAAAAAAATTTTTTAGAATTCTGCTAATGAACTTTTCAAATATCCTGTCTCAGACACTGCAAAATTAACAAAATTAAACTTCCAAGGAAAGAAGCTGTTGACAAGGCTGCAGCAGTTAGAAAGACTAATCAAAGCACAAACTCGACTTTTAGCGTGCCTGATTTATTTGTGGGATTATTATTTAAAATGTATTACTTGTTTTAGTATCATCATGCTTGGAATTCTGCATATACAAGATTAGACATGGTTATTCTCTGGGGTATTTTTACAACAAATGCCAAAATTACTTATACCATAAGTATGTGTCATGAGAGAGGGAATAACCATGTAGCGAAACAAAAGAGCACAGAGGTGTTACAGAAACAGAGAGGTGGCTCATGAATACATCAGACTGAAGTTGTAAACTTCTCATGTTCAATTAAGTGGTATTAAACTTTCTGTTCAAAGGTTGAACACCCTCCCCAGTCTTTTTGGCACTGCAGAAATTGGAAATTTGACTTCAGATCACAGTATTTTGGGGCTATCTTAGAAATATTTTTCTTCATCATGTAAAGTGAAGATAATGGCTGGGATTCTACTTGAGGTTAAGAAAGCTGGGGAGTAAGCACAGACATCCAATGCATGTAGAATGCTTTCAGCTATTCAAAACATCTGCAAAAGGCTGGTAAATATGACACAATGCTTGAAGAAGACATATTTCTACTGGGGCTGTGAGAGAGCATAAGAAATACTTCACAAAACCTAAATGGCAATAGGGATCTACATACATGCAACTGAATCCTTCCCAGAGGTAGATGCCTACAAGCATGCTGCTTCCTTAAAATCTCATTCCAACTAATTCTACAACATAACTAGTTCCAACATTCTGGAGTGGTGGCTAGAGGCCAGCAGGATAGCTCTTTAATATCTCAAACAGCACTAAATATCTGCGCAACCACCTCTCATAGTTGGTCACCTGAAGCTTCCTCTGGGCTCTACCTAATATATTGACTAGATGCTCATTTTAGTTGACTAAGCATAAGAACCCAATACCATTAAAGATGTTTAAAAGTCTTCCATACAACTTTCATAAATGCTAAGGACTCCCTCAGGCTTTTTATTATACCTATCAGATCCACACAGACTCCCTAGATACTTTATAGCATTTCAAATGGCTTTTCTTCTCTTTAGGATTGAATATAGAGATACCTCAAACATCTAACATATCTACAGGTACCTACACAATTGACAAATGTTAATTTCAGACTGAATCCCAAGCAAGATTCCTTATATAATATTTAAAGTTAACTAGCTCAAAGGTTATTAGGAGATAAAATAAAATTTTAAAAAAAAACAAAAAAACAAAAACCAAAAAAAAACAAACAAACTTCTCAGGGACTTTCAGTTGAGAGCATTAATCAAGAACACTATGCTGTTACTAGTAAGAAGACTAATATGTGTACCTGTGTTATGGGAGTCAATGTCCACAGAGCTTCAGTTGCACATCAGTGTGATTGCTGGCTCTTCCTTAGACAACAGTCTAAAAATTAAAATCTCTAAAATCCATCTCTAAAAACTGAGTAACACTGTTTTGTTACATTACACCACCACAGCTATTTAGGTACTCTTTTCCCAAACTGGAATAGGGATAGGTAAGATGAAGTCATGAATTCGACTTTTCCCCCCTTTTTTCTTTTTGGCTTTTAATTCTCCTATTACCCTCCAGCAGCAGTATCTCTGTGTTCTCTCATTAGACTGACATTAAAAGATGGTGACTTCTGTAGTGAAAGAGTGAATTAATATCCAAAATAGTGAGACAATGTGACATGGAGAAAACAGAAGGAAAATATCTACAAATTAATTTTTCAGATGTTTAAAGTTTACATCAATCCTGAAAAAAAACAATGCAGTAATAAATATATTGTGCAGAATACCAAAATATGAGGCATATTTTCCCTATGTAAATATCTGATTCTTTAGAGTCAGTCCATTTGTGCGTTCAGGAAGATTTTTTCACTCAAACTTAATTTTTGCAGGTGCAGAGGAATAATTTTTTTTCCCTTAAACATAATATTTTCACGTGCACATTTACCAGAAGGTTTGGATTTATTTCTATTCCTTTTTTTTTGCTGTGTTGTTTCTAATAGAAGGATGAATTTGCTTCACAGTGTGCATTGGCATTTCATAAAGATCCATCTGAAAGATACTGAACTTTTTTTATCCTAGCACATCTGTGCTATTTGCAGTGTGTGCAACATGAAGGCACCCTCAAACAAAATGACACAGAATTGAATGTATTAATATGTTGAGCTAAAATAGAACACAGTTGTTCTGCTTGAGTATGGCTATAATTTCAGAGCCTTCGTACTGCTCTAAGTTGAAACAAACAGAAAAAATAATACAACATTCACCCTTTGAAGGCTTTCTCCAAAAATACTTCTACTTCAAGTCTGTTTAATTACTTTTCTAGAAAGATGTTAAAATAAACTTTTTCAAATAATTTTATTGTTCAGTTCACAAAAGAAAAGCTAAAGTGTAGGATTGTTTATTTAACTTACAACTGTAAACAACTTTTTGTAAGAACAGTCAGGAAATGGATTAGACAATAGTACACAAGAACACAGTCAGAAGCATTTGGGTCACTGTAACTTGGCGGCTTACCACGCAGGACAGATCTTCTATGGTGATTCAGACTCTGGATATTTTAGACAACTGAGTCTCACCTACCTTAGAAAATTCCAGTTGAAAACCAGTTCAGTTGTTTGCCTCATAATTCACATCTTGAGGCAGTTCCAGAACTTCACTATTCTGGGGGTTTTTTTGCATCAAATTTGTCTCTAACTTAATTACAGCTTTTCTTTATAAATATATTTTATTTTTTTTTAACCTTCTGATTAAAGTCTCGATCCTATTTCAGCCTTTTAAAAGCAAAGACAGATCCTTCTTGTAAAACAGACCCTCCATTCTCTCATCCTCATAAAATGTACCTACAGATATTACAGGGTTGTTGTTTTTTTACCCTGGACAGTTAGAATTGTACATGATTCTGATAACCACTGCCTTTCACTAACCATTGTCTTTGGCATTAACACTCCCATCTTTACCAGAAATATCTTACCCAGAGCACCCTTGCGTCATACCAATGCTTTTTACAAATATTATACATTTTTAGGCCACACTAATTCTGTAATAAGCCTAATTTAACTAAAGTGCTATGGTGACACAGAGAATAATGCCCATTAATTAAGTCAGTCTGGAAAAAAAGATGAAATCATCTAGAAAGACTAACTCTGAAACAGCTTTCCAGATGGAAGCGAGCTTGAGGGCACAACCCAATTACTACTTGTACTTTGAAATGAGGAACACCTATGGTCAAATGTGGTCACCTGTGAAGAGATATGAGAGAAGGCAAACCAGTGAACCAAAGTTTCTATTCCCATTCAGGGCTGAAAGCAGACCAAGGAGGATGGGAGAGAGAGAAACTGCAATCCTCTTTTGTAAAGTGATGGAAACCATATGGTTCAAAGGGGCAATTTCAGGGGTCAAGAGGTGATAGAGAGGCAGGCAGCAGGCTTGAAACCTGTTTCCTTTCTTCCCATTAAAATTTCCCCTCCTGTGTGACATACAGAATGTTATATTTGTATGAAGTACTCTTCCATTTTACGGCAATGGACTTCCAGCATCTTTAGTGCCTGAACCCATAGTGTGCCCTGAGCTGGCACGTCTGCTGATGTTTCAGTGCCTGTCAAGAATATGTAAAATCTCAGTTCCCTGCTTTAGCATGGGATCGATGACAGCTCACCTACAATAATCTTGATACACAGGAAGCATCACATACAGATATTTGAAAATACACCACTGTGAAAAAAAAAGTATTCTGGAGATAAAAATATCTGGTTTTCTTTTTATTTGCATATCTGTCAATATTGCATTCTGAAATTATATTAAAAATTAATTTATATTTCCCTTCTATTTTTAAGGGCTCATATGCTTTCTCTGATCTTAACTGCTACTTAAGTTTTTGCTTGGCATTGGATTTTGAGAGCTTCTGTTGATAGACTCCTTAAAAGTTTCTCTATTGCATTTGATTGTATAAATGCTTGTTTATTTATGCAACAGCATATATTTTGTATTGTTTGCAATATTTTACAAGGACTTCTGGCTCACTATCAATAAAAATTTTATATGCTACTTCAATGCTCTGTTCCATGACAGCTCAGTATATCAGAGCAAGATATACTTAATGTTTCCAGTGTCTCAGTATGACATGCTATCCTACTACTGACAAATTGGTCTCCTATTTAGCATTAATCAAAATATTCAATTGAATGACAAAATATGGGTATTTACAGTGGCTTTTGTTCTTTTCAATTTGTTCTTCAAATAGAGATATAAACACTTGATTTTCAACTGGGCATAAGGCTGAAAACCTGCAGAAATACACGTCTCTTCCCCTGAATTATGTTCAAAGATCAGGTTAAACAAATGGTTACTCTAAATTCTGTATATTATGTTTAACTCAGAAAAGATTAAAGGGGGGGTTGTCAAACACAATGTGGAATTTGCTCATTTAAACACTTTAGTACGTTTAGTCTTCTAAATAGGGAAAACAACTTACCAAACCAGGATATAAACTGAACTTAATAATTTAAAACTTAGAAAATCTCATTAACTCCTTAAATATATTAACAAAAAGAGCTACTTAAAACAGTAAAAAAACCCGATATTAAATGTAAATTTATGAATACCTGTCTGAAATACACATGTAAAGTGTAAGAACAAGGCAGCTGCTAATGCATGTAGTACTCACTTGTGAGACTTTCCACATACATGTGCTGTTGCATACCCTGTATGTCTATAAATATTTGATACAGGGAGGGCTTTATTATTGGTATGAATATTCACTGCAAAGAAAGAACCAAATGAGCACCAAATTTATCCTATCTGCAGTTAGGTAGGTAATCACACTAACTAATTGAAAGTATGTTGTTTCCTTACTGAACCAATTATGTAGAAAAGGCTGCCTGAGGTTGAGCTAAGCACCCTCCTGTTAGCACAGCCACAATGCAATATGATAGGAAAAAAGAAAGGAGTGCACTGAATAGCACACCATTATATGTTATTTATAGTTGTGCATTAAAAAGGGACAGCGAAAATGAAAAAAGCCAAAGCTACCCATAGCACACACAGCCACAGTGAAAACCTTTCTAATGTAAGTCCAATAGCCAGTCCTCATATAAAAAAAGCTTGTGCTTTATTCCGCCCACTTTCTCTGACAAAGGAAGGGGTTATTAGGCACCTGTTCCTTCATCAGAGTAATCCCTCTGAATCTCCACATCAAAATTGTTGCTTAAATTTTGCATATCAGCACAATAAAAACCAAATGAGATGTGAGGTAACCTTTTCGATTGCTCAAATCAAAGTAAGCACATTAATGAGCAAAACTTGATAACTAAACCTTCCAAATTCACAAACTTACCTGTTAGGTAGGAAAAGATGGCCAGCAAGTTATGAAGACAAGATCATGACATTTGGAGAATGAAAGAATCATTTAAAAAAAATTTAATCTATACTCCATTTCATTCAATTTACAAACTATTCAGACATACTATTACACGATTATTTATTAATTTCCACACACATCATTTCTACTTTTTCATCATAACAGTGGTTACACTGCTATTTCCTGTCTTTATCTTAAAAAATACCCTATATCAAAAATATATAGTCTGCATACAGTCCAATTGCCCTACAAATGTGAGCTAGATTCCATTCCTGGAGCAACAAGGTGTGGCAGTGCTCTTTTTGAGTGACAGGAAGAATTATTATGCATATCAGAATTCCTCTAATTCACTTTTTATGCCAAGCAAAAAGTTTTCTGATAAACCACACCTCTGAGGAACTTTGTTCTTCTCTATTTCACATTATTCATTCTTTCTATGAATTCTCTACATACTGCTAAAAATATTCGATGTGGTCAAAAAAACCCACCTACTACATTACTATGATATTATCACATGAATATTAGAATACAAACTTTCATAATGTTCTTTATGTCATGCAGACAGCATTGATTCATTTTGACAGGATTAATAACCTCATTTTTAGCTTTTATTGTCCCCAGTAAAGACAGAGCAATTGGTGTTCCCAGAGGGAATTAATGCAATACTGTGCATGCCCTTCATAAGAAATTATTTGCTTTGCTTTGTGTCAATGAAATGTAGCCATCATTCCATACTATAATAATTACATAAAGGTTTATTTAAACTTTTGCTATCATTAAAGCTACAAAACCCACACACTTATTTTATATCCCTGCACCAACGAAACAAAAACATTTCTGTTACTGTGGTGGATCTGCAATCAGTGAACTAGGAGTACTGTAGTTAAAAAAGTGGTATCGGCTTTATTTTTCAGCATCACACCTACTGCATAAAAGAGATGTGCTCGCGCCCTGCACTCACGCCCGCGGGGGGAGACCACGCGCTTTTTTTGTCCTTTTTTGTGTGTTTTTTCCCCTCATGCTGCTGTTCCGCTCCCAGCCGCAGGGGCGCTCCGTGCCCGTGTCCCTCCGTGCCGGCAGGCGGCGCTGCGGGCGGCGGCCCCCGCGCGGTGCCCGCGGCCCGCCCGCCCGGCCGGGGCTGCGCTGACGTGTCGGGCGCGGCGCCATGGCGGCCGCCTGGGAGGAGATCCGCCGCCTGGCCGCGGACTTCCAGCGGGCGCAGTTCGCAGAGGTGGCACACAGGTGAGCAGGGCGGCACGGGCACCCTCCCTGCCCCTGCCGCCGAACCCCCCCCTTTCCCGGCGCCCTCCCTTTCCCGGCGCCCCGGGGCCCCGCGGGGTCTGTGCGTGCAGGCCCTCGGTGTGTCCCCGCGTCGGGGCTGCGCGGCGCCGGCACGGCTCCGGCGTGTTGTTCCTTCCTCCTTTCCGTCCTCAACCGGTTGGGGTTGCACAGAACTTGTTTTTATAAAAGGGGGGAAAAAATAAAATTAAGTAAATCCCGAACGCGCAAAATAGACTAAAATTGAAAAGCGGCAGGAGTTCTGCGAGCGCGGCCGTGCCTGAATTGACCCGCAGGTGCATTGGCACGGCTGGGGGGCTGACAGATGTTCGGGAGGGGAGCAAAAGTTGTTTCAGACAGGTGGCCCCCCTGAGGGAGGCCGTGTGAGCGGTTTGGTGGGTGATAAGCAGGATCCAGAAACTTTTGGGTTTTTTGGTTTTTGCCTGAGAAAGTGTATTGTCACAGATTAGCAAATAATTTTCATCGGACTTCCTGTGTTTGGTGTTTTGGGAACATCAATCCAAAGATAATTTTAGCACGTACTCGCTAAGAGTAACTGCTTATTCTTTGTGCCATTGATAGATTGTCAGAGCGGAACTGTATAGAAATTGTCACTAAACTGATTGCGGAAAAGCAGCTGGAAGTAGTGCACACACTTGATGGCAAGGAGTATGTCACTCCAGCACAGATCAGTAAGGAGATCCGGGATGAGCTTCACGTTTGTGGTGGTAAGTGTGACATTGGCTTTCTGCCTTTGGATTTGGAAGTTAATCTCGAAGACTACAGAAAGAATTTGAAAGTTTTCAGTAGCCTTAGTGTTTCAGAAAAAGTCAGTTTGCTTCCGTTTGCTTCATCTACACAGTAATTCACCTGCTGTGAATTTATTTCTGCTTTAGATCTGTGTCAAGCTTCTAGGTAAGCATATCAAGGTATGTTACTTGGTTTATTTTCATCCATATAGAATTTCTGAGGTAAAGTGGTCTAGGAATCCTTTTGAAGGAAATCTGGCATTTTAATAGGGTTAAGTATCCAGCCCAGATGTTTGGCCTTGACTTGGAATTTCAAAATCATTCTCCTTTCATGCCATTAGTAATAATAATATTTGTAAGTTGCCATTGACAGGCCTTTTACTTTACCAGTGTGAAGAGCCACCTGCTGTGTAAGATCTGCCTTAGATATATAAGAAAACAAATACTCCTGGGACTGCTTTCTGTCAATGGTTTTAATGATCAGGCAGTGTATTGTACTTCTAGTGATAGTTAAGTGTGAATTTCGCAGCATCGTATATTTGGAAAACAAACTTCTTACTGTGTTTAAGAACTTACCGTTTTCTTACTATTACCACAGGTATGCTTCAGGTTCTGTTACGCCATTGTGTATCATATCAGTGTGACAGCTTGGACTGAATTAAAAATTGCTGGTTACTTTGTTAGCAGCATAATGCAGTTAGAAAGTTTTAGACAATCTCTGTTTTGGTACTCATGGACTAGTTTAATTGGTCTACCAAAAAAATTAATGAAGAAATATTGTGTGGACAATGGACTGTGCTGTATTCTAAATTCTGTTCAAATATATTTTATGTACTAAAAGTGTATTTGTACTTTTCTTGAAGGTCGAGTTAACATTGTCGACTTGCAACAGGTAACTTTAGTAGTAAAAACTATACACTTCTTTCTTTTCTTCACTGTGTATATTGTAAATAATGGAGTTCATTAGTTATACTCCAGCTAAGTTATTTTTTTAAAACAGAACAAACTATGAAGAGCTGGTAGCTCATGTCAGCGTACTGCGGATTACTTCATCTATCCATTTATTGCTTTATTGAAATCTCCTCTCTGCTTAGTGATAATCTAGGAATTCTGAAATCACCAATGAAATACACAGATTTTCTTTCTGAACTCTTTTCTTTGTCAACTGTGGAGAGCAAACAGAAAAGAAATACATTTCCCATTTAAATTGAAACTACAGGAGCATGCATAATTAACTTTGCATGGCTCTTTGGATCTTCCCTCTTCATTAATCTCCTGTCTCCACTAATCTTTATCCTCCAGTAGTCTTCCTCTGTGACTTAATTTTCCCTTCTGGCTTAAGCGAAATTACTTGGAATCAGAAAACCTCTCTGAAAGACAATTTACTATTTTCTGACATTGCTTTTTTTTATTATATAGGTTTCTTTCAGCCTTGTCACAGTTGCAAAGAGAGGTTTTTTCCCCCTAAAGTACTGCTGCTTTATTTCAAAACACAAATTAAGTGTGTATGTATGCAGTAGTAGAAAAAAATTAAGAGCACCTTTCCTCAAGACATAGGACTGTGTAAGCAATATCGCAGTGTTTGAGGATTATTTTCAATTTAAATTTCTAATAAGAGGTTTCATTGTTGGTTTGGGGTATTTTTTAGGTAATAAATGTGGACCTTCTACACATTGAAAACAGAGCTAATGACATCGTTAAATCTGAAAAAACTATTCAGCTGGTCCTGGGACAACTTATAAATGAGTGAGTACCTTCAGGAGCAGTATGTATAATTCACACCTTTTTTATTTTTTGAAACACAGACTGAAAATAATGTCCAGCGGTTATTGCTTCTGGAGTGAAATACATTTTTCTTGTCTGATACTAGGGATGCTTGGTGGTGATTAGTGCTACTTTTCCAAATGGCAAGTGGGGCCTTGTCTCAGCAAAGCATCCAGTGAATCCACAGAGCAAATGTACTGCACTTGAGACGGTTCATTTCTTATCCAGTGTCTCTCTGTACAGCAGCCAAACTTCATTTGCTCTGTGGCTTTTGTTGTCTGCCTCAGCTATTGACAAACCTTCTCAATTTTTCCCACCTCTTGCTTTACCTCACAAGCCTAAAATGTTTGAGTTTGATATTGCATGGCTTTCACCACACTACCAGCCACTGAAGGAATACTCTTACGGAGTTGTCCTTATTGTTGATTGAGCTGCAGGATCTATTCTTGTCCAAGAATATGAAGTTCCTGGCTCTCTTGACATAATTAAGACCTGTCTTGCTCATTAAAGCCCTTTTCTTGTTTCAAGTTTCATTGACATGTTTTCCTCTTTCTGTTTTTTGACATTTCCATACAAACAGATAAATGGCCGATCCTAATACCAGCTACCTGGTTAGGAGACTTTTTAAGAAACCACACCTTTTCACTTATGTTATTCTCCTTTATTCATTTAAAATAACTTGCAGTTTATTTTTGCAAACATGCAGCAGAAAGAGGTATATTAAAAGAGGTCAGTTATTAATTCAGCATTTGATCTTGAGGTTGATCTTAAATTCCACACTTAATGTGTTGTCTTTTTTTCTCTTGTTTTTAAATAAGGAGTTACCTGGATCAATTAGCGGAAGAAATAAATGATAAACTGCAGGAAACTGGCCAGGTGACAATATCAGAACTCTGCAAGGCATATGACCTGCCAGGAGACTTCCTGATACAGGTGATGCAAGCCACCAGCCTAGCAAATGCAAAATTGATTGTGTTCACCTTCTTTTGTTATCTTTGCAGTATCTATTGCTTTAATTGTGATTTCATAATCACAAGATAATTTAACTGCTTGACATTCTAAGTAGAAAAGTATCAGATACATAAACATTGCAGTGTAACAGCTCTTCACAGGTTGGTGTTGATGTTTGCCTTTCCACTACTGGCAAAATGTCTTCTGCATCTTTATGACTGTTAGGAACAGAATAGGATTAGTAATGTTGGGAACCTCTTAGTGTAAGATCTGAAAATTTGTTGGAAAAAGATGTAAGGGTTATTTCATCAGTTTCATTAGCTACCCAGGAAGCAGAAATACGATGGTAGAGTTCTTTCAGTTTGTTCAGAAAAGGTAAAATAAGTACTAGTTTCTAGAAGCTGAGGCCAAATGTTCAAAGTAGAAACAAAAAACCTGTTTACCTTCAGTTAGTGACTGTGGAGTGTTTAAAAGGGGTAGGGAGAATTCTGTTTTGTTGACTTTCAGTCAAGGTTGAATGTTGTTTGGAAGATGCTTTTTTCAAAGGGTAATCCTGTGACATGTCCCAGGTGAGCAGTCACAACAGACAATCTTATCAACTCTGAATGTATGAACAGACTTTCTCTAATATTTATCGCATGATCAGTTTCTTCAAAAAGACTTCTAACATACAAAAATTGTTACATGGTTTCTCTGTTTCTTGGGTAGTATCTCCTGGCTTTAGTTCACTTTGCGGGACTGCACATTTATAAACTGTGTGCACCTCTTTTGTGTTTGTTGTTAATTTTTGTCTTGACTTTTTGAAGAGGTGGGCAGTGAATTCATCAGTCGCTGGCTCATACAAAATTAATACAAAGGTTAAATCTTAGCTTTCATTGTGCATCCCCTTATTTCTTTTGCAGAGTTTTCTGTTGTCATTAGATACACGTTTATGTGATAGAAGCGGGCGTTCTTAGAAAAGCTAAATTCTTCTATTTACAGGCATTATCCAGGCGTTTGGGCAGGATTATTCGTGGACAGCTAGACCAGGAAAATCGTGGGGTAATTTTTACAGAAGCCTTTGTGTCCCGCCATCGAGCACGCATCCGTGGCCTCTTCACTGCGATTACTCGGTAAATTGCAACACCTGCAACCACACATTTAAATATTTTCACCATAGATCTTTATGCACTTGTGATTGAAAAACAAATGAAAATAAAGACCTGTGTATAGATTTCCTCAAGTTCAGTTCCTCGGTGAGATACTCAGTTATGTTAGACTCACATTTTAGAAATGGGGACCTCCTTTTGAAATGAGAACAAGGGAAGCATAACAATATACAGTACACAACATACTTTAGTTTTTTGACTGAAGAAAATGTTAATCCATAGTTCTTTCATTTTTAGTTTGTAGAATATCCATCTTCATTGTCACTTTACTTCTCCCTAGTCATATTGATACGATCACTACATGTGATTATAGAAAAGTTTTTCTTATTAAATGAATAAACTTCTGTTGAAATTTGTAGGAAGAGGAAAACTTGGGAGAGCAAAAGTTTCCTTACAATAATTATTGTAGCTTTGTATTAAAAGATACAACTTCACAGTAATTCAAAATTAAAACCTTGTAAGCTATTTTAAACATCAGTGTAGCACGCTGAGGCTAAGATACTTTATAGTTTTGTCTGTTGGAAGTAACCTCACTTATTTTTGGATTCTCCACATCAGTTTCATGCCGTTAACTTACATTGTTTTGTTTTTCTTTTTTTTCCAAGGCCTACACCTGTAAGTAACTTGATCTCTCGGTATGGATTTCAGGAACATTTACTTTACTGTGAGTTTCATTCAGAATATTTTGTGTGTCTGTTAGGTAATTCATTCTTTGTTACTAGAAGTATACTTTCAAAGAAGCATTTTAGTATATAGCTTTATTTCTGGAATAAAGAACAATATATTTCTCTTCAGCGTAGAAAGTATTAAACCTTTTGTGCTATCCATAACTGATGTTCTCTGTATCTCAAGCAATGAAAGCATATGTTGATGAAATGCCTCGGGGCAGAATGATGCAAGAAGTACAGTAATTATTTAGTCATCTGTTTCGTTATTTGCCCTTAGCTGCTGGCAGTTTTATCAGTGAAGCACACAAAAGGGGACAGATTTCATGTACCCAAATGGCATTAACTGCTCAGGATTTTATTTACTGACTTTTCTCTGAGATAACAGAGGCAGAGCTTTGTTATACTCTTAGTTAAATGACTTTATGTGCTGAGAGATAAAACATATCCTTAAACTGTTTGTTTTTATTTTCTGCAGTTCCTTTTCCAAATAGAAATGCATAAAGATTCACTGTCCAATCACTGAAATCTTTAGGCACTACTTAATTGTCACTTTCAGTGTTGCAGCTTTTCTCTCCACTCCTATCTCTCCAAAATGCTGCTTCAGCCATTATTAATCTTGCATTCTGGCTGACCAAGTGCTTCTGGTCTTTAAAATCTTCTAATGGCTTTCTATCTCTTCTCATGAAAGTTAATACTTGTCTTTTGTTTGATTGGTCTTTTTGCATTCAGAGCATTGATCACTTTAGCTCCACTCTAGTACCTCTCTGCTTAGCTTCTTGGTCTTTATGAAAAGCTTATTCATTAAAAAATAAAATCTTAGCACTTAAGTTAAACCATTAAACACTCTACTTTCACATAATCAATTTAAAATTTCGATTTTTTTTAATGTACCATCCGGGTATTCATAGATCAAAAAGAAAATCTGTTACATTGCATTATAATAATATGACAATGCCCAGCAAATTTCGGTATTTGGTTACAGTCTATTTCAAACAAGTCCTTCAAGTACATCATTGTGCTTTGCTCATGTACAGTGTTAATGTGAATTAAAGTTATGGTATTTTCTTGTCACCAGTAATCATCACAATATGTATTTCTAGTACTTTCCTGGAGCTTTTTTTAGTGAGTCTGTCTGTCTTTTTCTTTAGTTTTTCTCACTGTCTTTCATTACATCTGCAGTTTTTTGAGTTTCAAAGGACCTTTTATCTTTTTTCTCACTGCAAGAGCACATTTAATTTTATTGTGTCCATTTGCTGAGATACCATTTCAATTCCACAAATGCTGGAAACCTGAAAAATACCTTTTTATGATGTTACTTTTCACTTTTTGTGTTTGTCATTATTAGCAATGTGTTTTGTCAGTTTTCTGTCGCTTTCAGAATAAAAATGTAAGTTCAGCGTAATGTTTGTATATTTAATCAACCCTGGGTTTAGACAGGGTAAGCATTATTCTTTGGTTCTGCCACATAGCTGTGCTACTGTTCTTCTTAAGCTGGTGTGAAGTTATGATAGAAAATAGTTTTAGAAACGAGAAACTCCTTAGGTTAAAACACTAATTACAAAGCATAATGAAATCACAGATGTGCTTCATTTCTGAATATTACGTTATTGGTGTAGTACAGACATGTAGGGACACTTACTGTCTTTGCCAGACTTTGACAGAGACCTAATAGAACACTACAAACTACTTGGTCACCTTTAAAAATAAGTGTGGGATTATGGTAGTTCTGCAGAGGTCCTCTTGTTTTAAAGCAAAATACTCTCCAGACGTAAGTGTAGCAGGCTCTGTGAAATCTGTGAGAGCACCTCCTCTGCCCTGGAGTTTTAAAACTGGGACTTGATGTAATACAGAAATTAATTGACAACTTCATTTCACTTCGTTTCTTCTGATACCTTCTTTCTCTGAAGGCTCTGGTTCATTGCTGGTACTCCACAAAATTAGATAAAAATCTATTAAAGTCTATTTTTTTTTAGCTAAAAAGCTTTGAATAAAAAGAAGTTGAATTGCAGAGAACCAGACTCTATTGTCTGACAATTGCATAAGTGAAATAGGCACATTGACTCTATTTTCTAGCGTAACTAAAGCTTTAGTAGGTATAAAAAAATCAAATTTTATTTGCAGAATTGGTCTTACAAGGTCCATTTTGTATGATGTAATTGAACCATGGCAGAACACGATTTCTAGCTCTCGTCTTAGATTACATAAAGCTGTATTTTGTTTAAATCAGTTTTTATTTCTTCTGCATTTTTTCAGTTTAAGTACTGTTCAGCTTTGCTAGTGGCAGTTGTGTTCAATAACTGCTAGCTTATAGAAGCTCACCTACACTATGGGCATATCTGACAAAAATCTATCATGACTTAATATGCTGTATGTCTTCTGGAACCAGATTTTCAGGTAAATTTTCCTGCATAAATGAGCTAAACCTCTGTATGCTGTACTAAGCATGTTGTAATGTTGACTGCTGCTCATATTTAATGAGGATACTGTTTAATGTTTTGTTCCAGAGTAAAATCTGTCTTTCAGTGAAATAGAAATTAACATAAACTGAGGATAAAAAAGCTCTCCAGCAAAGCTCTGGAAATTAGCAGAGCTTTGCAGTTGATGTCACTGATTTTTCTTTAAGTATATCTATTGTATTACGAAAAGGCAAAGGCAGAATATAGGAGGCAAATCAGATATTTCTATACACCTTCAACGGATGGAAAAAATCTTATTTTAGCGTCAAGAAGTGTTCAGTACTTAGGTACTGCCAGTTACCAATATATTCTTTGTCAGCAGTATTTGTTCATTCTCAGGAGGTAATTATTGCAGTTTAGGTAGCAATTTTTCATGTCATTTTAGTGTGTTTAGATCTCTTTTTTCCATCTTGGTTAACATGCAAGCAGTGAATTCAAAGAGAACATTGTTAATAAAATGCTCATATATTTTACCGTCTGGCCAGAGAAAGATTCTTCTATGTCTGCATTTTCTAAATTAAAAGCTCAAACTGCCCAAGTATATGTTCAGTAAAGAACATTTTGATCCTGCAATTGTGGCTCACCCTTTTGAAATGCATGATTTCCAGAGCTTTTATGAAGACATTCTTGTAAGTGTTAAAAATAATTGATAGAGCTTGGAAATATTTCACTAGAACAAGCACAAACAACTAATTGGTGGGAAGAAAGAAGAAACAAACCAGGGAAAATAATTGCTATCTGTTGATTAATGGATATATTGACGCAGAAAATGTCTCTTCATTTATTTTCTTCTTGTAGCTTTGCTAGAAGAACTTGTTAATAGTGGTCGTCTGAAAGGCACTGTGGTTGGTGGGAGACAAGATAAGGCTGTGTTTGTTCCAGACATCTATGCCAGAACACAGAGCAACTGGGTGGATTCCTTTTTCAAGCAGAATGGTTACTTAGGTAATTTATCTATATTCTCACAGATAAAATATCTATATAAAACTAGTTTGGGTAATTGCCCTTACCCTAATATAGCTAGTGCCTAGAGTGAATCCTCGCAAGAATAAATGGAAATCAATATAGTAGTTGATAATGCTTTGTTAAAAGACCATCTTGCTCATAATGATGTGTTTTACTTTATCACAAAGAACTGTATTTCAGCAGATTGAACGATACTGCTAAAGGGTAACAGGGTAACTATATCTCATTAACAGATTTACAAATGCTACTTTTATTACTGGTTAGGAAACGTTTCTTAGACTGCTCATTGTAGACTTTCGGTAAGGTGATTGTGGCAGGAACTTCAGGCCAGGTGTCCAGTTTACAACCAAACTCTGACTGCTAATAGTCCAAATTTGCAATGCACAAGAAGAATTTTTTTTCCCGAAATAATATGTATAGAACTGGAGTGAGTAGCAGTAGTATCCTGGTGATAGACTATCTAACTTAAAGCTGAGTGATGCTGCATGATTATGTTTTAAAACATCATGATCTGAATAAAGAGAGGGGCATTTGTGAAGCATTGCATGATTCTATGAGTATGTTGGAGTAACTTTTGAAAACAAAACACTTAGACATTGTGTATATTGTAAATATTGTTCATCTTATCTTAAAATACTTTGGAAAGATGGAATTGCAAATATAAACTTCATGGCATAAGAATCTGAAAAAAAAAACATTTTTTTTTCTAAACTCAGACCAAAGTCATATCTCTGATTTAATCTTCATATTTCTATTAACAGTGTTTAGGTGTAGTCTGTACTGAACTAAGTTTTAGGTCAGCATTAGCTTAAGGCTCCATTTACTTGTGTAAAAACTGTATGTAATTCTTCATTTCCTGCTTTCAAAATAAAATCATCCCATGAGATCCTTTATGTATATGAAGTAACTTAATTGTAACAGGCATCTAACTATTTTGTAGAATTTGATGCATTGTACAGACTTGGCATCCCTGATCCAGCAGGCTACATTAAAAAAAGATACAAGTCCACACAGCTCTTATTTCTGAGGTCAGCTTGCGTTGGTCAAGAAATCGTGGATCAAGTTGAAGCCTCGGTAGAGGAAGCCATCAGCTCTGGAAACTGGATAGATGTAGCAGTAAGCAATCCTTTCAGTTGCCACTGTTGGATTTATTTCTTTTGTTTTATTTTGTATCAAATGAGATTTCATTGAAACTAGGCATATGTATAATGAAATTCTATGTTGTCAAAGAAGAAAATTCAGTTTAAGTAAAATGAAGAGTAATAAGGCATTATTTGCCTTTGATTTGATCTGAACAAAACCAGGGAAAGGACATACTGGTATTCAGTTAAGAGATCTGTAAGACTAACTTTCTTTTCAAAATTAGTGCTAGAGTATTCTGCTAGAGAGCAATATATTTCTCTTGGGCTTTTTTTTTGAAAAAAAGGCTAAGCTGAACTCCTACGACATTTTTGGTAAGCAGAGTGTTCTTAGCCATTTTGTCTTGACTAAATCCTAATTTTAGGCCTTACAGCACTACCCTGTGATTTTTAAGGCCTGGTGTTGTTTTGTGTTTGGTGTTGCTCTGTAGCTTCTGAGCTTCATTTTGAAGAATTTGCCATGCCTTTAACCAGGGGTAACACATTTCTAGGGCAATGCTTATTTGGGATGTTAGAAGATTTAAAATAGTGTGTACTCTTAAATTACTAGTTTAATGTTAAAAGTGCAGTGTTTTCTAAGTAGTTACAAGATGTCAAATGGCGTGTCTCTGGATTCTGCTTATCCACATACAAGGTTATTGTATTTTGATTTTCTTTACCCTAGACTCTTCTGCCCAGCTCATTGTCAGTAGAAGATGTTGGGATTTTGCTTCAGCAAGTGATGAGATCTTTAAACAAGAACTCTTCAGGTGTAGTCTTCTGTGACACCATTGCAGTTAGTGAGAAATTTCTAAGCAGCTGTGCTGACCTCTTTTCTGATATGATGCAACAGAAAGCTGAAAAGGTACAGTTGGTTTATTGGTCAGGATGCAGTGCACACTGAGTGTTTGAGTGTAGCTTAAGTGACTTTCAATATATTTGCTGTTACCATTCTTTACATCTCATATGAAATAAAAGGTTTGTATCAGTGTAATTTAATGTATATTCAGGTGCACTTAGGGAACACAATCATACTAACAGTGTGATCAGATGCCAGATTTTGAAGAGAAGAATAACTGTCTCTTCATGTGTTGCACTTGAAAGACATAGTCTTTGCTTACTGTACTTGAAAATTATCAAAAGGCTTAAATGTTTTCTTATGTGTCCTTTGGTGCTGTGTGTATTTTTTTTCTATTAAGTACATGTTCTTCATTTTAGGAAATGAAAAACAACCCTGTTAACTTAATCACTGAAGAAGATTTAAAACAGGCTTCTGGTTTAGAGAATTCATATGCTAATAAAAAAGACAAAAAGGATGAAAGAAGAAAGAAAGCAACAGGTAAAACATCATTATTAACATGCATTATTAGCAAAAAAAAAAAAAACGGGCGGCTTGTTTTGCCTTGGAAATGCTTAAAGTTTTTATATTTTGTAGTCTTCAGCTCATTGCGGAAGGTATTTAAGAAATAATCCAACCACTTACTATTACATTGTGGATGTATCTGAGCTATGCCCATGAGAACTAATGTCAGATTTAGAAGTGCAGAGGAAGTACCATATAGGTCTCTTGAGTTAGTCCAGCACAAGGCAGCTGGTTTTAAAGCCAAGGAATCCATGTACGTTTATTATTGTATGCAGCACAGTCACATAAAACGGAGTGAAAACAGTATTCGCTCAGGGACCTATACCATTTTTTATTATGCAAAGTAAATACACTTTTAGTCTCCATTTTTCAGGGATCTAGTAAAACTGAAATATTTCTTACTGGTCTTGAGATGCTAATTCAAAAATAACTGTCTAAATTGAGCATAAGTTTTGGGGGTTTTTTTTGGAGAATGTTTCCATGCCAGAGTATTTTCCATTGTATGCACACGTAACAGTTGCTTGGAGTTTAGGACAGTTTACTTTGAGGTGTATTCTGGATTAAATTAATCCCAAACTTTACTCCCATTTGTGTGGTGGCTGTCTGGATGGTTTTTAATCTAAGGAAGAATAAAAATGTGTGGGGTTAACCCTTTGAAATCTTTCTGATTTTTAAAACATTATTCAGTCTGAAGACTTTATTGTCAGTCCCAATAATTTTATGTGGCTCTTGTGTTGCTACAACACAGCTAATCAGTCTATGTTGAACTCACATGCAGTGTTATATGCTGCTGAAAGTAGGAGAATTAGAGTATTGGTGCATCTGGCTTAATTGAATATGCTCTTATGCAAAATAAAACATCATATTCTTCTCTTAACAAAAGAGAGCAGATTTTTCTAGGCCATAGCTGAGGCAGAGAAGCTTGAACCTTAATTGAACTGTCATAATAGAATGACTTCAGTTTCCAGCACTCTGAGGAGTGAGACTCTACTGAGCCTGTACTATGTGACTAGATAAATTTATATTCACAGGTAACTATCAGCAAGCACTACCCTGAAATGGTTTTTTATGGACTGTTAGGTGTATTACCTAAGGAAACCTAATGTAACAGTTTATGTAATGTAATGACTGTAATGCAGTCACATTTCAAATAAGCTTGTGAAAAGCACTAATTTTTTTTGCTGTTCCTGCAAAGTGATGCGTAAAAATCTATCTGTATCATGTAAAAGACACAGTTAGCTTTATAAGTAGTAGCATCTTGTCCTTGTGTTTCCTTTTCTTAAATAATAGTACTGTTACATAATGCAGTTACTTGAAATCTTGGACGATAATTTAAATGGAAAAAACACCTGCTTTCTCAGGGCATAATGCATGTATAGAACAGTTATTCTGGAGTTTAAATTTCTTTCAAGTAAAAAAATAACAAGCTATGGAAAAGGGAACAAACAGCAGACCAGCTTACTTTGTGGAGAGGGACTGTATAGCAAATTGAGATTCTGTCTGCTGTTGAATACATTGATTTACAGGACCTCTGAAAAAAGTAATTTGTTATGTGTGCCAGAACTGGAATATCTCATTGCTTTATTGTCATCTAGGAAAAGTCGAAAGAGATTGAGTGCTCTAGTTAATTGAATGTGTACTTCCAAGAGTATTTTGAATAAGTGTTTATCATGTAGGATTCTTTCTCTGAAAATTAACAAAATTACATTATCTGAAATATTTTTGACAAGCTCAGTTATTTAGCATCATTGGATAAAAATGCTAAATGCTTACTAAGATGCTATTTTCAGCCAACAGAAAATCTTCCATTGCATTATGGACACTTGCATCTCATCTATTGTCAGCTGGAGGAAAGATAGTGTGCCTTTTTTTTTTTTTTAATTGTACGTACATTTTGTATGATTAGTATTTGTGTTTATTAATGACATTTGCTTAAACAAAGCTTTGACTCAGTGGCTTTGTTTTCTTAAGAATTAAACTAATGGCCCCAAGATTCTGGAATATGTACTCCAGGTTGTGTTTAGAATCAGGTTGTGGATTTTAATTCAGCATTAACAAATAACACAGATAAATTATGATACTATTGTAAACTTTTTAAGTGCCACGAATTTCCTGTGTACTAAGCAAGTAATTCCCCACCAGAGGGCAGTGGAAGCGTTCGAGCAGGAGGCGGTGGCAATGCCAGGGAGATCAAGATTAAGAAAACCAAGAAGAAAGGAAGAAAGGATGCTGACAGCGATGAAGAGTCACAAGGGACTGTCACAGGTTTGTGTTTTTATTTTAGGTACAGTCTATTCATATCTATTCAGCACGTTTTTATCACTTGCTTTTCCACATGTCGGTTCTTCCCCCCACAGTGTAGATAAGGTCAGGGAAAATGTCAAGATGAGAATATAGTTAGAATTGTATCAATAGATATGATGTTGCTGTTTAAATGAAATGGACATACCATGTTCACTAAAAAGTATAGCTTCATCTTTAAAAAGGAAATTTAAGTAAAGGAAATTAAACCAGTTTATTTATTTTATGTAGGAAATGCCTTAGGTTTTGGAATGAATGTTATACTTGATTTTGTAACACATGCTGACTAGTGTATGATAAATGAATGGTCTAACAAATCATAGCAAACAGTTTTCCTCCATAGGGATAAAATATAAAGTCAAAACTAAGTTTCAGTGTTTTAAAAAAGATTCATATTGTTTAGCTGAGACTTTTGCATCTGAGCTAGCTACCTTTATAGTTGCTGATTTTGTACTGGAGGAAAGTAGGTACTTTGAAGTCTGTCTCACTTGTTTTAGTTGTGTATTACAGGATGAGTTTGAATTGGTGCCCATTTTCCTGCCTTCACAGTTAGGAGGAGCATGGATGGCTTCCCGGGAAGTAAAAGCCAACATTGTTAGACAGAGCAAACAATAGTTGCAAATGAAACAATTATGTTCTCTCTTTTATTTGATGGAGCACCAGAAATGTGTGCTTCCATCACATATATAATGTCTAGACTTTCAATACTGACTGAAAAATACTTTTAAACATGATATTTGAAGTTGTGAAGTACAGCATATTAATTTTGTCTGCTATTGCTCTCACAGATTACTGTAATTCATATATAAAGTTATTTTTCAGGACTTCTCAGTTACTAAGTAAAACAATGTTAAATCACTTTTTCTTTTGGTGTAGCCTGTCATGTTTTGCTGTTATTGCCGCTTGTATTGCTGTATTGTAATAAATAAATTGAACCACAATCTCAAGATAAATTCAGATGAAATCATTCAGATGTAAATAAGGCCCTTTCAAAACCTGATTTAAGCTCTTTTTTCACTTGTTTGTATAACCTTATATACTAATTGCTACTGTGGCACTACCAGGAACATCACTAATCTCCATACATGCATTTACTTTATGTGTAGAATAAACCTGTTTTAAGTTGCATCTGGAACATAGAATGACTGTCCTTTTCTGGTTCTCTGTCATCATCCTGTTCTTGTACTTATATGTAAAAACTAAATTTTGCAGCATGCAGGTAAAACTTCATGTTTTGTGCGGAATCAAAATACAAATACACTAATTTGTATGCTTTTACAGGCAGCATGTAAGTGGATTTTGTTCCTGGAACATCTGGTCTGATTTAATATTTTTGTTTTGTTGTGTCTCATATTTTGTACTGTAACCTCAAGTTTAGCATACTGTGTTACATGATTGTGTACCTTACTAAATGGAGTTTAAAGAATCAAAAGTTTGTGAAATCCTTCAAATAGGAACACCCTGTTCAGTTTTGGTTTTTTAAATTCTATTTGATCTTGGTGACATTATGGTTTCTAAACTGATGGATGGGCCAGCATTCTGAAATGTCTCACCAAAAATAGATGTCCTCATACACTACTTCAGAAGCTTCTAAGTGATCAAAAGAGAAATTTTCTGGGTTTTTCATGTATGTAAAATTTCACTGTCATGTGTAGTCATCCCTTTTTTTCCGTTTCTTCTGTGGATGTTTGGACTTTTCAGTGTCTCGTGACACACAGTAATTGGAGCTGTACTAAATGAAATGTTTTCTCAGTGAATGTTTTTCATGGCCATTACAGGTAGGAATAAGCAGCCAGAGTTCCCCTTCATGTCACAAGAGGAAATTGAGGATGTTTTAAAGACCCGCCTGCAGGATTGCCCTGAAGAGCTTATTACAGAAATTGCTGAACATCTAAGAAGGTAATTTCTGTAATTCAACTGGAGTTAGAAAATTTGTAATTCAATTCAGATGAATCTTCACTTCAATCTGTTTTCTTGCTTAGGAAAAAGTGATTTGGTGATAGAAATGAACCACAATATTCTTTGTATGTACAGCTTCATGTTACATACTTATGTATTAGAAAGCCATGCTGACACAGTAACAAGACATGCCTCTGCTTAGCAGTATGTGGTTCTGCATGCTTTGTCAGCAAGCTTATTTTCAGCTTCATGGGCGTATTTCCATCCGCTTACACTGATCCATGTTAGGATTTCACTAGTCCCATCTTCTGTACAGCCTGTGGTATATATTGATGTGTCCGGCCTTCTGTGGTTCTGCTGGTATCCGTGTGAGCTGGGTAGTGAGCTACATCAGCAAACTGATCTATGCAAGGATAATCCATTCAAACTTCTTTTAAAAGATGTTTCGTACAAGAGAGGACATGGATATGTATGTTCAGAGCAAAAGGGACATGATAAGACTGTAACAGCCAAGTTTCAGTAAACTTGGAGTGCAGTAACTGTGTCTTTAGAAGGACTTGAAATCTGTCCACAGATCCCTGAAAGTTTGTGAATAGTGTTGCTTCTGGAAATCCTTTTATCTTTCACCCTGTTCCCATTTAGGAGTTGTTATTAGTTAAAACCTTGGCAAGCATTTACATACCATGCATACAGTAGCAGTAGTACATCTGCAATTACAAAAGTAATTTTAATTTCCCAGTGGGTTTTTTTTTTTTCTGATTTCCATTATTTGCTTTTTATTTCTCTGACCATTCTGTGACTTCCATATCCCATTCCTTTACTATGTAATGAGATAGCTTTCTCTCTTGCTGATATATTTGGGAAAACTTAAAATTTTACACTTTGCTTAACATTTTCTCCTTTCTTCTTTCCTGTTCAAAGACCTTTAACAAAAACTTATCAGGAAGTTGTGCGTTCTGTTTTTACGTCTTCAACATCTTCCTCTGGAGCTAACAGGAGACAGACTATGAAGGACTTGCAGGAGGAGTTCTCAAACTTGTACAACAACATTCGGTTATTTGAAAAGGGAACAAAGCATTTCACAGGTAGAAAATATATGCTTTAAAAAATTAATACACTCCTTCAAGGATGTTAAATTTATTCCGGAATCTATATTCAAGGTCAAAGAGGAGCAACAGTTTAAAAACGAAATTCTAAAAAGAAAACACTTGAGATGTGTTTGCTCTGACTAACACTACCCTTATGCTGAAGTACATTGCTTTGCCCGCTTATTGAAATACATTCTCTTCATATCCATATTCTGTTACATCTTATGTCACGATAATTGGATGTTCTTGTCCTTCCTTCCCAAGTGTTTGCATTCATTCCAAGTTTTTATTGTCTAGGAGAAAGAAAGAAAAATTTAGTGACTTAACTATATTCTGTCACTTTGGCCACTAGTGAAAGAACTAAATACTACCTGATTCTAAGAAGCTGCTGTTTAAACCTCTTAGTTTGATACTGAACGTAGCTGTTCCTTGAGGATAGACTGTCAAAAAATTGTAGATTGATCTGACAGAAAAGTTAGCATTTGGAAAATATTGTAGGCAATTCCAAGATTCTCTGCTGTATTCAGCTTTCTTCTAGAATTTTCTTGGTGCAAAACTTCTAAGAAAGGGAAGCACTAGGAAAAAAACCTAATATTCCTATGTTTTGGAATACGTGAAATTTTTACACATTAGCCTTTTTTCTGTAGCTTTTTTTTTTTTTTAATTCTACTATTTCAGTCTTAAATCCGAGCTTATCTTCAGCTCTTTTGTTTGACTGTTTGTCCTGCAGATTTTTCCATTACGTATGTCTTATTTCATGGATAACAGTGGTTGTTCATTACTGGTTCAGGAGTATTGTACAGGGACTAGTTTACTGCTTATACAGATACACCTTTGAAATATTAAGAGTGCATTAAAATGTTCTTACAGACCTGAAAGATCAGTTTTTCACTGAGGAATGTTCCATTAGAAACAGCAAATGAAGCATATTAGCTTCATGTATCCAGATAACTTTTTCATACTACTCATGGTTGATTCCATGTTTTAGGAAGTGCTGTGATAATGTCATAGGAGTCAGATAATTATAAGTTACTTTAATCGCTTATTTCTTTTAACAGATGAGACTCAGACTAACCTTGCCAAACACTTGTTGAAGACTGTGTGTACAGACATTACGAATCTTGTTTTCAACTTCTTAGCATCTGATTCAATGATGACAACAGAAAATTACTCTACCATCACAAGTGAGGTACACAGATCACAGTTCCATTTTAATGGTCTCAAGTAAATTAGTGATCTTTATTCTGTAATTAATTGATTCTGTTTAAATATGCATACATAAAAAAAGATCATTAATATTACTGATTATTTCCTTTCTGGTTCCATACAGGGCAGGACCAAGATTTTAGGTAAACTGCCAGAAGACACCAAAGGTCCTTTAACTAAACTGCATACTTCTCTGAATGGCAAGGTAAAGTGATCCAGAAGTCCAAGTTCAGATTTTCTGTTCTGCTGATACATTTCTAATAAATAGCTGACCTAGTGTAGTACATAACCACTGCTCCTGTGAAGGATGAAGGCAAAGTCATCTTCTGAATTCGTGTAAGGCAGTTGGGAGTGTGTTTTCGTATCTGTGAAGTTTCAGAGGTAAAATGGTGATCTTATCTTTTGATACTGATAGTCACCTAACTCTTTGCTTCCAAATGGAATCCAGTATGTGTCTTTTATGGGCAAGTGAGAAAATTAAAAGCTGAGAGAGAATCTCCAGTGTAAAGTGGTTGATGTTTCTTGTATTCTGGTCCCAGAGTTCCTGATTGTTCTCCCATGTATTTCTTAACTAGTAAAATCATGGATATTTTTTAAAAAACAAACATTCAGATTATGGTGGTGAAGGCACAAAGGAGAGTTGTTTATTAATTCATTTTTACAAAAGGCCATACTGATGTTTCCGAAGAGAAAATATATCTGTAAGTAATTCTAGAATATGTGTTAATTTTTTAATTCCATTTTTAAGACTAACGAGTTGTAGTTGGGGTTAGTATTTAAATGTACGAACTTGTAAGATGAACAGAGTTAATTTTTACTAAATACTTGTTACTTTCTCTTTTTTCTGTAGTTTATTTCAAGTGTATTCATAGTCATCTCTTGTGTTTGTGAACAGGAGTTAAACTTTTTAATAATCTGCTAACAGATTAAATATTTGTATCATTTTTTAATAGAGTGTAGAAGATTTTCTTTCGTGCCTTGATTCTGCAGTGGATATTTGTGGTATTATGGTGAAAAAAGGAGACAAAAAGAAGGAAAGGTACCTTAATTTTATTTATTCTATGATATGTAACTATATTGCTGCACAAATGCTAAGTGGTTAGCTTGATAGCAGTCCACAGAATGTGTAAGTAAGAGGCAAGACCTGCTTTCCAAGCTGTTTAATGGAAAAATACAAAGTCAATCAGTCCTAAATCCATGGGAGGAGGAGTGGGGGAGAATTCACATTTAGCTGGTTTTCCTAACTCACTGCTTGCTACAATGTAGTTTATAAATTGTCTAGGAGTCTTTCAAAATCTGAGCTATACCAGTGCTAGCTTTTTTTAAATTACTATTGTTATTTTGGTATTTCATATAAATAAATGGTTAGTCAGAGGAGAAAGTTAAATTAATTGATGTTAGACATGTTTTAGAGTCTGTGATCAACTACTATATGATAGAATCCTTGAATCCTATTTTTCTTTAATGTATTCTTTTTCCTTAGGCAAGTCCTGTTTCAGCATAGACAAGCTCTGATTGAACAATTAAAAGCCACAGAAGATCCAGCTCTTGTTCTGCACCTGACATCAGTGCTGCTGTTTCAGTTTTCAACTCACTGTATGCTTCATGCACCAGGAAGATCAGTACCACAGATCATCAATTTCCTAAGCGGCAAAATCCCAGAGGTATTTTTTCCTAGGTTTTAAAGGGGAAATTACCTTTTGTCTATGACAGAACATAAAAATTGTGCCTTACACTATTTCTGCTGCGTAAACCTGGCACCATTGTGTTTCATGTCTGATCATTGCTTTATGTACAGAATATACAATTCCTCTGATCTGTAATGTATTTCAAACTTATCCTTTCCTGGATGTGTCATCAATATTTTTTTAATAAAATTAAAAACAGGTCTGTTATTAGTACTTTGCCTTTATCCATAGAGACAGCTCTGTACTGGGGGATGTTACAATTACAATGATAACTGAACATTTTTACATTCTCTTTGCTCTCAGCTAGAGCGTGATTGCTTTTTAAACTTCTTTGCTTCGGTTTTAAAGAAAGAGGCACCTCTTCAAAAGCAAAAATATTGCAATTCTGTATTTTATACTGCCAAAACTGCTGATGATTACTAATTTGTTTGCTTTCCTCCTTCGGTGGTTAATTGTCTGTTTTTTGCAGCGTGAATGCACCTTTGTTTTTCTGCCTCTTTGAATGTCTGTCAGAATTTAGGTTGTCAAATACCTTTTTGAAAATATATTTATGTATCAGTAACCCTCTTTAGGCAAGAATGGGGGAATGCTTTTTTTTAAAATCTAATCTTTAATTATAGGCCTGCCTACCTTTTCTGTAACATTGACATCCCTTTGTTTTGTTCTCTTCTTTTGCCCTCAGGATCAACATTCTCTGTTAGTCAAATACCAGGGATTGGTGGTGAAACAATTGGTAAGCCAGACTAAGAAAACTGAACATGGGGACAGTGACGCAACAGATAACATGGAAAAAGAGGAAGAAGCAGATACCATTCGAAAAGAGCTCCAGGAAATCACTACCTCTATCAAAGATCTTGTTCTCAAACCCAGGAAATTTTCTGTTACAGAGGAATAAGATTATTATTCAGTGCATCCCCTTCCATGATAAAGTCAGATTTTATTTTCTTTATTCTGAAGAGAAGGACAACAGAAAATTCTTGACGAACTTTAAAATTTGGCTTCTAACAGTTGCAAATCACAGACAAGGAACATAGTTGCTGTATAATGGTGGCAAACAGTTTTGTTATACAGTACTACAGTGTACATGTAGCACACATTAAATGTAGATGTGGTAGAGCACAGTTGTGAGAACTTTGGGTATGAAATTACTGAGCTTTAATTGGCATCTTCATGTGAGGCCTCAAGAAATGGGTACTCTTCAAGTAACAATGTATCTTATTCCATACACAGGCTGATAGTTTTACTTTTCTAATTTGGATTTATAGTGAGATAAAGAATGCATGTAAGTGTCTATAAGCCTCTCTATCTTAATTTCAAATACTAGTTTTTAAACATACACTGATACCTAATAGTATCTCAGTGAAAGCCATCTTTACTCTGGTATCATTAGTGGGTGTTTTCAGCAGTTCACTGGACTGCAACAGCAAAAACACTGGTGTACAAGTGTATATTGCTAAACTTAAGGAGGGTGACCCAGTACTAATGTGAGTTTCTAAATGTGCTGAAAGCTTATGCAAATCAGAACACCCATGCTATTAATATATTCTGCTAATGTCCAAAATAGTTGTTCATTTAAAACTTGGGATTCAGACAGAGGAGGTGATACCCTTTTGCTCTGGTGTTTTGGGAGCAGATAAATACTGTTACACCTGCCGTATTGTATATGCTAGATGTTCATTCAGCAGGCTTGTTGAGTGCTTAGTCCAGTTCCCATAGCAGTTAAAAGAATTTGTTTGCATTCTCTCAGCTACTGAGAGAACTTGTGGTGTTCTGTTTATCCCAAGTTTCCTAAAAAGAATTTAGTTTACGATCTTTCTACATAAACTTTGTGGATTGAAATACTGGCTAAAGTGTTTCCCTTGAGTTTTTTACCAGCCTTATTTTTACATGAGCAGTACTTTATATCTTCAGGAAAGTGCAAAAATGTATAAAATAGAGTTCTGCCATTATTAATGACATAATTCATGTATGGTAAATATGCTTCTAACTTATTTTTAAGAGAAGATAATTTTCAAACTGGAAATACCTAAGTTGTATTACTTCAGTAATGCCCATTGATTTCATGTGTGTAATTTCAGGGAGTTGCATAAAATCAAGCTTGAGTAGTAAGTTCTTTTCACTAAAAATGTCATTCACCCATTCTTGCCAAGATTGATGCTGAAAGAGAGAAGATTCTGTGCAAGCCCTACTCTGTTCAAATACTTCTGTTTCCCAGCAATTCATGTATTCTGTGAGCTTAATCACAAACATGCCCGAGCTTGAAATTGCAATAAATGAAAGTTGAAGAGGCCAAGTATGGAAGCTCAGTAACAGAATAACCAAGGTTAAGGAAATTTTGCTGAAGTAAACAACAGAATTTTATACATATTTAAAAGGTGTTAATATTGAACAATATTCTTGTCAATGCTGGTCTTTTACCAGCTGCAAGGCAAAACAGTTTGCCAGTTGCAAGGCAGAAGCAGAGGTAGTTGCTTCTTTTTCCTTGGTTGGAGGTTATCATAGCTGACAATAACAGATAAGGAGTAAAAGATGGAAGATACTCAGATTAACTTCGTTTGAAAAATAGTTTGCATACAAGAAATAGGTTTGATTTCTTGTTATTTAGCCAGAATAATTATTAAGTTCCTATAATGAATGTAAACAATTTTATATGACATTGGACTATTTTGTAAATAATATACCATATGAAATTCTGTATGCAAATATGAAATTATTTTAATAACATTAAATGATGAAGCATTTAAAGAGCATTCTGTTGATTTCACTAACGGTTGATCATCTTGCAACTTGCAGCTTTCAGACTGCAATTGGTGATACGCACCATTTGATTTAATGCACCGTTCTGAGTGTCCCTGTATTTGTCTTTGATACAGCTTTATGGTGGAAGAATAATGAACTTATTACAGAATTTACTTTATCATGTCTTCAACTTGCTCTGTTATAGCCAAGGTTATAATAATTAAGAAAAAAATAGATTCTTTGAAGTAGATACAGAGGAAGCACTAAAATTCAGGTGTCTTCTGGCTGTTAACAGATTTCAAGGAGACATAGGTTGGAAAACTTTCCCAGGTATTTTTGTTGTCTCTTAGATTCGGAATTTCAGTCTTTAGTTTATGATGTAGAAGTGTTTTGAAAGGGAAAGAAAAGAAATATTCAAAATTTCCTGAATATTTTGCTAATTAGCTGAGGGTTTTTTCTCTCTTTAGTAGGAACGTATGCAGGAGGAAGAGTAATCTTGTAGAAATCAGAGACGCAGTTCATGAAACAAAACTGCCCTTTCGAATATGTAGGAAAATGAAGGGCACTACAAAGTATAAAAATTAGCACTTCTTTGCCCTTCACCTATAGTATTGAAACACCTCCATTATATTTTTAGACTCATAAAATTACATGTATACATGCATGTATGTATTTATACACAACTACTTATAAACATCTCAGAATCTTGTGTGCTGCCACTCAGCAGATTGGAATGAGTGCGTTAGCCATAGTTATGGTAATACCTTTCTCACCTACAGCCTTGCCTTTCCCTCTTTTTAAGTGGTAAAATGTGACTTTTATAGTTGGTTACTTGCAGGTCTGCTCAAAATAAGCAAGTTGTTTCTGTTTAGAATTTCCAGCCATCTCTCCAAGTCTTGTTTTACAGCTTCTTAAATTTGGCACAAGTTTCTAAG
Source organism: Margarornis squamiger (assembly GCA_035222235.1). Taxonomy (NCBI): domain Eukaryota; kingdom Metazoa; phylum Chordata; class Aves; order Passeriformes; family Furnariidae; genus Margarornis; species Margarornis squamiger. The sequence goes on along the minus strand of JAWWTY010000106.1, from coordinate 76,130,667 downwards.
TAATGTCACTGGGTTTTATTGTTTGCGTGAACCCATCTTGCAGCTTGTTCAGATAAAACTACAAGTTCTGTTCTCTGTGTAGGGTCATGAGCAAGGCTACTCAAGAAGTGGTTGCTCCTTGATTTATTCTTTTTTTTCTGATAGGTAACAGTAGGCCAAGAAAATGGAAATTTCCTACAAAACTGGGTGGGTTTGGGGTTTCTCATATAATAAATAGGAAGTTTAGCACTCTTGCAGATGACACAAGAGTTAGTGGGTCAGATTGAAGGTTGGTGTAGTGCAGCATTGTATCTCCAGCAGAAGCCAAAAGTGAATGCTTAGGGAGGAATTATAAGAACAAGAATATAGTGATTTTTCCTTTGAGTGGTTTCTAAGCCTCCAAATCCATGCTACACAAACTTTCTGAACAACAATTGTACTTTATAGATACTTGTGAGAGCAGATTCCATTCTCTCCTAGCCCAAAAAACAGAACATACTCAGTAAATGCCAAGATATTTTCTCAGGAAAACAAGTTCATTATTTTTTTATTATTTTCTTTAGGAATTGTTAAGGAATGCCATCTATTTGCAGTCGTGTTTTTAAATAATTAATATTCTAAATTGGGAAGAGTAACTTGAGTAAGTTAAAGTTAACCCCCGTTTGCTTGATGAATTTCCCAAATCCTCAACATGAAGAGGAAAGCAGGTCAAGACAGGTCATGTTGGGAGACAGAAAAAATAAGCTGCTTTCTATTTCAGGAATTTCAGGAAGAGATGTGAGAGCTGCAAGAAACATCATCTGACTGATACTCTGAAGAAACAACGCAATTTTTGTTGACCTCCTCAGTTGCATTTAACTTGCACCTATTGGCAAAAACTCTTTTATATGATTCTCTGGGCCTGTCTTCTATGAATGCAGTTATTATCTCTATATACAGTTAGACAAGTTTCAGGGTAGTCTTTGAAGCATAAGGAAAGTCATGTGCTGGAGGAGGTGTCCCAACTTGTTGTCCGCTATGGAAAAAACATTGTGTTAGAAGTATTTCTAAGTGTCACTAGCTCTTTCAGCAGATCTGTCGGGGGTAATATTTTTGTCTTGACGTGCTTTATGAACTTGAAAAGATACTTGGTTAAGAATTGTACTTTCAGTTTTTCTGGAAACAAAGGCAAGAGAAAACTATTCATGATTCTCATTCTGGAGTCAAATTCACACCTAACTTGTCCTCTCATCAGTGTGCAAAAATCACGGGCTTGAAATAAAAGGTGCTTGGTATAAACAAAGCTTATGGCATGTATAAAAATAGGAGAAAATAGTTCAGTCTAGTTTAAGTAATGAAAAAATAAGTGCAGAGATTTAACAGGACAGTCAACTGCATCTTATCATTCTTAACCACGAGACACTACCTAGACACAGATAACCTCCAGAACATGTCCAGTTTTGGCAATTGTACCGAAGTACTCAGATAATGTAATGCACCTTTAAATATTTCCTTCTTTCGTCTATCTGTGATAGAAAACAGCTCCCACCCACTTGACGTTATAGACTAAGTGATTCAGATCTATTGGCTCTTGGTTGTGGAAAAATCTGCCTGGAGGTCAGTAATGGTTCATACCACAAGCAGCCATCCTTTTTTCGCTCTGCTTAACTTCAACTGGCATTTGTAAATGGGCACATGTATCCTTACTTTCAGCTGCGTTTGATTAAAGCTCTGCATGGAGTCTTATGCAAAGTATAAGGACCTCTGTATGCCCCATGCACATGGGAGCCTGTCTGTGAAAGTCATCTGGCCCCTGTCTTGTCCGAGCAGAAAGTAAGGGAGGTGACTGCAATCCAAATGCCAGAACTGAGAAGTACTGAGAGAGAGCTTAGAGGAGGCTTTTGCTGCCCCTCTGCTGGTAGCTCTGTATGAACACCTCCCTGCCTGCTCCAAGAGCAGCAAATTGATCCAGCCCAGAAACTGCTTTAGTAGTGTCAGAGAAGTTCTGCTGTGTCCCTGAGCGTCCTTCCTGAAACAGGAGGAGGCTTCTCCCTCCCCCCCATTTCCTGTACGCAACAATCAGACTTTGGTAATTGAGACTCTTCTGATTTACAAGCCCACATGAGGTCTTTTGGATTCATTATGCATGAACCAAAGTGTATCTGGGGATGAATAATATTCCTTTTTTCTTCTTTTTTTTTCCTTGCTCCAAATAGTTTGGGGCTTGGGGTTTTGATTCCATAAGTATTTTAACAGACGTGTTTTAACTTTTGGCAACTCTCACAAATATATTCCTTTAAGAACCCCCTGCATGGTATGTATTTGCAATTTATAAACACAGTATGTCTGATTTGATTCAGTGACGAAGCAGCCAGCTATTTGCATGTCATGAGGTCTAAGGGAAACAAACTGACCCTCAGCCTTCCCCCATCCAGCCAAATTCTGATGGGACCCTCAAATAGCTCTGGCAAAGTGTTCTGTTTCTTTTGGACTTGATGAATGCTTGTTTCTGTGAAGGCGTGTAATTATTTCTTCCTTTATTTTGCTGCACAAGTTACCAAGAGAAGCAGCTTAAAACAAAATGTGAGTATCAAGGCTCTTTTCCATTATTCCTTTATCAGATAATCTTTAAACATGGTAGTATACAAGGTACCTAATTTAATATTTTGAGCAAGTAAGCAGGAACTTTTTCCTCACACAAAAAACTGCTGATTAAATTAGATGCAGAATCCTACATGTATAACTTTTTTTTGTTTTTATTTTGTGTACCGAAAAAGATACCACACCTTTGTTTTTTTGGATGCAGTTCTTTCCATTGTATTAATGGGCTCACTCAGTAATTTACGGAAAGATTGTTTGGGGTTTCCTTTGTAATGAGACGAGGATTAATTTTGTTTATTCCAAAGAATAATCCAACAAAAAATGTGTATATTGTTTCCCGGGGCATTTTAAACCCCATTTTTTTCTCCTTTAAAGCTTTCGTAGCTATTTGATTTTGCAAGAAAAAATTTCTAGATAGCGTCTATCAAGTTAAATCACTTGTTTCTAGCTTCACTAATTTTAGCACCTAATATGAATTTTCTTGCTTTTTATGCTTTTGGAAGTAAAACCAGTTTCTAAGCTGACTTTTATAACAAGTCAAAATACTGCTGTAAACAACAAGTATCATCTCCCAGTTCTCCCTCCTTAAAATACTTTGTTTTTTCTTTCAGCTATCATACTTTTAGGATCATAATTTTGTTTGGAATTTGAAGGGAAAGAGTAGTATTGAAAGGATATACCACTGTTTACTGCACTGGTGTTACAAATATGTGCCTATATTGCAGAATTAAAAAAGTATGGGTAACAGTGGCAATAGTCCTTAAATTACAGTCTATGTATATTAACTGTACTGCTGCCTGATTTCATAATGGCAGTCTTTTTAGTAGCAAGGGTAAAATTAAACTTGGACAAAACTATCAAATGTAAATTCCACTTTGATAATATAAATGGTTTAAAATATATTTCTTTAACTATCCCTGTTTTCAAAAACAAGATGGTTTTATATCTGAAGCTGGTCACAAAATCTCTTACACTTAGAAAGCAAGTTTCAAATGCCTTTGTTTTGTTTGTGTTAATGTTTTTCTTTATGCAACAATTTGGCATTTTTAGAGTAACAGTACAGACTGTAATGGATTTAATGTATTAACATTATAATAGATTGCTGATGGTCTTCCCATGCAATTTCATCACAGTATCAGGAAAGTAATTTTGATTCAAAGGTATTTAATTGGTAGAAATTTAAGACGACATGCTAACCAACTTGTAGGATTAGAGAAAAATTAAATCAAGAGCTGCTTGAAAGAGATTCTGATCAGCTGAGATCTAGTTGGTCTCCAGGTTATTTGCAAGCAGTCATAATTTATAAAGCATATATTTTTGGTTGACTGGGTAGGATATGTTCTGTGGGCTCTATACCATTAATCCCAGCTTTCTTCCTTTATTTTTCCCTACTTGAGTTTTATTTCTCAAAAGAGTAGTTTAAAACTTTTAGTATTACTTAACCATGGACAGACAGAAAGAAATGTAAAAATCTTAACCAGAATGCTTCCAAATGTCAAGCCCAAAATCAGAGGGGAACTCTGAACCTGTTTGACAGAACAGCCCTCCGGTTGACCTGAGGTCTAGATGCTGTAAAGGCTGTTAGATCACCTGGGGAGTAAAGCCAAGTTGTTTTTCTGCAGGCTTCCCTGCCAGTTTAGGGTAAAATGATGTCTTATTGTCTAATTCTAGGATGCTCATAAAATTAATTATTTCCAGTTCAACCGTTCTATTAAAATCACTACAGCCCTAATTTTGGAAATTGGTGTGGCAAAATGCTGCTGATGCTTCTCTTGGGCTCCTGCAGATGGATTAATTCTCCTGGCACGCAGCTCTTATGAGAACTCCTTGTTTCATACATTTATGTTTTCCTGTAAAACATCAGAGGGATGAAATAAGGAGAGTTTTGTGAAAATATGCAAACATTACTCCAGAAACAAGTTATTAAACCCACATGACATAAAATTCTGTATCAGAGATACCATGAAGGACAAGACCGCTGCAAAGGCTAACTAAGCTGCCTCAGTTGCCTTCATAGTGATGGCTAAATTTAATTTCTGCTAGAAATCAGCCTGGAGAGGAATCCTTTGGCTACCAAAATTGCCTTGCTCATTAGCCTCAGTAGGCTTAGGTTAGTTATTGTGAATATCCCCCTTCTCTGATGCTGTGCAGTGTACATCAGCTATTGTCCCTTCTTGTTTGCCTTTCTTAGACTAAGAGGGTTTTTTTATTCTATTTCATCCTTACTAGCATGTTACTTTTATTCTCAATCATGGTTGCCTTTGAGTTTGAATTTGTTCTGGCTCCATACATAAGGACTGATAAATTCTTGCACATCTCAAGATGCTGTGGGTAATGGATCTGAACATGCTGCCCTAGCTGGTTGCTTTTATCACACTTAGAGGCTTTATCACTCAGAAAAATATTCATCTTCCTGTCACGTGTCTTTGTGCATAGGTAGCAGAATTGATAGCAAGAATGAGCAAGTGCCAGAGCATAGTGTAGTTGTATAAGAATATTAGTCATAACCTCAGAGTCATTAAGGACAATTGCAAGTTCACAACTGGAACATTTTATTGCTTCAGCTAATTTTGGAAGTGCTTTCTACCTCCAGCACTTGAAGTTGACCACCTTTGTAAAGTGCTTTTAACTATCCTGGGCCAGTGCCATGGATGCAGCCTGATGCAAAGGCACAGTGAGTGGCTTCTTTTGTTCCCACTGGTACAGGTTTGCTCTTTGACCTTGAGGAAGTCAATTGTTTTGCTTTGACAAGTATTAACCTTTTCTATAGACAAGTATCTCACAAGTCTGTTTTAAGATTACTTTATTATTGTTTTTGGAAAAACATTCTGAAACCTTTGAAAGGAAGGCTAAATAGGAAGGCTAAAGGTAAAATACTTCAGAGGGTTAGGTTATAACTCTATTTATCAGAAACCCGGAACAGTATTAGGCTGTAAACGTACTTACCAGGAGCTCATTCTTTCTCAAGTAATCTCTTTGTGTTTCAAATTCAGCCACATTAGGATTCATTTTTGTGTTAAAACCTGAAAAATTGTGTCATAGTTATAATTCTATGAGTCTCATTTGCATGGGAAAAAAAAAAAAAAAAAACCAAGTTTAGAGTAAAAGCTATTTCATGCTGATCTAATTGTCCGTCTTTGCTTAGTTTGGTGCTTGAAAACTGAGGAACCATGAGAAACATTTCAAATTAAAAGCTCAAAACAGTTTGGGTTTGTTGGATTTCTTAAAATACAGTAGCAGCATTCTTAATTTGTTTAATCACTTGCTTAGACTTATTACTGATAACATTACCAACCTTTACAGAAATTAGCCAAAAGGACTAGGATTATATTTGTTCCTTAATACAATTTCTGCTGCTGTATTCCACTCTCCTCCTCCTCACACCAACCCTTTTCCCCACAGCTGGTCAGTTATGATCTCTGAGCATTATCCTCTGCTGAAACCAGACACTTCCATTCTAGGTTTGCAAAGATGGTTGCTACCTTCTTCATATCTTCCCCTGAATGGACTTTACAGGTTTCAGTGGTATGGTTATTCCACAATACCCTGAGTTAAATAATGTGTTCTTAAAATGTTCCTAAGTGTAGAAAGGAATTTTCTCATTCTTAACAAATCTCCTCCAGCATTCTAAGATTTTAGTAATGGTTTTTATTTGTCTGAATCAAATGTTGGCTGTCTTAGGTGTTCAGATAAACTTTAGTCTCAATCTTCCTTCAATCAGAAAAGGGCAATCCTACACTGAAACCAACTTACAGATGGTATGTATTTATAATCAGACAAATAAATCCATTCTGAAAGTCAGAGTGCCAAAAACAACATCAAGAAAAAAAAAAAAGGAATGTTTTCACATGTCAGGACATCATAAAAATCCCAGCAGAGCATTTACTGAAGGGTCAGTAACCTCACATCACAATAAAGAAAGACAGAATACCATAGTCTACTCATTGCAGGGTCTAATTTTAAATCATATCCACTTTTAGGAAGATAGAATATTTTAAATAGAAATAAAATATTTAATGGTAAGTGCAGAGACTTTAAGGCTTAAGGGAAATGTCAGGATACCTAGTCACATTATTGTTCAGAAGATTTTATCTCCTAAGTAGGCAGAGCAGGTAAGGTAAGAGGCCCAAAGGTTTCAAGTAAGTGGCAAAGGCCACTGGCAGGACATGAACAGAACCCAGGGCTGAGTTTCTCTAAGGACTGGTCAATGTTGCTGTCACAGGATGTGAGGATTGAAGTTAAAACTGAGTCAATGCCATGTTATACTCTATCTTGGTTGACAGCCCATTATCTGCTCTACTATTCAAGACTCAAGAGGTCTTTAATTAACATTTTTTGCCTGGTTAATGGATGATGAACAAAGTGGCATATTTAAAGAAAAGCAAAATAAAAAAATTAAAACCACCAACTGTTTGTTTTTTTAATTCTCATCCTAGTGACACTGTTATTTTTCCTCCCTGGTAGAGGACAAACAAAAAGCTAGACTCCCACTCCCTGTCCTTTCTCCCATCAGCCCCACTCCTGAAAGGGTGCGTTACATTCAAAATCCTGTTGCGAACTCTCTTCTAGAACTGAGCTTTTACACTGTGAGTCCCTATATCCCTTTGTTGTGTTGGAAGGAAATGTGCTGGATAACTATCAACAGTGAATATGGTTTAAAAGAATGTGTTTATTTGTATTTTTATCTTTCTTTTACTCCAGCCCAACAGCCAGCAGCCTGTCCTTAATGCACCTACATAGTTAAACTAATTAGGTTTTCCTGTGAACAGTGTGTTTAAAGCACCCAGGGCAGAAAATAGAAACAAAAAGTCAGTCTGCTGTAATTCCACCTCATTGGTGATATGCATACGGAGTCAAATTGCACTATTTTGTAATGGCAACCTTGGTGCAGATGTTGAGACTTTTTAAGTGAATTGCACCCCACAATAGATATGAGCACACCAACCTTAACATGCAGAATTAAAACTTAACCCAAAAAAATATTAAATCACCTGACACCCATGAACTGAAATAAATTATTCAGTTGCATTAATTTACATACACATGCAAGTGTTCTTGGGGACTTGTTCTAAGAGAAGACACACCAGGTGATCATGTAACACATAGGGAGAAGCAGAAAGAAGTTAAATAAATCTGCTTAAGAACACCCACAGTGTATTTTCATGTTGGTTGTTTGTTGTGAACTTTCCTAGAAACCTTTCTCACTTTCTCTTTCAGTTATATTGCATAACAAGTTCAATACTGTAAAAACAGTAGAACACAAAGAGTGACACATCTTTCAGATTTTCTTCACCAGGTTAGAAGTTCCACGCTCTGTCTACCCAGCAGGTGCAATATATTTATATGTATTTTAGTATGGCTTTGTTGTTATTATTGTATCTCTGTATTCCAATGACAGTGCAATTGCAGAGGATCATTAGTGCTAAGTATCATGCGGATACCTACTGTGTTAATTGTATCAAAAACCCAGAGTACATAAGTAGTCCTTGCTTGGAGGTCACGCTGTAACTAGCTCTACTCAATGTTTCTGCTCATTCCTACTCTCCTTGTTGCCCAGAGAACTTGTGGATGTTTCATCCTTGGAGAGTTTAAGGCCAGGTTGGATAGGGCTTTGAGCAACCTGTAGTCTAGTGGAAAGTGTCCCTGTCCGTGGCAGGAAATATGGAAGTAAATGGTCTTTAACGTCCCTTCCAACCCAAACTATTCCATGATTCCTTGATCCTGCCTCTTGGTACTGCCCATCTTGAAGCCTGTTTTCCCTTGGGAAGGTCTGAAGACTGCACAGCAGCAGTCACCCTAAACATTTCACAAATAATGTGAAGACAGTGTATATATGCTACTTTTGCAGTGGCCGGCATTTCTTAGACTGTGTGTGCAACAGTGGCTTCACGAGCCATGATTTCTGTTGACATAATAAGCAGTCCAAGGCTTGTCTGGACATCATCTTTATTTTCAGTGAAAAGCTTGATAAGAAGGTGACAGCCAAGCCTGATGGAGCACTGCAAGCAGCAAAACTGGCCATTCTTTGGGCCTACAAATCAAAATACAACAATGACTGAAGTAGGGATCTTACATACCAATACTACTGATAGTGGCCTTCGCATTTCCTAAACTACAATGCCAGCTAACTTACCCCAGTCTCTTAACAGGGCTGAGGTCAAAAAACTTTAGATTTGATTCATTTTGATAAGGTGTCATATTTTTTCATGTTTTTATTAAAAGAGTGCTGTGGCTCGGTTTATTTTTTTTCTCAGAAAAGTAGGCCAAATTGGCATAGCACAGTTGGGAGAGGAAATGTAAAAGCCTGTCTACTGCAGCAAATGCCCTGTTATAACTTGGGGGATTTATGTTTGGTTTGGGGGGAAGCAGTGTTTTTTTTTTAAAATAAGGTAATGAAAATCCTTTCCAATTTTAGCTTGCTGCTAATGTTACTGCTGATCTTTTTCTTTTTGCTCATTTTATTTCTTAAAGCAGTTCTAAGTAGGTCACAGGTTTTTAAATAACCCAGCTAGAAAAAGTTGTGCTGCATAATCAGTTGTATTTATTATTTAAAAAAAAAATAAAAAAAATTAATCCATGTGATACACCCTTTCTCACACAAGACAGTACTCTTCATCCACCTTGTTGTTCTTGAAATAAAATGTAAGGGTGAGGAAAATCCAGTCTCTGCATCTGACACATCTGCAGCCTCAGTTGCCTAATGAAGTTCAGTTACTTCTTGTTATTGGCAAGTCTCTTTTGTTTCATGACCTGTGAGCACTTCACTCACCACTGTATCACAGGCATCATTTCCTATATCTGTTGTTTTCCTTGGGAAAGCTTTCGGTACCAAAGGCAGGCTTGTGTCGTTTTCATGGAGATGTGTTCATGCCTGGTGGTGTTCATGTATGTCCCTTCCAACCCTTAAAATTCTTTGTTTCTGTGATTTGCACACTAGGGCTGAACTCACTGGTGAAAGTCTCAGATGAGGACTTCAGTGCATGTCTTCATTTGTAACTTTCATTTTCTGTCTATTTAAGCACTTTTTGAAGTATTATTCAAGATTCCCTAATAGTGGATTGCAGGAGAGTGTGGAAGCAGGAAAGGGGACTGGAAAAAAACAGATAGAAAGCACAGTGTGTAAGACTGCATTCATTGCTGTGACTGTCGTCAGTTCAAGTCTTGATTACTTAAGCCCTAAATGTTTCTTTTTCTCTTTCAAAGACATGTAGTACTTGCTGGGTTGTACATTGATAGAAGAGGAATGCATTAATATTTCCATGTAAGTAGAATATGTGATTCTCTGCATTCCCAACATTTTAATTAAGAAACAGTAACCCAGCATGAACATCCTTTTTCTACCAAATTTCTTCTCTCAAAATGAAATCAACATCTCTGTTCCTAGAACTGAACATAGTTAGTTGTAAATTTTTTTCTTCAAATGAAATTCTTAACTTTATACAAAAAATGAAATTTAAGTCTTTACTAGAAATTTTTCTGTTGAGAATTTTGAAATCCATTTTTAGGCCAATATTTTTAAGTCAAGTTTCACTTTTCTGAGTCCTACTTTTCTAAAACAAACCGACCTTTTCCGTGAGGTATATGTGCAGGGTTTTGCTCATTAATATTTTCTATTTAAATTCATCAAAAAATTAAAAATAATAGAGCGTTCATCAAAAATTTAAAAATAATAGAGCATTTTGGATTAAGCTTAGTGCAAAACTCTCTTTTTCTTCCAAAAATACCTAGGTGCAATAACTTTTAATTTATATTAGTTTTGTAAGATTTTAAATGCTTCAAGTTTCATAGCAGGAATTTAATCCTCTAAAAGGGATTAGGAATCTTTCCTCATGAAGAGGTTGTTTCCTGACCATCTTGTAGGGTTCCTTGCATTTTCCTTAGGATGGTTTTGACTGAACTGATAAAAAAATTATACATATATATACAGTGATAGCTGTTTTCCTTCATATAGTTTTTAAGTCATCACAAAATAATTTTTAGGCTTGCTTTCCCTAATGAGTCCTGGTGAGGACTACATTTAGTGTAGATGTCCATATCCCAAGCTCTCTTTTACCCCTCTGTACGAGGAGTAGAGCACTGCCTAGATCTCCTTCTGACAGAGCAATTATTACTGAAGGCATCCAGACCTTTCCATCTCTTCTGCAGACTGTAACAGTTAACACCAGCTTAAAATTTAAAATGACCAGTGAGGAAAAGGAGTTTTGACATGCACAACCCTGCAACAGTAAAAGGAATTAAATTTTTGCTGTGGTAAAGCAGGTACCACAGACAAGCTGGTAACTGCTTTCCATCTAAAAGGACACAGCTTTAGGGCAGTACTCATTTCTAAGTATCAGAGGGGTTGACTAAGAACACCTTTATCATATTTCACACTCAGTCACAACAAAGAAAGTAATACGTGTCTCTCAGTTTCACACATACAATCACAGAATGGCCTGGCTTGGAAGGCACATTAAAGATCATTTGGTTCCAGCTCCCCTGGACAGATCAGCTTCCACTTGACCAGGTTGCTCAGAGTCCCATCCAACCTTACCTTGAACACTTCCAGGAACGGAACACTCACAGCTTCTCTGGAAATCTGTTCCATTGCCTCACCACCCTCACAGTAAATTTTTTTCTTAATATCTAATCTAAACCCAGTCTCCTTCATTTTGAAGCCATTCTCTCTTGTCCTGTCACTACAAGCTCTTGTAAATAGATACATCTTGTAAATGTCTTGTAAACATTGCTGGGACTTGAGAACGTTGGAAGTGATTTTTTTTCTTGTGGATATACTGAATCTATTATTTTTTAATTTTTTTTTGACAGAAATTATCTAGAATCACTAGTTTTCTTTGGACTTTCCTCTATAACCAAATTCATGCAATTCCACTAAGTATATTTAATTTGTAAAGGATTTAGAGACTACATTTACCACATTTGAAATATTAGGCAACTTTGTAATTAATTATATTGAAGAACTTAGTTACTTATATACTATTTTAAATCCTATTTTTACATTATCTTTGAAAATGTCTTTTAAAATCTGTGCTCCAAGGACACAGGCAGCAAAGCTCTAAAGTGTGCATTCAGATCAAAGTGCATGATTATTTCAGCAGACAGCAATAACATTTCTCATGTTTTTAGACTATGTGCATGTCTAGCTTTGATCAGGACTCACAGTAAGGCATCCACAAGAGACCTGTTTTGTTGTTGTGGGAATGACCCCCCTCCTGCTCAAACACCCATAATGGAATACTGAGGTTTTGTGGACTCTTTCACCCTCCCTCTTTTATCATTCAACAATGAACACTTTTCTGTGGTCCATCACAGAACCACCTTTCCTCTCCCCTTGCTGAACCTCCTGAGACTCCCCCTCCCCACTTCTCCAGCCCGGCAGGGTCCCTCTGGATGACAGCACACCATGTGGCATATCAGCCTCTCCACCCAGTTTGGTGTTATCTGCCAGTTTGCTGTGGGTGCATTCTGTCCCATCTCCAAGTCATTAACAGAGATGTAGAACAGTAATGGTCCCAGTGCCAGCCCCTGGGTACACCACTAACAGCATTACTTTGAATTGTCTCTTTTAACATTGTACCTGGTATTCACTAATGACTTCTCATCCACATCTTGGGCTCATGGCTGCTTTGCTTTTGTAACTCAGGCAGCTGAAGTTAATCAATTTTAAACTGCCTAAATATCTTCTAAGTCACCAGTTAATTTGGGTAGGCTTTATCACATGGCCCTTTTGTACCAGATGCAATCCTCAAGTCTGTTTTATGGTTTAATATGGGAAGTATGACTGAGAATACTGATAGGGTTTTACATTACAAGGTACACCAATGCACAGCTGAAGTATTTCCTAACTTCATTTTATTCCATAAATCTGACAGTAGTCAGAAAGAAATGAGCTCTGTAATGAGCACAGGAAAAAACTCTGGCTCTACCAGACTATGTGAAAACCTGTAAAAGATGTTTGTAAGAATTATTTCAGAATAAAAGAAATTATTTGGATGACTACACCATCATTTGAGCTTTTATGGTGTAAACACAGCAGACAGCAATACCAATTAAGGAAAAAATTGCAGAATTCCTGAGATGCTTGATCCCCTAGCTAAGCCACAGCTCTTGTCCTTTTTGCCTGTACTCATAGGGTGTGTAAACACAGTACAATTCAATATGAATTACCAGAGCAACCTCTAAATGACCTGCTTTGCCTAGACAGCCCACCAAAATGATGTGACTTGTGGACCATGAAAGAGTATAGTCAAATTGTTACAGCAGCATCCTGGTTGGCATCTGGACTGGCTGCGTAAAGGACAATGTCATCAGGGAGAGCTCTGCACTCACTCAGATGATTCCAGGACCTGACGCTGTATTACTGTGCTGTGCCACAGAGATAAAACAGCTTGTTCGAAGTTAGCATCTGTGTCTCTGCTTTCCTGTAGGTACTTATTTTGACTTGATCTCTAATGTATGCCCCTAAAATCCCTATTCCTTCTTTAGCCATTTTTGAAAAGCAAAATTTATAGCACCCTTAGTGTATGCAAATATATGTGATGAATTTTTCAACAGCTCTCATAAAAAAAAAAAAAAAAAAGGACAGAAAACCAAGTCAACAAATTTATGCAAATAATCAAAATCATGTTAGAAGGTAAAAACATGTACTTACCTGAAAATGAACAAGTATCTAGGGCAGCTTGCAGGGTCGTTCCCATAATAGATCAAATTGTTTTTCTTACCTTTCAGTCTTATTACAAGGATTTATTTTGCCACCATTTTTCTTTCTTTATTCCTCTCCAATAAAAGCCCTTATTCCAATCATTGTATAAAAAAGATGGTGAAGTTCAATGGCAGGAATATTTAGATTGGGAAATAGTGCATTGGAATTGCCATGAAGTGAAAGATACAATAATTTTTACCTGTATGTATATATCTACACAAAGATAATAATTCCCTTCTAAGTAGTATTAAGGTTTCTGGGCTTTCTATACTTATATAATGTACGAGGCATCAACAGGTATTTGTAGAAAACATCAAGATAAATTTGCTCTGCTTTTTAACTCCAATGAGAAAACAATCATTCTTTTCCTGATGGCTCCACATTTATCAGAATTCACAACTTCATGACCATTTTCTTATGGCTTTCTTCACTGAAAGTCTTCTAGTGCTCAGCATTTTAGAGGAAATCGTCTGACTCTACAGAAAGTCCCTGTCCTAATTTGTTGTAGCTAAATTCTATCTTAACCTGCTCTAACAGCAGGCTGACTAGCCAGCTCTGTTGTTTTATTCTCATCTATTTTATCATTCATACCATGAAACTGCTGCATTCTCAAATTTGACCCCAGGGACTCCAGTTACAATATCCTCACGTCCTTGGCAACATCTCTCTGCACCTCCTTGGTATATTCTAACACTACAAAAGATATCATGTATCCATGCCTACTAGGTGCATAAAAACCAGCAGCTTTGTTCCAATTTAAATAACAAAATCATCTTTTCCCAAGGAATTGAGAAATGGCAGTCTTTCCTTGTGCCTAGGACACAAGTTAGCAGCTGGAATGCTGGAGTCAGCGTTTCATTCCATGAGAGTGAATAGCATCAGATCTCTAGAGATTTCTTTACTGACCTTCAAAACACAAAGTCTAGCTTCCAGCAAACTTAAAGTAAACATATTTCTCTTGAGATTAGGATCAAAGCACAAGAAAAATATTCTACTTAACTACGTTATGCTCGTACTGTTACTTGTTTATTGGAGCAAAGCTAAGTGGTGCTGGGAGAGATGAGATTCACTATTTTTATTGCTTTATCTAATGCTCAAAGCACTTCTCAAAGGTTACTCAGACCTTAGCCAAAAAGTTTTCAAAAATCTTCATTCTTTTTCATACCATCGCTGCTTCACTCACAAACATGGTCTTATATCATCATGGATCAAACTCTGAAGACTTTTTTCTGAAGGGAAGCCTTGGGTAACTTGAGCATTTTACTAGAGGAGCAGCCCAAGGACCCCCTTAGGCTTTGTCTCTGGTCTTGGGGGTTCTGTTTTAAAGTTCTCAAGTAATCACTGTCATCTCTATAACAGGCCAATAACACTTTGCTCCCATCTCCATATAGGGGTTTAGGAGGATGATTACATTACAAATTCTGAAGTTCTGAGGTATTACAGTAGTGGGTCCTGTTTGTGCAGGCAACCTGGGCTTACTGGAACAGATTGACTTCCCGGGAGGAAAAAGAAAAAAGTAATAATCAAGACAACCACTTTTGAAAGAAAACTATTTGGTATGCAGATTTTTTGACAACTTTAGAACCTGTTTGACATTCATTAGAATGGAAAAACAGAGATGTTTCTGCAGATATGTGAAGCTATTTGTTGGTGAGCTTTGTGCAAAAAAAAGGCACTATAGGTAACATAAATTCTTCATGCCTGCCCTGTTAGGATTTTGCTTTTGCCACTTTAAGGCTAAGATGAAACTCTGTTAGAAAGCTGGATACTGATTCAGCAAGGAGGAGATCAGAGAGGTGGTTCACTGGAGGTTATCCTCCAAGGCAGCTCGTAACTCTAATTTCCACAGAAAAAGGAATGAAAATTCCTCTGAAACCCAGTTTCAAGCCTGTCACATGACCTTGAATATGGAGCACAGTTAACCACAATCATTCCTTGATTATCTCCCTAGACATCAATTTATTCTCCTTCCCCAATATAGAACAAAATGCGCAAAACTTAGCCTTGATTTTGGTGATGACTATAATTGTGCACTAAATGCACTGACTTCTGTCTGGTTCTTATATGTCATGTTGTGTAAATGTACAAGCTGATCGATGCAACTTTCTCATAAAAATGAGTTCATTTGTTTCACACTCAAATCTCTGACCTTTGAGAAATGGAAGTCCAGATTCAAATCCTGTTATATTATTATTTCAAGGATATCACATAAAACACATCTGAAATATTTTTAAGTGAGCATGTTTCCCACTGATCTGAGTTATAGATTACTTTATTTCCTTACTAGACCCTGTCTTGGTTGGCACCAATATTAAAGGCAGTAAGAAATACAGTAAATCAATTCAATGTTAAAAATTTTCAATTTAAAGAAACAACAAGTTTTCCATATCTTGTGCCAAACAATCAAGTCATTATTTTTGGCCTGAAACAAGTATGATAGCCTCTCTCCCTGCCCCCTTTCCACCATTTTACCACTACACCTCCCAGAATAGATTAATGAATGCCTGCCTTTATGCATTGGTGCCAGTGGAGACTCAAAATTGTTCTTTCTCACA
Organism: Margarornis squamiger; assembly: GCA_035222235.1. NCBI lineage: Eukaryota > Metazoa > Chordata > Aves > Passeriformes > Furnariidae > Margarornis > Margarornis squamiger. Next base: position 76,114,851 of record JAWWTY010000106.1, on the reverse strand, counting down.
ATTCAAACAACCATTTCAGGTTAGATCTTACAAAGCAGAAACCCAGAAAATGCCTTTTTAAAACTTAACTATAGGTTTAAAACAGGCAATGAGTGTATAAAAAAAAACGTACAGGAGCATAAGTGGATTAGATGTAAGCTTTGTCATGGTTATACACTCCTTCAAATCTTGTCTTCCACACGTTTCTCTTTCTTTCTTTTAGGTTTTGCATCTGGTTAAGATAAACTAATTTGTACTGTTATTCAAAGTACAAAAATTTCAGCTGCCCAAAGTCACTGATATATAAATATCTCAGGACACCTTCCCCAGTTGTTTTCAACTCCTCTAAAATTCATAATTGCTGGTGCTGCCTGCAGCTACACCATGAGTCTGACGAAGAGTACAATCCAACGAGTCCAGCAGATGTTTTGGAGTTTGTTTCACTGTGAACTTTCTGGCTTCTTTTTCCTTCATTTCCAGGAATCAAGACCCAATTTTAGCAAAGTGCTGATGATCCAACCATCAACAAGAAGACTGAAATAAGTCTTCATCTCCACAATCCTTAAAACATTCAGCATTGTAGATCTATGAGCAGCTGAGGTTTGCATGCTTGTCCAAGCCTCTAGCTTGAAAAACTGAAGGATGGGAAATTTGTACAACTGGCTCTCAATAGATTTGTGGTATTTCCTGCACTTGTCTGGCCCAGAAATATAAACTATCTCACATTATTTTGGTACTGCCAACATGGAACCCAGCAATAAAAAAATATGTAAGAAAAAAACATCTTTTCCAATAACAACAAGGGAAATTTTCTTTGAGTTATGATTTTGTTTGACTTATGATTTAGGTTATTTCTCTTTATATTTTACTCTTTTGCTATCCAGGGTATTTGTGTGACCTTACGTTGCACAAATATTAGCAGAACATTTGGCGTAAGGTGAAAAACCATCATATATCTTGGAGCCTTCCTTCTGTTTGGTCAGGTAGATGTGGGGATATTTTGAAGAGTAAGAAATGAGCAGAAGACAGAAATAACAAGAGGAAGTCAGGAAAACACTATAAAGGGGTCACCCCTTCTCTTTGGCCTTTTAACTTCACAGCTGGTTTCATTCTTGAATTATTGCTGCTATCTCCATTGCCTGATTTCTGGATAAAGCATGTCTTAAAATCCAGTTCATAATGCTCATAATGCCAGCAGTTGTACACAGAGAATGTGAAGGTGGCTTCATTTTCAGGTGTCTGACCTGAAACAGTGTTAACACCAGTGTTAGAATAAACTGAAGTAGTCCTCTTGCTCCCCATCATGTAGGTGATACAATATACAGTATATATTGTTAAAGGCTACCATTTTATTATAGAACAGCCAAGCATTAAGAAATGCAGGGCACTGCAAATGATAAAAAAATGTCTGTCTAACTTTCAGAGGTAAGGCAGCATTACTTATTATTTGACCAAACAAATGGTCATCCACTGAATTACATGATTTTTCCATCTTTCCAGATCACGTGGAGAACCCCAACAGAATGACCAGCGGTCACACAGACTGTCATTACTGCCTGCAGTCTCTTCGTGGAAGGAAGTATGCATTAAGAGATGAAAACGCTTATTGTGTTCCATGTTATGACAGCCTGTATGCCAACACCTGTGAGGAGTGCAAGCAACCCATTCAGTGCAGTTCCAAGGTAAACATTTAGCTTTCACTTCTAGTTCTTTGTTAAATTATACACAAATCCAATTTCTTTACTGGCAGATTCTATATCCAGCCCTCTGCATATCCCTGTGTTGCTGAAGAGACCTAAGCAGGGCAGCTGTACGTTCACACGCAGCAAAGAGAAACAGTGGTATTTTCCCAGAAGAGGAAAACTCTAAGACCAAAGATTAGGAAATCTGCCATACACTTACCTCAAGCATATGGCAAAGCTGTGGTGTCTGTGTGTGGACCACAGCTAGGCTTCACATCCAGTCACTCACTGGCTGCAGACACTTCATGGTGCTGGAGGGACAGGAGGGTGCTGATGTAATTCAGTGTATCAGGTTGAATGAAACTTTGGAATTTCTGAGAGATGTCCATGGAAAAAATATTTTGTGTATTGAATAAATTATTCTTTGTGTAAGTGTTGACATGGAGATGCCAAGCTGAAAAGACAACATGTTTATAATTTGCCTATTATTCCCTCTGTCTTTTAGAAATTAAATATTTTTGAATTTTTACTTAATTCCATGCTACCTTTGCTCAGCTCACAAATGGCATGTTAGTGACAGTGTTTCTGACTTTGGCTTTCCTGTCACCTCTCCTTTTTCTTACAACATTAATTAATAATACAAGTTCCTCTGTGGTCTTTGTCAGTGTTTTCAGTATCTCATACTTCAGTTTAAAGCATATACACTTGACTTTGAATTTCAAGTTCAGATGAAGCTTACCAAAAAAGCCATTGCTTTACCAGGCTCACCGTGCAGTGCTCACCTTCTCCCTATACTCATTTTGCCTACATTCTTTTGAAATAAAAGGCAAAGTTTATTAAAATAGACCTTTTGGAAGGTTTCTTCAGCCACAGCACTTCAAAGTATGTTGTCTGAGTACAGGAATCACCCAAAGACAATGATGATTTGGATGAAGGCACTCCTCAAACTCTCACCAGCGTTTTTTCAACAGCAAACTTGAACATGTAGCTTTAATCAGGTTCACCGGGATAACATGTGCTTAGAGCTCACTAATTTCACTTTTTAAATTGAAAATTAGTGACAGGATTACCGTTGTGAAAAATTGTACACAAGAAGTCATGTATTTGGTCGGAGTGAAAGTTAAAAATTGGAGAAAAAAGCAGGTGTGATAAGAACGGAACGTAACAGGGCAGAGTCATCCAGAAAAATGGCCCAGAGAGATCTACAGCTCATTGCCCCACCTCTGCCAAGGTTCTAGAGCTTGGCTTTCTTCCTCTCCTTCTTACCCACTCTTTGCCTCAGGCTGGTTTGAGCTGACAGCCTACTTTCAGCAATGTCCAGGGTGCTAACTAAACCAAATTGAAGTGGTAAGTGGTCAGCACCGCCTGAAATGAAGCATTGTATTTCTCTCATTTTTAGCACTTTTAAAGGTGGGGACTTGACAAAGGAAAACAATGAGATTGGATTTGTGCCCCTTTTGTATTTTTTACTTATGAAGGAGACCTGGAAGGGTCTGGTTTATATTTTAAGGTGGGGGTGAGGGGTTTGGAGGTGCATTTTTCCCTTGTTTTGGTAACCCTGGAAAAATTATATCTGCTGTTTTGTCTTTTTTTTAATTCTTAGTCAAGGTCTCATACATATATTGTTAGCTCTCTCATCCCCTGAGTCTGAAGAGTCTTAAACACACAGTTTTCTGCCAAGTTTTTGGGAGGATTTATATCAGGTGGAAACAAAAACAATTACTCTTTTAATCTTTCTAACAAAAATTTTCTTCTCAATGAGATTTTAGTTGCTTGTTTTCTGCAATAATATGATCTTTCTTTAGTGTTATCTACTGTCAGCTGGAAGAAAAAAAGTAGTAAAATTGAAAATACCTGAGGTTCATTTCAAATTCTATACAGAATGGACTTCTTGTCAGGTTGTCTGCACACATCAAAAATGTTTATCACTTGTTTGCCCTTGAAGGCCAACTGCAAAATATAAAATGATTCTTCCAATAAAAACATACCTCTGATGTTACATAAGGAAGTTCCATTGTATCTGCCCACACAGCTCCTAATGGCCTCTGCAAGAGATCTACAAAACAGTGTGACATTGAGTACATACATCACTCCTGAACACACCTCTGGCTGGATGCACATGTCATCTTGTCAAGTCACCACTGCAGTGCTCTCCACTTTCCATTTTAATTCTGTGAGGAGCTGAAGGATAAAAACACTGTGAAGAAGTCTTTTCACTAACATGAACTTCCTTTCTCCAAGGATCTGTCCTACAAAGGCTGCCACTGGCATGAGGAATGTTTCAAGTGTGCCAAGTGCAGTCGCTCACTGGTGGAGAAACCATTTGCTGCCAAGGACGAGGTCTTGCTGTGCACTGAATGTTACTCTGATGAGTATTCATCTAAGTGTTTCCACTGCCAGAAGACCATTATGCCTGGTAAGACAACAGGGAACCTTTGGTTAAAAATGGAACGGCATTTTTAATTTGAGCTCCTTTGTGAAAAAACAGCTACAAAGTCCTTGACTTGCAGAATAGCTTTGAGGTGACTACTCCTCCTTTGTGTGTAGTACTCTTCCAGCAGTGAGGAGAGGGCAGGCAGATACCACTGAACTAGCACTGACAGGTCTTATGAATCATTATAAAAGATATTAAGAGTTCAAAACTAAGTAAAATGTGTTCATGTTATGTCCTTGATTCTATTCAGTTCTTAGGAAGCATATCTTGCTGTGAGCGTAGGTAGAAAAACTGAGCTATTGTGAGCAGGAGTGCCAGATTAGACAAGACATCTGCATGTTTGTCTGTCACATTGACCAGACCTTAAGCTCATGTTCCTTATATCGTTTCTTTACTCCAAAATATTTTTTGTTTAAATTGTCAAAACATGACAATTTGCCTTCAAATCATTATCACCATTTTTGCTAAAAAGAATACAAATACATTTGTATTTACAATATGTTTACTTCCTGCCATTAGCAAGTCTGAAAATTCTACACTTTCCACTAAACTGCTTCTCATCTTGTGATCATGTCTGTTCAGGACATCGTCTAGGCCTTTCATTGCTACCACGCCAGTAGAGAGATTGCCCCAAAAGCTGCCTCTTCAGACACATCTAAGAGAATCCACTGCATTGTATGTGGTAAAATGAAGCTGCTTGCTCGGGAAAGTGGGTTCCCGCTTTTGGAGCAGATAACTACCTTTAATGCTTGAAATATTTTACAGATCCTGTGTACAACTCTAAATACCAGCTGCAAACTATCTGCCATGGCCTCATGACTACTAGTTTGGGAATCTGGCAAAGGACATCAGTAAATTTGGCAGTTACATAGGAATTTTCTCTTGAGTAGATCTTAGTATGAGACAATAAGGTTCAGGCTGTGCAGAATTATTGTCTAAGTGTAAACACTAGGTTATTGATGTCACGTTCAACCTGTAACATTGATTTGTAATTTTACAGTTTATTTCCTTTTCATGACAGGCAAAAGCTGTATTAGAGGAAATAAATGTTGTAGCAATACAGTTGTGTTCAGTTTAAGGACTATATACTGCTTAAGTTTTATACAATTTACCAAAATGTTGTCAATCACACACACCTTACTAGATGTGATGAGAATAGTACCAAAATTTACTCAGGTTTGCATTATTTTCTTCTAGTATATATTCACACTGCAGGTTTTGCCCTAGCCTAGGAGTCTAAATCCTTGCAGCAAGTGCCCAAAGGTAACAGTGCAAATAGAGAACTTAAGTGGCAGTGGAACACCAGCCCACCTCCGTATCATTCCCTTCCCTCTCACCAGCTCCATACTGTGTGTTAAAAAGACCCAGTAAGCAGACAGTGAAGTTAGCCTCCTGACCACTGGGATGAAGCTGCAAATGTTTTCTGTTTAAATGCAACCAGTGGTTTCTCCACTAGTCCAGGAAACAGGTATTGTGGGATTAATGTTATACCAACGATTCTCTTCTTCATGTGGAATGGATGGTAGATTATCTTGCAACTCTCTTTGCAGTCTGATGCTGCCTACAGGGAAGGAAGTTATGATGCAGATTCACTGGCAAAATTGTTCTCAGATATATGTGCATATCTTAGACTTATGCTTCTACCTCAAGGAGTACAAGACACCTGTACACAGAGATAAAAGCTCTGAAGCTCATCTGACTGACATTTAACTGAACAACTTTCTGTCCTCGTGCTGTATCAAAAGCATCTAGTTAAACATGATAAAAAGAAATGTTGATGTAGGAAAGAAATGATGAGCTATAAGAAGAGGCAGTGTAATGCACTGTATCACAGAAAAAATGTTTACTTTTAAAAACTTGCCAGTTTAAGCTGATTAAGATAAATAATGTTTTTTATAAATGAAGGGTCCTTAGTTTAAGGAAGGCAAAAGACAAGACAATAATTGATGTAGTAAATTAATCCAACAAATGAATCTCTAATTTGTAGAAGTGCTGTGTACCTGAATATGATCACTGAGTTGGCTGGCTTGAGAGAAACTCTGAGTAACTGAAGAGTAATCACAAAGAAGAAACCCCAAAAGATTCATATAAGAACATACTCAAAATCACAGCTTAGGCAATTTAACACATCTTTTGCCAGGTGATTACGTGGATCTGAATGTGTTCTTGAAATTTCATGTATGTTCTTGGAAGCTCTATTAAATTGAAGATCAGTGTTTTCTTGCATAATTTGATACTGAGATAGAAGGTTGAAAACAAGAGCATTCCCAACATTTAAAACTTATATTACAAGGCTGTATCTGGGGGGATTGTTCATTTTGTTTTTTTTCAGGTTCCCGTAAAATGGAATTTAAGGGGAGTTCCTGGCATGAATCCTGTTTTGTTTGCCAGTATTGTCGGCAACCATTGGGAACAAAACCATTAATCACCAAAGACAATGAGAATTACTGCGTGCCCTGTTTTGAGAAACAATTTGCTCACCATTGCTACTCTTGCAAAAAGGTAATTAAACATGCAATGCAGAAACTGCCCTAATGATGTAGTATTGCTGGTGGGGAAAAGGGCTGGGTCATGCAAAATGTCTGATGAACTAGGAGTGGGAGCAGAGTCTTCCTTTGGATGTTGGATACTGAAAGCCAACTGCAACAGTGTCAGCTGTCCATTCTGGTTAACTTTAATCTTAGACTGATTATCTTTGAGATACATTTATTGACCAAAACAACCGCTTTGGGCTTCTTTCATTGCTGACTGTGATTTTTAATAAAGGTTAAACAAAAAGTTATGTATAACCCTTCTTTCTCTGATTTTGCCTTGGTAAACATGCCTCTCTTTCCATCAATTTTATGCATATATTCACATAAGTCACCTAAACTGAGCGAAGTATTCACAGTCTTGCCTTGAAATGTATCAGGCAATTATCAGATCAAGTAACATTCATTTGTGATAACACTACTCAAGAGTCCCATTGCTTCAATACATGATACTTCCCCTGTGGCTACCAGAAAGCTTGGTTTCAAATGAGTTTTTCTTTTTTCCCCCAAGTACAAATAAATCAATTCTTCTCTCCTGCGATTTCCCATGTTTTAAAATTGTCTCTGGTTGATGAAAAGGCTCAGAGTATCGCACTATTTATCATGACACTGTAGTGTGATACTCTTCTCTAGGGAAGTGTTTTAAGCTGCTTTTTATGGCAGAATTTATCTTATTCTTTAGTACCTGTATCACTCTGGAAGCAAAAAAAATATTTTTTTCACTTCACCAAATAACTTATAATTTCTGCAGTTATTTAATGTTTACCTGACCTGTAAACCTCTACCTCTACCAAAACCTTTTAATTTAGGGAAAATATATTTCCTGGTTTTTTCTTCAGTACTTAAACTTTAGAAAGTACTTTAACATATTTTCATGTCTCTACACCTAACCTTTAATTTGCATTAAATGATCACATGGCAATTATAGCAATTATGCTTGAGGCATTGAGGTTAGCAGCACCTATGTGAAATAATCAGGATTTGCTTCTCAAAAATTCTAGGAATGTCAAGAATCTCCCTATATAGCTAAAACAATTTTACTTCTTCAGTTTGCATCAGTTCCCATAAATGAGAATTGAACTGAAAGTGATTAAATTGCCAAAGTGAAGCCTTGAATTTTTCTGCCAATGATTTTTAGATATTAATGTAAAAGTAAATGTGATTTCAAAATAGCCCCGAACTGGAACGTTAAAGGGATCAGGAACTATTCAAATATTTTTATTGCTTGACATGACCCAATATTATTCCCTGAGGAAATTTGATGATACTACTATTTTTACTTAAGTTTCTCCAACTTTTTCTCCTCATATTCATTCATTTGTTCATTCATTCATTCATTCATTCAACATCGTGCATGTGGCTTGACAGTAGAAAAACTATTTTACACCTCGTCTTTGTAGAAATTTCTCTGTACAGTGTCACTCAACTTCTGTGAAACAAGCTCTTTACCACGCAAATTGGAGCCATAGAAAACCTAAAATTTCCCTCCTCAGAAATAACCAGGGCAGAGCTGTGAGTGACTTGCTGGCGGAAAAGTTCATGACACTGCCAAACACCATTTTTTCTTCTTCTGATGGTGTAAATCTGATTTCTGTTTTACTTCTACTTCTTTACTGTCTTTCTATGTAAAATACTGTTTCAGTTGAGAGATAGCAAAATACCAGTTCCAGCTGGAAATTAACTAGTATCTCAGCATCAGTTCTCTCACCCACAGTCCATCACTAAAAATTTCTCTTCTGAGAGCATGCCTGATTTTAAAACTTTATCTACAGTACAATAGAAAATTTTCATTAGAAGATAACCTGGTTATTAAAAATTATCATGTTGTGATAGAAAATTGAGAATTACAAGCCAGTAACATGTTGAACTCAACTGCAGTTAGTCAAATTGAGAATTCAGGTGGAAAACAGTTGATGTGACCACATTCTCTTCTCTTGTGCATATGGGAAGAGAGTAAACAAGTGTAAGTGCTTAGGAAAGCATTGGACAACCCTCAACAATTCACACCTTTGTTTCATTGCTCTATCCTTCTTTGTCAATACATCAGGTAATAACTTCTGGAGGAGTGACCTGCCATGACCAGCCTTGGCACAAAGAATGCTTTGTTTGTGCTGCGTGTAAAACCCAGCTGTATGGACAAAGTTTTATTTCCCAAGATGAGTTCCCATACTGTGTAGACTGTTTCAGCAAATTGTATGCTAAGAAGTGTGCTACTTGCAAGAAACCTATTACAGGTGAGTCTCATCTTCTAGAGGGGACTAGACAGTGATGAACTATTAGTATCCTCTAAAAGGAGACTTTTACTTTAGAAAACACCACTAAAAATAGTCCCATCACAATGAAACACTGAAGGAGTTTACTACTGGAGAGACGTTCTCTGTATCACATGTAACAGGAGGTACTGATCACGCATGTTCCCTAACTGCTGATGAGCCACTTTATGTGCTGAAATGACTTCCTCCATCATTTGATTTAGTGCTTTCTGTACTAAAATTGCTCCATAAGAATATAAGAACAGGCATTTTTTTGCTCTTCCCAGGACAGTACACACAAGTCCCCCATGTCTGTAATTTCTACCATTTTGTTTCTAAACGCAAATGTGATCAAACTGAACACAGATTAGCTGCCTGCTGGTAAGGCACACCTGTCAAATTAGGAAGCTTGCCAAATGCAACAAAGCTCTATCACATGCATCCTTGTTTACTTAGATGATTTATAATTAAGCATACATGTCACTAGTCTATGACTGCTGAAGTTGTCTGAGAGCATTTGCTGATGTTCTGCACTGTAATTCTATTATGTGTGGACTAAACTGTTGAAAAGCAGTGCCTGATTCTTAGAGGTGCATGCTGCATATGTGAGTGGACAAAGAAAATTGTGAATACCCAGTCAAATGTTCATGATTTTACAAAAAAACCTAAAACCAACCAAACACAAAACAACTAAAACAAAACCAAAACAAATTAAAAAACCCCACTGAAAATATTCAAATCCCCACAAACCTACAGATTTTATTTCAGATATTTATGCTAGGAATTCCATGATCTGGTAATTTTCAAAACACTCCATTTTGAAGAAAGTTGGGTGGAAATTATTAAATTTCATTCAATCTTGTAGAGAAACTATATGTATCGACATATTGCAAATAATTTTCGTGGGAGTTTGTTGGGAAGATCAGCAAATCTGAACGGACATTCTGATAAACCCATTGTGTTCAGAGCTCATAATGGGATATGTAAGCAAGTGACTTGTGGCTTTGCTTAAAATATCTCTCACTGTATTTAATTTTAAAGTTGTGGGATTTTTTTCAATTCAGCCAACAATAAACATTTCATGCTATGGATTTTTGTTCATTTGTTTGTTCACTACATGAATGACAACCTGATCACACATCAGAAAGCAATCTGTTGCATTTCTGAACCATGTCCAGAAATACTGGATTCACATTTTCTTTTTCATAATCTCTTTCAGCTCTTGGAAGTGCCAAATATATCTCATTTGAGGAGCGTCAGTGGCATGGGGAATGCTTTAAATGTGCAAAATGCTCTGTCTCACTAGTGGGCCGAGAATTCCTCACTCGGCGGGATGACATCCTTTGCCATGAATGTTGCTCTGCTTTGTAGTTCTGTGGAAAGCTGTACAGCTGCATTATTCTCACTCTGTAACAACCTAGTTCATTACCCTGCTGTAAGATCACCATATAAAAGGTAAAACTGTTATTTAGTCATTCAAGTAACTTTCCCTCAGCACTTTAATTCTATCATAGTTGCCAACTGCTTATAAAAAAATTTAAACAGCCCCATACTGGTTAAGAAAATTATGAAGATTCATATATATTTTATATCTAACTACAGAATATTTTCCTTGTAACACACTGCACTCTGCTGTTAGAAGCTTAAAAATTTACCTTTCATCTCCCATGCAACCAAGGAGGATTGTAAAAAGTCTGGATGGTATATGAATAATGAGGAGGCATTAGCATTGTTTCACAGATTCAGACCTTGGCATGGAAAGCTGGGCATGTATGTTTTTCTATTAGATCATAACATTAATGAGAACAACTCAAAAATATTGTATTTGTCCACACTTCGGGCCAAAAAGATGCTGACAAAGCAGGCAGAAAGTGAGAAGGTGGTGCTTTCACACTGAGAACCACGAAGTCAGAGAGGCCAATTTCAGGGCCAGATAAGGGGAAGAAAGGTTGCTTACCTCCCCTTACTGGGATTGCTTCTCAAAAACATAGTCTTTAGTCATCCAAAACACTATGGCACAGGTCCTTTACCAAAACTGGGTAAGTATACTTAATTTTTTCAGGCATAGCTGCTCTAGAACCTAAACAAACCCATAATTTGAGCTACTGCAAGAGGTGAGGATTGCCCAAGATTGAATAGTGTTAATGTAAACTTTTCATAGCTAATATACCCTAAGACTCTTTCTCCATTGTCTTCAATAGACCTTTAAATACACAGATAAAATATATGTTTTTATTAGCAGACACAAGAGCCAAGGGACTCACACTTGTCCCTTCTTAACCCCTTTGACAGCAACCAATGCCCTGTTAATGACCTTACCATTTCAATCCTGCTAGGTCTTTGATTCACAACACATCATTTTTCCTGTAAAAGCCTGTTTGTGGACAGCAGACTATAAGCTCCCCAGAACCAATACCCAATTGATTTTGGCATATGCCAGATGTAGTTGCCAATAATATGTCAAGAATTAATAATGTTATCATTGTAAGCTAGGCAGTTCTTTCTTGTAGTATAAGGTCTTAGTTTCTAGGTAGCTCGCTTTGAGAAGGTTCTCTCAGCTTGCTAAGCTTCAGCACTCAAGTGTCTATTATTAAAGGTCATCTAGAGCTGAGTTACAAGCATATATCTTCTTCCTTCTTCCATACTGTATGTTGCAGTGGCCTGGTTCATGCAATGACATTAAGAATGGCAGATTCTGCACTGTTGAGCACTGTTTGAGCCCTCAGCTAGCACGTTTTTAAGTCACTCTTCTTTAGATTCTGACCTTAAGTGCATAGGGTTGCTGACTTGAGTGGCCTTTATACATAGTTAAGACAGCCATTTCTTTAGGTAGAAAAGTGAAAAAATTTAAAAAAAGAATATGTGCGCATAGCTAAACCAAGGCTAAACTGCAACAGCATAAAATCAATACAGATAATGACTGACCAATGAGTACACAGCAATCTGTTTTCCAGTCAACAAAAATATTATCTTTTGCTCTGCATAGTGATCATTTTTGGTTTTCAGTTTCTTCTTTCATTGCATTCTAGATTTTGATGAGTTTATGGCTTTTCATTTTATCCTGGCTGCTTCCTTCTCTATTTAAAAATCTAGCATGGCTAATACAGGTTCTTGGTAAGGCTTAGATTCCCATAAATGGAAATATGTTTTATTGCCTTTTATATATAGATATAGATAGATACATATATATATACACACAGACACACATAGTCATTCACAGTTATGTATAATATTCCAAAAATTTGCATTGAGTTATCAGAAATTAGCACATTAGTAAATGTTAATGGTCTTAAATTTTTTAATTAAAATGATGAATCATCATACTCAGGCTTGTCTCTGGGGTGTACCTTTTGTTTGTTTGTGTGAAATAGCATTCAGCACATTGCAATAATGAGTTCTTCATTCAGTCTTGTCTGAACAATCTTCCAGCTTAATTACAAACTGACGCAAGAATTACCAGGCAGACTACTAAGACATGACACAGCCACAGGTCAGACACACTGTGTATGATAAACTCAGTCTTCCACCCTTAACATTTATGAAACTGAAAATCTTCTCTGACTCATCAACTAATTATATTTTTAGAAATACCAACTGAATTATTTATTTATTTCTTCTGCAGTAAATACACAACAGTCAAATCTGATATAGAGAATTTTCAATTCAGAGTAATAGTAAGAAATAAATGTGATTGCTATAAATAGTTTGAATAAAAGTTATATTAGATAGCAAATTCCTATTTCCTAGTCTCTGTTACCAGCTTCCAATGCCTAAATATAAATACAGTGATACTCTTGTGGTGGGCTGATCCTGCCTGGCTGAAAACCAGGTGCCCACCAAAACCATTCTGTCACTCTCCTCCTCAGTGGAACAGGGGAGAAGAAATATTATAAAAGGCTTGTGGGTTGAGATAAGGAGGAAGAGACATCACTCAGCAACTACTGTGACAGGGAAAACAGTCTTGACTTGGAGAAAAACAATTTATTACAAATCAAATCCGAGTGAATAATGAGAAATAAAATAAAATCTTAAAAACACCTTTCCCCCAGCCCTCTTTTCTTCCTGGACTTAACTTCACTCCTGAATTCTCTACCTGTTTCCCCCACAGCAGAGGAGGAGGACAGGAAAAGGGACCTGCAGTCCGTTCATAACATGTTTCTGCTGCTCCTTCCTCCTCAGGGGGAAGACTGCTCACACTCTTCTGCTGCTCCATCATGGGGTCCCTTCCCTGGGCTGCAGTCCTTCAGGAACAGGCTGCTCCAGTGCGGGTCCCTCATGGAGTTATAAGTCCTGCCAGAAAACCTGCTCCAGCATGGGCTTCTCTCTCTGTGGGGCCACAGGTCCTGCCAGCAGCCCTCTTCATCACAGGCTTCCCACAGGGTCACAGTCTCCTTTGGGCATGCACCTGCTCTGGCATGGGGTTCCCCAGAGACAGCAGCCAGATAGCTCCCCCATGGACCTTCATGTGTTGCAAGGGAATCTCTGCTCTGGAGTCCAGAGAACCTCCTCTGGTTCCATCTTGCTGACTTGGTGTTTGCAGGGCTGTTCCTCTCACATGTTCTCACTCTTCTCTTTGATGTTTCTACAGCAGTTCTCCTCCTTTCCCTTCCCATCCTTTTAAAATCCGTTACCCCAGAGGCACCACCACCATTGCTAATGTGGATCCATCTTGGAGCTGGCTGGCAGACATAAGGGAAGCTTCTGGTAACCTGTCACAGGAGGCTCCCCCAAAGTGCCTTACTACTAAAACCTGTCCACACAAACCCAGTACAACCCTTCACAATTTGGGTCACATATTCTTATGTAGATTAAACCACCCTGAATAGGAAAGGGCTGAAAGAAGGAGCAGTGTGTCTCTGTGGAGGACTGCAGAAGATGGAGAGGATTAGATGGCTACTATAAGCAAAGAGACTACGTTTGATTCAAGAACAAAAACAAGTAAACTCAGGACTGGAAATTGCAAATTAGAAGGTGATGGCTGCTGCTAAGCAGTAATGCTCGAGGAGAGGCTCTTTCCAGAACCAAGAGGGTAACAGCTAGGTGATCAGTTTTAAAGCGATGCCTCATATGTGTGTTAAGTGTCAAATAGAACATGATTGCCTGGCGTAGAAAAGCAATGGGCAAAATGAACCAGATGATCAGCTTCAGTCTTTGTTGTTAACATTTGGTTTACTGCAGAATGATCAGGATACAGACTTCACTGCAATTCAATTTTTTTCAATAGACTTCAGAGGATGGAAATTTTTTTAATGTCATATTTTTCTTTAACATTGTACTATTTTATTTTAAAATATATCTAGTTCTTCTCTGTATATAGCAGCCCAGATCTAAGATAATCACATTGCCTTTTTTACAATCAAGCTAAATTTCCCTAAGGTGCAGTGATGTCTCTAATGTCCTGGTCACATCTCCACTGTACCCATGGTTATCCCAGGGGACTGGGAGGGAGGGTGCCCTTTGGGACTAACTGTGAGTGAAGTAGGTGCCCTATTACCTCCCTCAATACTTCAGGCTATAGTTTAAGTTCCTCAGCCACTGCCTAATTGTCAGAGAACTCCTAGAGATAACATGCTTAAAATATGAAGACAAACCCTGTGACATTGTGTTCTAGTGACCCTTCTCATATTTCTGAATGTTACATTTTTCACTCTGAGGCAAGTTAATATTGTGAGAGCAAAACAGCAGCCCTTTTCTGGACTGTTATTTTTAAAATCCAGGCAAATTTTCAATAGATGTTGTAGCAGGCAACATAGAGCAGCACTAATGTGGAACCCAGGGCCACTTCTGCATTTCACAGGCAAAGACACATGCTCCAGACTCATGGTTTATATCTATAATTAAACCTAGATAGTCTTCATTCTGTCTCCTTGCGTCCCAGTTCTCCAGAAAGAAAATCTGTGAGCCTAGACTGGGCAAGAGTTAGGACATAGCCTGGCCACAGCAGTGAAGCGAGTGTCACAACACAGTGGAGTTTTTCTGCAGTATCTCAGCACATGCAAGTTTAACTGGTTCTTGTACTCTAGCAGCGCATACACAGCAAGTTTTCCTCATGCTAACAGTGGCTCAGGGCAACCAGAGGAGCATTAAGAAGGGAGTGTTAAGGTTTTTGGTTCAGGCCTTCTGAATCTGTGGTTTCAAATGCTTCATGGTTTTATGAATCTCACTTGATTCAATAGAATGAATGTAGAGCAGCATATTGTATTATAGGAAGACAAGTAAAAGCACAGTGGCTTTTATACAATGACAGATATCAATAGCTAAAGGAAAGTAATGTTCAATTACTGCCTAAGTGGAAGCTGAGAGATCATTTCTATGTACAAAAAAAAAGTTGGATAGGATTCAAAACTATAGCCAGAACAAACTTGTTTACCGATCAAGCAGGAATGCTGCAATAAATCCTCTGCATTCTTGTTAATAATATCTCAAAGAAAACATGTGGGTGTGCATACATGCTTGTTCACCCTGGAATTGCCAAAACTTGAATGGACTGAGTCATAGGAAACCTGGCAATTTAAACCAAAGTACAAAACACCTAGCATGGTTATAGCATGGTTATACTACTATAACCACAAAGTTTCATTTCATCATATTCAAAAGTACTGTCATCTTATTCAGAGGCACGAGATACAAGTAGTTCAATACAAGAGGTAAGTGCTTTGGAGGGCAGACATGGCTGCACTCAGGGATGTAACACAGAGCTGTTATCCACTTGGCAGTAGACAGCTGCAGTGGAGGATCTAGAGATACCAGCTTTGGCCTGACCCATTAAGCTTTTCTTAGTTTGTTGGCAAGAACACTTGTCCAGTAGAGTCCATTCAACATTTTTGTAGATGTTCATCCTGCATTTTCCACCCCATTCCTTACTGGGGCTCCTTGAAGATGAGTCCAGGCAGAAGCATCTCTACAGCAGGCAGAAGTGTCTCTACAGCAGTCACACAGACTTGTACTATGCCCAAAAGAACCTGGATTTGCTCAGTGAAAACTAATTAGATGTCAGAAGAACAACCATTGCATGGCATTACATCCAAACTAACAGACCTTATGACTGTCTTGGATATAATTGAATATCTAGTTTTATTAACTTCTGCCTCTGCTGTACATTTTTTACTGCCCTCTCCAGTAGGATATTCCAGACTGGAGGCACTTACCTGATTCATTGCAGATTTTCCAGAGCACCAATTCAATTGTAGGTTATTGAATACAAGAAGCTGCACTACGACCACACCTCTGAAAAATAGGAGACATGAGTCCTTTTCATGCATAGTCTGTGTGAGGCTTTGAGAACAAATCACATTAAAACAGCAAAAAGATACTCGGCTCCCATCTGTAGGCTGGGCACAGATATAAAGGTGACCACCAAAATACTCAGATCAGATCACTTACGGAGCAAGAGAAGAAGCATGGCCTCACATGTTTAAGGAACTGAATCAGGCAGAATACTACCTAGCAAAATAAAGAAACAACTGAACAAGTTTTTGGGAGTTCAGATGTTTCACTCCAGTGTCTCAGCCCTCCCTCAATAACTTGTTAGCTCACACCCAAGACCTCATATCCCAACTGTCCTCAAGTGCATTTTCATAATTTTTACTTGTGACTAGGGGAACAGACCACTGCAAAAGGATCTTAGTCTGGGACAATAACCCCATCTCAGGAATCTTCTGGGTGACTTACTAAACAGAGGATTGACTCAGATGAAGGTAACAGAAATCCAAAGAGCCTCAGATAGTTGCTCAAGTTTGAATCCCAGTGCTCAGCTTAGAGTACTTTTATAGCAAAGACATACTTCAGGTAGCCATTGCTCCTGGATAAAAATCCTCATTTAACCATCTCTGTGTTTACCTTACACTTTGAATTAGTTTTTGCTAGACTAATTAGCAAATAAATAAATAAATAAATAAATAAATAAATAAAGCATCTTCCATCTAAGCACATCTTGCCTGTATTAAAAAAACATTAAAATACAGTGTAAAATTATGCAGTTTTTCCAGTTCTGTTGAATTACACTTTTTGTTGTTGTTTCCAAATTAAAAAAATATTGACTACTTATTTCTTGAGAACAAGCTCTTTACCTATAAAAAAAGCAAATCAAGCCCTTAGTAAAACATTTTTGTTGGAAGGACAGCAATCTGAGTAGAAATTTATGGCTATGAATGCAGGTGGCCATAAAAGGCTACTAATATGAAGAACAGGATTTACCTCAAATTATTTTTAAAAAAAATATAAAAATTTATAGCAAATCTGTAGCTAAAACGGTAGCCTACAATGTAGTTTGTGAGCCTGTGACAGAGGACCAGGCTCAGGACACTGGTCACCTTTCGGGGGCCAGACTGTCCTCATATGGTCTTGGAAAAGCAATAAGTTGGAGAAACACCAAATTGGGTGACCCTAACATCACGTTTTTAAGCATTGGGAATTCTTTAACCTTTAACTCTCAAATTTCCTGGCTTTCTCACAATAGCAATCTCATTCCCTGTTGGAGTGATTCTTTTTTAATTGCTACAAAACTCTTATTGTAATCTTAACTCTTAACTCACTGGAAAGTGAACCCACCCTAACTGACTGGGTGTTATTGGTTACCAAGATTTTTTAATTTAGGGTATGTTTTCACTTGTCCATAAAACACAATCAAAGTTAAATGCTTTGTGCTGAGCTCTGTGCCAGACTTTCTCAGGCCGGTTCCTTCTTTTTTCTTCACCTTTTTTTCTTTTCATTCTCAGAAGATTTCAGTCAAAACCATCTTAGATTTCACCAAAAAAAAAAAGAAAAACACAGGAAAAAGTAGAACAGTTGCCTTATACTAAAGTACTCTGAACTTTTTCTTTGAAGAGTTCAGGTGCTTCAGTTGATTTTGACTCAGGAATCTAACTGACATCATAAAGGAAAAATTTCTTTCATGGAGATGTCTCCTGCCATCCCCACAAAAATCCGATTGTCCCAATTACATCTCTTCTGCATTAAGGAACTGCAGACACATTTCCCACAGGACAAATATGTGGTCAAGATACTACGTGCTTGGTGACAGTCATTTATAAGCATTTTAGGTTTGGGTACATATTTCAGTTCCTGAGCTGTAAAAGGGATATATGTCCCCATCCTGAAGAAATCAAATTAGATAATCATGAGGAGTGATGGATCTAAAGCACTTGCACAGCAGGGTGCTGAAGACCAATTTGATGAGGTCAGCCTCTGAGCTGAGCTCTCAATTCTGTCTTCAGAATATTCTTCAGCGTGGAGCTGCATAACAAGCAGAGCTGAGAGTCCCAAATGCAGGCCGATGCTCACTGTGAGAGCATGATCCACTCTGCATGAACGATGGGAAATGGGCTCCTTACTAAAATAATCACCTTGGACCATTTTGCTTAAAGCTTGTGTGATGCAGGAGAGATAAGGATGCCACAGAGGCAGCTCTAATTGCAGTGTTCCTTCACCTGGATCAGAAACAAGCTCTGAAAATTCTAACCCAAATTAGCCAGGATTAGTCACTTTAACTTTTGTTTAATATTTTTGTCAACCTGCCAACATCCACCAGGCTTTCCAAAACAGGGCTTTGGGAGGATATTTACCATCTGCCTGTGCCAAGAACAGAGCATAGGGCTAGTCACATTACCATGCAGGCCTTCACCTTAGCCCCCACCACACAGCATGGCATGCTGACCTCCTGGACTGCAGCCACTCCTATGCAAACCTGACACCAACCACAAAATAAACCAACCACTTCACAAATCCTTATAGTTACAGAAGCCAAACAAAGTTACCCTCATTTCTGAGGCAGGGATGTGCCTGTCGTCTCAGGCTCATGAGTTCAGTGCCTTGAAAATGCAGTGATATTTATTTTCTGGGTTTATTAATGCTCTTTGTTCCTCCTGTTGATGTGCTGTCAGGCACAGAGGTGGGAGGCACACTGGACCCAGCTGCCTCCCCTTCCACTTATCTTCTCATTTCCACAGAGCTATACCTGGAAGATGGAGATATTCCATCAGAAAACAATACATGTCTGTTGACTACAGAAGAAAGACTTAGTCAGGTTGTGGTACTGTTCTTTATGGGCATCTAATTCGTTCTCATTACTAAAATTAAAGTCAGTCTGTGTGACAAAAAACAATGGTGAAGGGTGGAAATTCAGCTGCAGCTACAGTCTGTTAGTTAAACAAGAGTAACTTAGATCTCTCAGAATTCTTAAAAAGGAATGTAGGCTTAACAGGATGCCTGACTTGCTTCCCTCTTGCCCAGAGGCAAGTCTGCTGCATTCATGGTACAAAAAACACTGCTGTTGTTTCATCATGAGAGGGAAGCAAGGTCACATTCCTGTTCTACCCTTCGCATTTAACTGGCTCCCTGCAGGAGTCCTCAGCAACCTGAGATATGCACCCTGTACCAGAGGCCTCATATCAAGGGATGGTAGCTGGTAGGCACCGGCTGTCTTACACCTCTTTTCTGCTGCTCAAAACAAGAATATACCATCTAGCAGAACAACACATCCTTTCCTTTCTAGCATGATATCCATCTGACAGTTAGTGTAATGGAAAGCATGGCTAAACACACTGCCATCTGCAATAGTTGTGGTGGAAAAGCATATCCCAGAAACAAGTGTTTGTTTGCAGACACCTTGTCTGGGTTTACAAAATCTGTGTCATGCTATCTACATGGCAAGGACCTCACTGTCCCAAGAAATTATAAGTGGCTTCTTTTTAGGAGGCACAGAGTGGCTGCATGATGAAAAATCAGTATTTACATCAACCACTGGACTGAGTGGTGAAGTGTCTTTATCCAAAATTAAATAACGATGGAGAGGTTATAGGCTAAGTGACTCTCTTCCAATTCATTCAGGGCAGGAAAGAAGCATATGTCTTCCTCTGGGATTCAAAGCTATGAAAGTTCTACCAAGATACTCAAGGACTCTACCAAGTTTTTTCAAGAGTCTTGACAGAAAGATATTTGTGCGTTACCACTCTTCTAAGTGTGAGTGTTTAGCAGTGAGCATGGTCACCAGAAATATGAAAAACTTTCATCTTTATCCATTTTGAAATAAGTATTTAAACTTCCTCAAGAATGCATTCTGTCCTGAGCACTGGTTATTTGTGCATTCTGGAATCAGCAGAAATGCCACATTTCTTGCTGAAGAAAATTTCATATTATGTAGATAAAATAAACATGCATTAGTTCTAACATGTGAGAAGACCACTACCATACATGTTGCTCATGTTGCTCCACAGGGAAACCTGCAGTATCCAGTTCCAGCTTCAGCAGATGACAAGTCTCTATGTGATTGTATCAACCATTCGCAAGAATCAGACATAGTTTTGTTGGGATGCAGTTTTCCAGAGGAAAGACTAGTTCCACAAACATTCATACAATTGGTTGAGGGCATTTTTGGCTTCTCTCCTTTTGAGGCTGCACTATGGACATCATGGTACAGATTTAGGTGAGAGATCCTCTCCAAAAACAACATAAAACCAGTTTCAGCATGGTAGGACACAGTTATGGTTATTAATCAGAAGTATTTGCTGTAATATTCTGAGCAATTAATTTTACAGTAAACACAGGAAGGAAGAAATTTAGTTTGTTCATAGATACTATCAGTAACATGATTTCGAATACTGGCCCTGATGGGAACTGTCTCTCTTCCTGAGCAGCAGTGGAGAGGTGGGTTGTAGAGATGCTGCTGGACTCCCAGAGGCTGGGACAATGACAAGACAAGGGGTGGTGGATCCTCTGACAGAGGTGGAAGTTTTTCATGATCTACCTGTGGTCAAACAACCTGAGAGCTCCTTTTAGATTGTGTTCCCATGGGTACTCTGGAGGTGGAGAATCATACATTTTATAAGGCAACTGAGAAACCTTTCAAACATATGTACTTTCTGTTTCTTGTTCTATGTGGCCAGATGGGAATTTTAAAATTATATAGGATGGAAACTGTCAAGAATAACTCTCAATTGGTCAGGATTAATTTCTTGGTTAAAAGGGATTGTTTTTACTCTGTTGAATGATTGGGTAAAATTGACTGCCCTTAATAAAATCCCTAGTGGGTACTAAAGGGGATAGAACTAGTAACAGCTGGATGAAAATTACCCATATGAGGGTATGGTGTAAGAAACAAAATAATGGTGTATTAATGAAAAAACAAATGTAGTAATAGCTAACAGAATGCTACAGAATATAAATAAGTCTGCTGTAGCTAGCTCCAGGTTTTTTTATGAGAATAATTCTTTTAAGTACTGAACTAAAAGCATATGTGTAATTCCTCTGAATATCAAATATTAAATATGCAGAACATGTTCTAAGAGTGACAAGCATAGTAACAGAAAAGTAAAAGGAAGTAAATGAAATACAGGAAAATAACAGTAATGCATCAATCAGTATTGGCAGCAGAACTTTCTTATTTTAAAATAATGGAGCAGTTTAGTCATGGAAAGATGATGTTAAATCTAAAGACTTT
>JAWWTY010000106.1:76072427-76093527 GCA_035222235.1 Margarornis squamiger | reverse complement strand
CCCCCCCCCCCCCCCCCCCCCCCCCCCCCCCCCCCCCCCCCCCCCCCCCCCCCCCCCCCAACTTAAAAGGGAAATATCTTTCTAAAGACCAAAGTCTATTTTATTGTCACAACAGTGCTTGCCTGGGTGAAAAGTTAATGCAATAAAGTGCTGTGACAACTTTAAATAATTTGTCCCTATAAATAATTCATACATTTACTAAGCATATTTAGGCCACATATAATAGAGTCTGTGTAGAAGCCTGTTGTTATAATCCACACTAGCTAAGATCACTTTCATTTGATGAAAACATTTTGTGTTACCACTGAGATTTCCTTATCTTGTTAACTGGAGAAATAGGTAAATGTATGTGCATATTTATTTCTCATTTGTCCCACAGCCTTCATAAACAGAGAATGGAGTTTTCTTTGTTCAAGTGGATCTATGAAAAGCAAATCCTTCAATATTTTTTGGTCCTGCCCAGCACAAATAGCACAAAATTTTAAAGATGTTTTCATATCCTACTTTATGACCACACTAACAGTTACAAATTCAGTTCTCAGTGACATGGAAAAAGTCCGGAAAGCTGGTTTTGAACTCACACAATTTAAAAGAACTGGTTTCTTCATTCACATATGGAAGACTCCAGTCAGAGAGCAGTAAGCCTGCCTTACCTCACTGCATGCAAGTATGGCTTGCGCAGCTTCTCTGCTCTTATACAACACACAGAGAAGCATGAAAGTTAGCAGGACACCTAAGCAAGGCTACTTTTAATCCACCTTTGCAAACCATCCTCTACTGTGTTCACATGAGTTTGTGATAAATTATTTACCACTGCAGTGACAGATGTAGTCTGTCACACAGCTGTGCCAGCCACAGGAGATGGCTCAGAGACAAGCACACCCATCCTGACCTGGTCATATGAGTCTTGCTCAGCAGTCCCCTGCTGTTCTGCACATCAAACTGGTGCTGAACAAGCCTTCCAGAGTGCATTTCCCAGTGAACTCAAAAGTCTGTTTGGACAGGTTGTGAAAGAGAGATGGTAGTTCTGACAGGTTTGGTGAATAAACAGAGCAAGTGCCTTTTATGCTCAGAAATTCAACTTCCAGCATGAAAAAGCAGATATACAGCTAATTTGCCA
This sequence comes from Margarornis squamiger, assembly GCA_035222235.1. Taxonomy (NCBI): domain Eukaryota; kingdom Metazoa; phylum Chordata; class Aves; order Passeriformes; family Furnariidae; genus Margarornis; species Margarornis squamiger. Next base: position 76,092,407 of record JAWWTY010000106.1, on the reverse strand, counting down.
TTATCCTTTAGAAATGCAAAACTTTCTAAGGAAACCTGTTGAAAGGATGGTCTATTAGAATTGGTTAAATATCACCTGCAGAGCAGTACTTTTCTCTCCCACCACAGGAAGCTGTTGTTCATGTGTCAGTCAGGTCAGCTGTGGTACCTCTCACAAGCTCTTCACAGAGCCCATCATTTAAATCCAAACGACTGCAACTAACTCTCACTAACTTCATTATTAAGTTCATCAGAAAACACGTGGCACTCCTTGGAAACAAGAAGTTCAATGCGACACACTCTTGCCATGTCGTCATTTAGTTGAAAGTTGTCTCGCTTGAAACATGGTTGCTTAGTCTTGCTACATGTTACTTGGCAAAAGGCCTGCCAGGTGAAGTCCATCACCCCAAAGCCACTTGTAAACTCAATACACTGCCAGTTACCAGCATGACAGGTTCACTGCATGACATTGTGTGAAGCAGAAAAACTACAATACTTTTCACTTCCCTACAACTTGTCAATCAGGCCAGTAGTTCATCATAGATATCAATATTACTCGGTAAGTAACAGTCACCACCTTTAATGCCAAAATCAAAGATATAACTATCCGGAGTGAGGACTTCTGGCTTTGCCTGGGGATAAGATCCTGCTAATACTGACTAGGAGTGCATGTCCTCTTTGAGGATAAACTCTTACTGACAGTCTGTCAGCACACTTAGGATCTAGTTGTGTGTTCAGCTTGAAAAGGAGAAAATACAGTTTGAGGCTGTCCTCAAAGGCTGCAGACTTGTGGCCACGTCATGAGGACTAATCAAGGTCAAGACAATTTCTGCATTAGGCCTGTCAGTACTGGCTAGCAGGTCTGGGCTTGTTTATGAAGCTTATGAGGAGCAAATGCTCATGAACCAGTTTAACACCTGGGATAGGAGAGAGAATGATTTATTAGGACCATCATAAGAGAGAAGGTGGAGACTTTTCTGACATTGATGTATTTAGCATTGTAGTTATGTTCAGAAACACAATTCATTAGCTGTGGTTTTCCTTTTTTCATGTCTGAGACATTAGTCTTTGATTTTTAAATTCCAGAAGCACAAACCTTTATTTAGTAATATTTAGCAGTTTTTCAGTACAGCACTTCACGGTGCTTTAGAAACATTAACCACATTTTCAAGGTACAGAATAGCAGCCTAATAAATTGATTGATGTATTTATAGAGTCATGGGCAGTTGGAAAGCAGGGGAAAATAGGCACAAAACTGCAATTCTTTCTTCTGTGGTGAAACAGAAGTCTCACCTTCATAAAAACTGCAGCAAGAAACATAAACAAAACCAAGCTCTTTATAAACACAGTGATAATAAAGTAACACATAAAAATACAGTTCTTTCAACAATGTACACACATTTTGAGACACTTATTAAAACTGGTATTACTTAACTTTGTTAATGAGCCCAGTAACAGAAGAGAATTTACCCCAGGAAGCTGTGAACCACATCAAATTGTAGGAAGTATTTGACATGCTAGAGGGCTGAATTGCCATTTAGAGTCTATATGAGCTGGGGAAGCTGGCGAAGAGGAACCTTATGAAATTCAACAATGGGAATGCAGAATAGACCAGAATAACCTCATGCACCAGTACAGGCTGGAGTCCAGACTGTGGCTTTGTAGAAAAAGGTCTGGGGGATTCTGGTGGGCATCAAGCTGAACATAAGCCAGCAATATACCCTTGCAGAATAGGAGCACATCTTGGCCTACATTAGGAAGACTACTGCAAGACATGTGATGTTTGCCTTCTCTTCAGCAGCGGTGGTACTGGATCCAAAGTCCTGTGCTCAATTTTGGCATTCCCACTACAAGTGAGACCATGATAATCTGGAATGAATGGGTCTCTATCACGTTATTACTTCTGAAACAAACGCTAGAAAGAAAGATACTTGAAACAGCATGGGAAAACTTCAACTCATTCCCTCCATATAAAGAAAAAATTATTGTATCACATAATGATATTAATAATCTAAGGGAGAAAACACAGAAGAAAATGTTTAAGAAACAAGAATGGGATAGGGACCTACAATCCAAGCCCAAAAGGTCGATTGAAAAAGACATTTCCCAGGTACAAAATAGAGCATCATTTCATGTGATTTTCTCATTCTTTCAAAAAGAAAAGAAAGAAACCCCACAAAATTCATCCCTGCTTCCTACCAACACTCCCTCATATCCATCTAAAAGGAAAAAATAACTTAAGCCCTGCAACAACAGAGTTTACTGTGGGAGAGGAGAGAAGAATAGAGCACACTCCCAACAGAAGCAGTCAGTGACACTCGACTACACCCACATCTGCAGGTGGCTTTCCAGAGGATGCTGCATCAGCGGCTACTTCAGGACCAATGAAATGCCACCTCTTTTATTTTCCTCCTCCTACTAAACAAGTTCTCTTTTCTGAAAAGTGACAATAACCACATAAGTAGTAAAACAGTTCAGCTACAAAGGACTTTATACACTCAAAAATGGCAGCACAAAGTGGTTGGAGCTTAGAATGATTCATGCCAAAGTTTCCATAATCTTAATAGCTACTGAGACTCAGAAAACAATCAGATAGATTAGATGTCTGGTGCTCTTATCTTCTTCCCAATTTGTTGATTTAGGATTTACCAGGATAGTAGATGAAAGGGAAGGGAAGAATTACTTGACTTCTTTTGGTCAGACACACAAAGCCAAACATGCTGCCGCAGCACAGATGGTGGCAGTGCACCATTAATTTAACCTTTGAGAAGCTTCAAAACTTGTTAGTAAACCTTTACTTAAAAATAAAAAAGGGCTATTTTATATGTTTCAGAAAAGGAAAGTAAAAGAACTAGAATTATTTTATGTAAAAAGTATTAATCCAAGTGTCAGCAAGAATTAGTCAAATTAATTGCAATATCCTGGTAATATTTATTTTCATTTCAAAATAGGGAGAAAATGTTTAATTTGCTTTTCATTTGTCCCTAACTACAACAAGTGTTTTTATGCAGATGTGCTGTGTGAGGTTTTGGATTTAAAGCTATTCAAGTTATTATATCACTCCGTTTGAACGTCCCTCTTTCTGTTTGTGGTTACCACAGCTAAACTGAAAGCATCCTCACCAATGCAGAGAGATTTGTTATTAGAGGCTGTGCTGTGATCCAGAAACACCAGCGGTTTTGCTGGTAGAAGCTCAAACAGGGATCGTAGCCACCTTTCACTCAGAGAGCAGCCTTCCTCTTATGTCCTCTGCTGTGTCCAAAACTCAAGTTGCTGTAGGAGCTTTGATAAATCAATAATGCCACAAAACTTTCTGTGTACAGACAAGATTAATAATTTCCTCCAGTAGCTCATTTCAGACACATCTCAGAGGCACCAGCCTCCCACCACTGACATTTAGTTAGGTCAGCTTGGGGCTGATTCTTTCATGAGAATCCATTGAGAGAGGCAGGAGGAGTACATAGCCCTCATCAAACTGTGCACAAAGCCCAGATTTTGAAAAATGGCTTCTGTGTGGTCAGCTCAGCTGCACTCAGTTTGCTGCCAGCCAGCCTGACTCTGACCAAGATTAATTGTCGTACATATGCATTTGATCATATACAGCAAGTGTGAACATGCTAACAGCTGTCTTATGACCCTCTTTTGCAGATGGCAATAGACCTCACAGGCTGACACATTACTTCTCCATTTTTTTTAGAAAAATATATTACTCCTAGAGATGTTTGTGAAACTTATCATTTAGTAGAGACATACATTTAAACTCACAGGGTTAAAATTGCTTGCATACCTAGGACTGCTAAACAAGACCATGAAAACTGCTCCTGGTGTTGAACATGATCTCATCTAAAAAATACTTTCATGCATAGATATGTACAAATGCAGAACTCAGAGTTTCCCGTGTTTCAAGAGCCACTGCTGCAGAGCTAGCTCAGCCAACATCATCTAAAACCACACTTGCACCCTTTGATAACGAAAATTTTCTTGACACCATTGATAAAGCTGAAGCTATGGCACTTGTGGCACTCATTATTATTGACATTTCTTTCTTCCTTGTTTAAACTTTTCTAGTTAATTTCTACTGATATATACATGGTTACTCTTGCCTTTCCTTCATACAGTGAAAACCTTACCCTGAATGGGACCTCAAGCTTGTGTTCCAACATCTTTAAAATAACCCCTCAGACAGTGATTCAGCAAGGCAATGTAACTTTCTAGATTTATTTGATCAGTATCTTTGGAGCAAACAGTTAAGCTGCCTGTCTCAGAAAGAAAATAAAGTACTTGAACTCTTGTCTTGGTCCTAATTTAGAGTTCTGTTTGCATGTTTGTTTTAGCATCTTCTGGGAACATTCTGTCTCCTCAAGAGCTATTCTACCAACATAGAAACACAATTTCATAGAGTAATTTTTTTTTCCCCATAGGCTTTGTCAACTTGATTTTCTCTTAAATATGTGAAGTGCAAGGATATAAATTATGCTTGGCATGATGAACATATATGGCCATAAATAGAAAATCTCAGCAACTGTTATGCTGCCACACTATATGGGAATACGTATTTGGCTGCTAAATAGGATGTCAGATACAGATTTTTTCAGAAAAACTGAAAGATGTCCATTTTCTCCCTCCCCAGTAATTTTCTCCAAACCACCTAAATACCTGAGAGACATAATAACTAACTGCAAGATCACATTTTTATGGACTTCTCAGTTCTGTGTGTCTGAGTGTTAATCATGCCTCATTGATCTTAATGGTGTTTTGCCTTCTTAAATTACTACAGAAAAGCAAAGGGTTCTTTGGGTTTTGATAGGCTAATTAGTAGGCAGTGAGTCAATTTAAAGCAAGTTCAGTGAGCTGTAGCATTATAGTCATATTAGAGTACTTTATAGAACAAAAAATTTCATCCTTATTGACATTATGAGCACAACAAATGTCTGCCAGAACTGGAAGTATTTTTCTGCATACATTAACATATTTGTCACATTGCAAAATCAGTAAAACCTCACATAGAGTGAGTCAGTTTCACAAACACGAGAGAAATCAATTCATTACCAAAGGCTTAAACTTTACTCAAGAGGTTGATTGTGAGAACCAAAGTGGAATGGAAGTTCAATAGAACTGACTGAAGAATGGGGCAAGCGACAAATTAAATAATTTTGGACCACTGTAGCGTGTTTTCGTTGGCTGTTCTCAGATGCCATCACTGGGTTAATGTCAGTGAGAGCCAGTCTGTCAATAAGAGATGTTTGCTTTGCTGCCATGCCAGCCTCAAGGGTTGATCTTCTGCAGGAGGCCAGTGTGTCAATACTGTACTTACACTACTGCACCAGAAATTGTGCAGTTTTAACCACTCATTTTCTCATTACTGAACAGCACTTACTGGTCTCTTAAATTTAATGCTGATTTTGGAGAAATAAAAAAAATTAAAAAGGAGAAAACAGTTCATAGAATTGTAGAATCACATAATACCCTGGGTTGGAAGGAACCCATAAAGATTATCGAAGTCCCACTCCTGGCCCTGCACAGGACAGCCATAAGAATCACATCATGTGTCTAAGAGCATTGTCCAAACACTTCTTGAACTCTGTCAGGCTTGGTGCCATGACCACTTCCCTGGGGAGCCTGTTCCAGTGCCCAACCACCCTCTGGGTGAAGAATTTTGTCCTAATATCCAATCTAAACCACGCCTGACACAACTTCAGGCCATTCCCTTGGGCCCTGTCACTGGTCACCAGAGAGAAGAGATTCAGTGCCTGCCCCTTCTCTTTCCCTCACTAGGAAGTTGTAACTGCAATGAGGTCTCCCCCCTCAGTCTCCTCTTCTCCAGGCTGAACAGACCAAGTGACCTCAGCTGCTCCTCATTGGCATGGGACAGAAAGTTGGAGTATTTCACAGATGACAAGTGGCCTTTGCAACAAAACACAGCTGACTGTCAACTGGTGATCCTCTGGCTCATAAAACATCACAAACCTGATCAGGTACAACATACCAAGAATCAAATGACAGACTTCCGTGCAGGGGATGGCAGCAATAATGTGTACCCATGAAAAAAAGCAAGTCAAAGTAGCAGCTGCCATTGTAAACCTGGGGGAAGAAGAAGAAGAAGGGGAGGCTTGGAACATAAACAGCTCTTTCAAGGAGTCAATGTAGTAAAAATAATTAAATAAAAGTATCAAGAATTGAGCATCCCAGAATACAATGCATCTTAGAACTGCATGAACAACAAAAACAAAACCAAAAACAGACACAAAAAAACCCCAAACCCCCCAAAATACAAAACAAAACACAAAAAAAACAATAAAACCCTATTTATCTGTTGATATATAAAAATTGCAAGAAATTTAAACCCAGAGCATGAACTTCAATTAAACTTACCACTAAATAGCCTTTTCTTACCTTTTGTTTTACAAGATTAAATAACCTGAATGATAGACTCAAGCTTGTTCACCTCTTTACTCTCTTCGTGGAAACAAGCCAATCACACTTCTCTTACATTGGTAGGTCTGAGGACTGCAAAAGCTGACAGAAACAGCTGTACTCAATTCATCTCTTCTCATAGTTTTTTTTCCCAGCAGAGCATCTAATTGAGTTTTGCTTGGATGCAGTTTATATGGTATTGAGTAAACAAACCTATGTATTTACTAAACAGAAAGAAAAATCTCATTGTCTGGTTGGATCATACTGCTTAACACAGCTTGCAGCCATTGCTATATCCCACATAAAACTGCAGAGAAATAAACATCTGAGGCCCGGTGGATGGTAGAACTAGCAGTAAGAAGTACCTAAACTTAGTCAAGGAAAAGCAATATATTAGAAAAATAGATGAGGAAAATGGATTCTCAGTGGACATGAGTATTCACTAAAGGGAAGTTGACAACATCATCAGCAAAATAATTTTTTAAGTCTCCTGTGGTTAATCCTGTGTTTATTAAGACAGTCAAGTCCAGTGTCCCTCTCGCTAAACCAATAGCCCAGATGCCTAGAAAGAAAAGCAGAAAAGTTCTAAAGTAGGCAGTGGAACATGCTCTAACTGAAAGCTGCCAGTTTATTTTTAATACAGTGGCAAAAGCATTTTCTAGAGCCAACAGGACCATCTCACAACTTGGCATCTAGAATTCTGGCATTCTCATCAAGAAGGAGAAAGATTAAGCAAGGAAAAAAGCCTTTTGCAATGCAATAGTACATTTGTTATAAAATCTAAGGCCTAGTAAATCTGAATCTCAAGAAATTTAGTCTTTTCTGGCATGCAGGGAAACAACAACATCATCAAAGAAACAAAATATCAGATAATGGTGCCTATTGTCTGAAAATTGTAGAGTAAGTTTAATATAATCAAGAAGAAAATGTGTAAGACATGAATAACAAGCTTCAGGCAAGGCTCACAGAGGCAACAGGTGTTCGGTTAACATTAGAATTAAAGAAAACCAATTTCAAGCCACTTATTCAGAGAACTGTACCTTTTAACCTACAATGACATTTCTCCTAATTCAAGTAAAAGAGTTCTATTATAAAGTTCCTAATTAAAGATGGAACAAAATGCTATAATAAAAGTGAATTTCAAATACATCTGAACTAAAATGAAAAAGAATTCTTCATGTTCTTTTGTATATGAGAACATTTGTTCCTGTGAGTGAGTGTTTCCAAGTTTTTTAACTGGATCCTAATTTTGGAGTGGGATAATATTGTTCATACCCATTTCCACCCTAAGCAAACACTATTAGATTGGGCAACAAAATGAGGCTTTTGCTGTCACCACTTTTCTAGGGAAAGGTCTGTGTAAGAACATGAAATCTCAGTTCAGTCAAACAAGATATTCTGTACCTTATTCAGCCCTAGTGAACAAATGCACACCCTTCCAGTATATATTGGCTTCCTAAAACATTCAGACAAATTTAAAAGTAATACTGTCCCATTATAGCAAATACAGCAGACTACACTGACTACTTTAATCTAAATATGTTTAATCTAAACCCTTGACAGCTCTGATTATCCACAAAAGTTCCCTGTCCCTCCTCCTAGGTTTTCCTCTATCCCCAGCTGAATTGCTCCAAGCTGTTCTTACACTTTCTCTAACTTTTCCTAACTAACCATCCCTTATTCCTTCTGCAGATTCTTGCAATGCTCTCCAAGGCATATACAAACCAGCTTCCAAATGGGCATTAGCAAACTTCAGAGCTAGCTGACTCCAATGTATGGAAAGCATTCACTTGCCAAACTGGGTTTCTTTTTCAAACAGGCTGTGCAACAAGGAATCGCATTTTGAAAGATAGTTTGTAAAGGTGCATTGGTTTTCAAGTTCAGTATTGTAAGTGATTGGATCCTTGATAACTGTGTTTGATTATGTACACCTACTTCCCTGCAGTTCAGCTTTATTTTTGTTATGGGAACAGACACTAGAACAAATCTAAAATTTACAGTAATTTACAGCAAGATCTTGTTGGCAATCTAAGTCTGCAATCACGAGTACTATTTGTGGGTCTCCAGCTGGCTTCTGGAGAATGCCCAAGTTATTTCACCAATAACCTGGGGAACTTATGCATATGCCCTAGGAGGACTGCACTGCTAGGCATCTGAAATAAAGGCACAAGCCGAACACCAAATTTAGGCGTATGATACACCTCCCTTAATTCCCTTCCCCCTCTTTTGCAATCATTTCCTTTGAGATGGCTCCCTTTAGCCCAGTCACCAAACCATGCAGTGGACCTGAGCAGTTATAACTAAATAAATACATTCAAGCAGCACCCTGAACAACCTTTCCCTGAACTGCAGCCAACTCTGACAGCAAAGGTTTCAAAGGGCCTTTTACCTCACTGATCTTCCTTTCAGCTTGCCAAGGAACTCTGAAAAACATAAATTTATGGAGTATGGCCAATATCACAGAGTCAAAAACTGTAAAACCTCAGTCATGGCATTAAAGAGAGTTAAAACCAAGAGCAAGAACTAAAAGATCCTTTTGTTACTACTGTAGCACATAGAAACTGAAACGTGTCTTATCTTTTGTAAAGTATCCGATGTTCTCACTGAATCAACCAAAAACTTGGTTACTAAGGAAAAAACCTACACCACAAGCCAGACAGAAAAATGGGGAATAGTGGCAGTGCTACTTGCCATTTCTCTCTCCTCTCTCCCAGGACAACATGGAAACACTGATGGTTTAGTTGACAGTGAAAAGAAAAAAGGAAAAGACCAAAACCTGCAAAGAGCTGCTCTTTTTTAATTCCTTGGAAAGTTACACTTCTCAGAGCAAAAATGGTCCAAAGACTTGATTTGGTACCAAAGTACAATATTTTGGTACTTACACTTTTTTGTTGTCCTCTGAATATCAAGGCAACTCCCATTGAGTCATAGGAGGTTTTGAGCTGGTTTGTCTGGGATTAACCATGAACAGCTATTATTAGGATGGCAGCTGCAGAAGAGTCACCCACCAGCCTTACAATCACCTGCCTCTGGAGTGCCGGGAGCAATCCAATATCCAGGCTGGGTGGCTTCTTTAAAAGCATCCTGGGATTCCTCTCCATGCTTGTGTGCTGATTACCTGTGTCAGTGTTAGGTCTTGTATCTAATCCTCAAAACTAATGAGGTCTATCTCCAGATCCGAGGCAGGTTCATCGTTCTCAGTCTTCCTGAACTGACAAATCTCCCAGGGACAGTGTGAGAGAGCTTGCTGGAATAAGTAACAAAGGTGCTAAACATTACTATAGCAACTGGGGGAAAACAGAGGCTCAGTAGATATTCCAGACATATTTTCTATTTCTTTTATCATTCATACTCAATCTTTACACAACTGTAATGCAGTCCTTTGGCAATATAAGCCTTTATATTTATGACAAATAAAGTAAACCAATGTTACTCAGCATAATTGCATTTCCTTCCCTGGAGATTCACCTTGCACGTACATTGAAAGTCTGGCTTCCTTTCAGTGTCAACACAGAAAATTAAACCTCTCTGGCCTAAAGTGAACTGAAGAAGAGTAGGAAGCAGCATGACAGAACATATAATGAAAACATTCTTTGAATGGAAATCATATAAATTATGACTTTTTAAATTAAGTGTTTAATAGGGTTTTTTTACTGTAACTCTCATTGCATTGTAAGAGTCATGAGGGAGACCTGAACACCAAATTATTCTGGTTTTCCAGCTTTAGTATTTCCCCAGTAGGTGTTTGAAGGAGCACAGGATATGGAGTTCTGTTTGATTGCATAACAATTTTTCTTCTTCAATTCTTTTAAACACCTAAATGTACAATGTTGGATGAAGAGAATTTAGCGTGTCCAAGAGTGTGCTAAAGGGTACTCTAATACCTGGACCCAAAACTGCCTGAAACTGGGGACCAGACCCTAGATTTCCCCTTTATGTGACAGAGAGATTATGCCAAAAAACATTGCAGCATCTGTCTGAAGAAAACCGTCTCCCTTTTCTCCATTATTGATGTGTGGGGTTCAGCACTGGATTCCACTTACTGTTCTAGCAATTCCCTCTAGCTTTGTAACACTCTGCTGAACTATGCCATAAAAAAAACAGAAAGAAAGTTCATCTGCTTTCCAGCAATATGAGCTAGATGTTTGTTGTTTTGTGTTGGCTTTCAGATCTCAGTAGAAGATGGTGATGTAAGTTCCACATGGGTACTCTACAATTATTCCTTCTTCTGTAAAAAAAGCGCCTTTTAAGGTCATTAATTCTTTATATAGATAATGCTTATGGAGGTGGGTGTATTTATCTCAGATGGTCTTTAATGAAATAATTCACATTTTTTACATACATTTTATCTGAGTTTTGAGACAGTTCTAAGAATTTTCAGACAGCTCAGACTAGGTGTATATTCTAAAAGGATTTTGAAAATTTATCTTTAAAATTCATAATTATGTAATGTCATATTTGGAGTAATCAGCATTTGCTTCACTGTTTGTTTGTTTGGGGTTTTTTTCACTTTTTTTTAAGGTGATTCCTTTAATATTAATCCTAATAATGTGCTACACCACTTAATAGTTCTCATACTTGACCAAGTGATTTGTTAAGCAGTGTCAAAAACAATGAAGGCTTTGATTTTCAAAAATTTTTATTATTTTTAGTTAATAACTGGCAAGGTATGACTAATTTGATAAATACAACACTATAGTTCATATTCACTGGTTAAAGTATAAATCTGGAAAAAGGACATAATGGGTACAGGAAAAGTTTGAAAAAGTCTCATCAACTGGAAATGAGTCATAAAAGCTAATGTACCTTTCCTATTTCGAAAAAACTTCAGAAGTTTTCTCTTTTATAAGCATATGTGTGATATATGTCAGGTAAAAAATAATTTATATAGCACTTAGCATAACTGTGCTATTACATAAAAAACCTTGGAGCCTGCCTTCATAATCAAGTAGCTGCTGCATCATCTTCATTTTTGAGAGCAGACTTACTTTTTAAATTATTGACAACATTCACTGTTTGTAAGTAAATACAGTATAATCAGCAAGAGAGAAAATTTATGAGTAAACATGAGAGTAATTGTTGAAGTATTAACAAAAGAAAATGCTACATGAACAGAGAAACAGACGAGGTCTGGAAACATCAATCTACGTTATGTCTCTTACCCCTGTCCTGCTTTTCACCCCAGCTCATCCACTTGCCCTGGGAAAAAGATATTAGTTACTATGACTCATCTGGACCTGGGTCCGTGTGGATAGGCCAACCTGTAACGTGCATGCCTTATTAGCCAGGAGGTTGCTATGAAAGAGGAATACAATGACTGAGCTGTGCTTTCCTCAGAGGAGTCATAAATTTCTCCTTTATGTTGGTATTTGTTTCCATTAGACTAGTAAGAAAACATCTCTGGGTACTTTAACCTTTTTCAAAGCTGGTTAAAATTATCCAACATCAAAAATAGTGGTGGAAAGGGACTTCACAAAGGGATTTTAATTTTTTTCCTTTTTTATCTTTTTTTTTGGAATTCAGGACTAAAATGATTATAAGTTGAAGCATTCATGCTCTCTTTTATTATTATATGTTTTTTCTGCCCATCCCAAATGGAGAAAAATGAAATGTTCATTAATCTCTAAAGCAAACAGGTTTTCACAGCTCATAACTTGAGCCCTGAGTTGTAGTGAGTGCTGAGATTGCTGCAAGCCCCATGGGACTCAGTGGGGCTGAAATGTCTTGGATAAAGTTGTGCAGCTGCCTACCTAAGTTCTTTTAATGACAATATTTACTCAGTCAATATTTCTTTGGTAGCAGCACATCATAAACTGCAAGTTATTTATTTTCATCTCTGTGAAGTACAGAGTCTCCTAGTTTACACATATCTCCTAAAGTTACCCACCAAGGGAGATGACTAAAAAGTTATTTAGCACTGTTGCAGTAAATTTTCAGTTGCCAGGTGCCTAAACAGAACACATGATTCTTCATCATGTCCTTGATTTCTTTATTCTGCAAAGCTGAGCAATTTAAGTGTCCATACTCGGGCAGACAATGTGCATTTAGTCACCTTAGGGTATCCCATCTTGTCTCCAGATGACACTCCAGGAAGACACACATCTCCAAACATACTGTGTTGTCTCTCTCTGCTCCACATTGATGACTTGGTAACCAAGGGCATCTCCACTGGCACTTGGCACATATGTTTATGTGTCTAAGTCCCACCACAGGTGAGGAATTCACAGCAACCAGGACTCACTGCATGGATGAGACTGAAACATCTTTTTTTAAAAATTTAAAAGTCCAGGATAAGCAGAAACATTAGGAAAAAATACTAAAAGACTCCAAATCTGTGAAATTTTTTAGGGTTTGGGTATGAAGTGGGTATATTCCATCCAGCATTCACCAGGAAGACACTGCCCACACTGAGAGCTATAGATGTGAAGAATTTCGTAAGACTTTGCAGTCACTGACAGGCTAAGAAAGATTTTATTTTCAGGACCTATTGGCTGCTTAAAACCAGGCCTAAGTGATATTTTAGGCCTTAAAATCATTTGTATGCTTGAGACAAAATTATTTGATCTGTCATAAAGAACATCTGGAGGGGAGGAAGAAATTGAAACTCTTTCTCCCATTACCTAAAACACTGGCCCATCCACCCTTACAGCACATCAGCCTGAAAACTAGTAACATAATACCAACCCAGTCCCTCCTTGCTTGATTCTTTATTTTGATTTTATATTTTCTGTCTTAGAAATGATTCTTAGAGAAGTCTAACATGACATTAAAGAGAACAGAAAGGATACAGACTTTCTGGGAAGTGAAAAGCAAAGCTTAAAACTAAGATCGGAGGAGGTAAATAGGACTCATTTGTGCAACTGGGAAGGATCACTCAAGAAAGGTCTTGCTTCCTTTAGTTCTAGTACCAGAACTGACGCATGTTAAATGCACTGGCACTGTAGAATGATCACTAAAATAATTGGAAAGCAAAATAAATGGGAGCCCTTACTTTCCCTAATTAAAAGAGTTTCATTACAGCAATTTACTGTCAGGATTAATGCAGTAGCAGCCAGATGAGGTCTATTAAATAGCTCTGCTTTTGCCAAAAGGAACTCATTCAGTACAACTGAATTTTATAAAATCTTCATTGTGTCTACACATCTGCATCTAAATCTTTATAACTTCATGGCATTTTTTTACATTCTCCTTTCTAAGTGTTTTATTACCAGAGTGTATTATAGGCTTTAAGATGTTTATAATATGTATTCCTTTATTTGTGTCCTCTTTTGAGAACACAGATACACTGTAAAGCTTTGCCTAGATCACTGTGGCAATCATTTCAATCTCAACACTAACAGGCAGAATCAAGAAAGCTACAGTTTACATGGCACTGGACCTCCATCTAGTGAGAAGAATAATAGTGCATGTTTCTGGTGCATAAAACTGGCACAGTTCTTTTTTCCATGTTAAAAAATATTTTCATAAGGGGAATTGTGCTTAGCTGCCAGAAGAGACATGGATACAATTACATAAAATACAAAGGGCACTGTTACTTTTTATTGTGAAAAACTTCAGAAAATTCATACTCTCAGTTTAAATTAAATGTCAGTGATTGCTCACAAACCTCAGTAAAGGAAACAGACCTTGATAAAAACTTGCTGTAGTCAGAAACACATAACAGCTGGTATTGTATAGCAATATCATGCCCCACTATTTATCCTCTTTAAAGACTGAAAAGGCCAGTCTAAAGCCCCTCTTCTGAGGTGGAGAGGTGTTATCACCCCCATTGCATGGGTACAGATGAAGCACACTAAGAAAGGGCTGGATTTTAAAGGTTTAAAGGAGTAGAGTTAGGCACCTACTTGAGTTTTTCAGACATTCCTAAAACTCTATATTTAAGTCAAGGTGTTAAGGGCCTGACTCCTCCTAAGCATCATGACAGATGGCTGCCTGCATCTATTCCCACGTGAATGTCTGTAAAACTTGTCCTGATGTGCCAGACTGATACTCTGCTCTTCTTTTCATCTGGAGGGGAATAAAACTGCAGCTAGTGTCTGCTCACTGATGCACCTGCAATGATGGCAGTCCAGTATTCCTCAGGACTTGTACCAAGTAAATCTTCAGAGCATGCTTCAAGAGATCACTATAAAAATTTCTGTGACCCCTGTATACAAAGGACAAAGCCACCAAGGCCATCTGAACACCCTGTTTTTTCTGATGCCATACTTTTGAAATTGTCTATTTGAAATCTTTTTCAGCTGCTTTTTCCAAATCCAAGATTATTGCTGTGAGATGCTGTAGTATAAAAACACCTTTTTCAAGCTAGAAAGAAAATCTTTGCAACAGTCTGTCTCAGTATTTGCAGGATGTAGACCACCAATGAATGAGGACTATTTTTTAAGAGGCATAGGTATTGTCTATAAATATTATGACAGATAGTGGGTTTGGACATCAATTTGCTTTAAAAGCAATTAAAATAACCATATTGTATTTTCAAAAGAGGTTTGTAAGAGAATATAAAGTGCTTGTGTTTATATAAATCCACTCCTACTTTTCGAAGTCAAAATATGCACATAATAACAGGTTCTGTTTGATAACATTAGAATTTTTTTTATTATTATTTAAAGAATGACTCTTGTTTTCCAATTCTGTTAGACCATATGATTTCATCCATATCATATATTTTGTGGGTGCACAAGAAAAGCAAGAAACCTAGATAGTATGATCTACATTCCTGAAAAATACCATTATATACCAAGGAAATTTCTTCAGATAGTATGAATTTCAGGTGAAATACTGCAATGGCGAAATTTCAGGTAAAATAAATTAATCTCTTTGCTTTTATACATTTCTCTGAACCTGACCAATGTTTCTTTAATTGTGATTACAACAGGGTTAAACTTTCAGATCTTTGGATATCTTTTATTCACTCTTCCAGCCCCGCAGTAGTCCAATTAATTATAGTGAGTGCTTCTATATAATTTCCACTTTGGTCAGCAAAAAAAATTGAATCCTGTAGATTCTAGACACAATGGACCTTGACAGCAGACTTTGTCGGAATATTTTGCTATCTATCTATATCTATTTATAAATTTTGTTATTTGTCATCTAACCCTTTATTAACACTAGATTACAAAGAACTGCAAAAATAATAAGGAAATAAATGTATATACTCAAATCCCCAGACAGGTAAAAAAACACATGGTCAGAAAATAGGATTGAAAATACTGTACAAAGTGGTCGTAGACTTGGAGTAGCGTCAGGGCTTAAATATTAGAAGGCCTTCCAATTTTATTTTTCAGGGTGGTTAACTGAGACTTTGATTTTCAAAGGTTATGAAACTTTAACTGAACTGTGTTTGTTCATATGATTCTTTATGATCCTGGACCTGTGTAAAGCATTTGGCACTGTCCCACAGAACACCCTTGTCTCTAAACTGGAGAGACATGGATTTGATGGGTGGACCACTTGGCGAATAAGGAGTTGGCTGGATGGTTGCACTTACACAGCTGTCAAGAGCTGCAGTCAATGGTTTGATGTTGAACAGGAAACCAGTGATGAGTGGAGATTCTCAAGGGACTGGTACTTTTTAACACCTTTATCTGTGACATAGACAGTGATGTTTACTGATGACACAAAGCTGTGCATGGGGTTGGTATGCTGGAGGGAAGGGATGCCATTCAGGGGGACCTGGAAGAGAGAAAAGGTTTCCTTATAAGGACCTTACAACAACAGCCAATGCCTTTGACAACAGGCTGAAACTTTAACGGGAGGGACATTGAGCAAAACCAAGGTACCAGGCTATGCACCAATGGGCAAGGCTTTACAGGGGCTTGGGTAGGCTCACCACATCCCCAAATTGCTGGATTTCCTCCATGATGGTCTCCCGGAATGATGGCTTTAGACTGTGCTCATTTTATAAGTCCTGAAAGTGCTTTTCCAGAGCAATGATATTTGTTCCGCCTCACCATTGTCTTCCTGATACAGAAATAAAGTCCAGATGCAGCTCATTAGCTCACGGTTAGTATCAGTTTCCATTCGGAAGACCAGTATTTCAAGAAAAAGCTGTAAAATCTCAATTTTGTAGAAAAGCACGATGGCATTCTTTCTGATTCTTTAAGGTTTCCTCATTTATCCTTGTAATTCCTCATTTAGAAATTAAAGAGTTTTTGCAACCCTCCTACAGTTCAGGACTAAAACATAAACACACAGGAAACAGAACAGCTTCAGTCAGCTTTATTCAACTCCTTCAGGTGTTAAAATTTCAAGTATTTATAAAACATATAAGAGAAGTTTACATAATGTCTTTAGGTACAATACAAGTGTATAAGATATGTGTGCATTTGTCATTAAAACTGCCTCTTTGAGTAAATAGTGACAGTAAGACCAAGAGCTATTTAATGAGTACTGGGCTCTACCGTATGCAAACTGGACATAGGAATGTATAAGCAAATGTCAGATGCATATTTAATGCTAAGGCAATCTTTTCTTCCTCTGTCTTAAGTCCCTAAATACTATAAAGCCCACATAAGCCTTAAGAAACTTCCTATACTATTGTCAGTCACAAACTTGACACCTCACTCAGAATAAAACCATCAAAGCAGTGTGCTTCTTAGTTGAAAAAATTCTCTGGATTAGCAGGAGATTTGCACTACCAGATGCCATTTATACCTTTCCTGCTTCCCCATCTTAATTTAAAACATTACTTTTGAAGGCTGCCCAGAGGTAATAGATTGAGAGATGCTTATTAACTGGCATAACACACACAAAAAATATTTAAAAAATCCAAGACTAGAAATGAGACCAAAATGTTGAAAGAACACAAAAATTGTGTTCATGAAAACACTGATATCCTGAGGATCCTTGCACCTTGATGCCATTCCCTTTTAAATGCCTTGGCTTGTCTGCAATCACCACTACTAGCACATAACAATATTTTTGTATAGTTCATGGAAGAAAAAAAAAATGCATTCTGAGGGCTTTTTCTAAAGAAATACATCCAAACCTCATCTAGAAACACAAAAGCCTATGGCTACAAAGAATCACTTCTGGATGAAGTATCTGAAATACAGCCGTAAGATTACAAGGTTGTCCAGCCATATGTACGATTATATTCTGCCTTCCTCTAAATATGTTTGATATTCAAAGGTACGTCATTGCTTTGTTATCCTGTGAGGAAGTAAGGAAAACTGATTATAAATTCATACATATGCCCACACACAAACTTATCATTGGTTTGTATATATATATATATATATATATATCTCCTTGTTATTACCTTGTTATAAATGTTCACTCATTTGTAGCACAGCTGTCATACTTCATTATTTCTTAAATTCAAAATAAAATAAATTATTCCTTTGTTCTGGTCAGCATATTTGGTTATCTGTCTGCATTTGTTCTATATGAATGTATTACACTGCACTGTAGTTATTATTTACTTTTTTATTTAAATTCCCTAATTATTTTGCATCTCTGAATTTACTTAAGAGATAAAAAATGAGGTGAGGGAAGGGTGTTCTGAATACATTATTGCCTCATTCCTGGCATATGCAGTGATTTCTTGTGTTTTTAGGTTCCTCACTAGATTTCCTTTGTCCAGTTCAGAAAAGCCACTCTTATATACAGCAGCTCAGGTGTGGATTCCTCACAACTATTTTTAGGATACGTTTGTACTAAGATTTATACCATTCTCTGGAGGCGTCTGTATTTCTACACTTATTAAATTGTCAGGGTGTGTGATGAAGCTTCCAATTCAGGCATCTCAATACTGGCTTTGGGCACAGGCTGTTCTCTAGGGTCCTGGCTGCATCACCTGCATATCTGGCATCATGAAGAAAAAGAATTTCTCTTCTCACAAAAAAAATCTTCACCACACAGTCAGAAAGTAACAATTTGTTAAGTCCTCAGCCAGGGGAAGAGCAAAATTCAGCAATGCCTGCACTTCATGAGAAGATTTTAGCCACTTCGAGTGGATATCTCAAATCTGCTGCCTGTGACTTTCTAAGTATCAGAACAGCATCTCCACACAAAACTTGAGTTCCGCTGGTAAGACTCTACATATGTGAAGAGTAAACACGTACAAAGCCAACAACATAACACAAAGCTCTCCTTCAGGAATTATGAGGATGCTATTGTCAGTATTGCCAGGAGCTAGCCTTTGTTCCTATTCACTTCTTTTATCTCAGATCTTGATATAAGCAATCCATCATTTTTTCTCAGTTGATTATTTGTAACTGAAGTTTGTCACATATTTTCACCCTGAATTTCTTAGATGATTGTCAAATATCACAGAACTTTAGAATTCAGAGAGCGATGGAGAATTTTAAATCTTTTCCTGTTTCAAACATGAAAATAAAAACATTTCCATGCTCTTGATTCTTAATCATTCATAGAATCATAGAATTCTTTGGGTTGGAAAAGACCTCTTAGATTATTGAGTCAAACCATTAACCCAGCACTGCCAAGTCCACCACTAAACAATGTCCTTAAGTGCCACATCTACAGTCTTTTAAATATCTCCAGGGATGGGGACTCAATCATTTCCCTGGGCAGCCTGTTCAAGTGCTTGACAATGTCCTTCTATGAAACAATTTTTCCTAATATCCAATCTAAAGTGCCCCTGGAGCAACTTGAGGCTGTTTCCTCTTGTTCTATTGCTTGTTACCTAAACAATAAGGTCTCTCCTGAGCCTCCTTTTCTCCCCTCAGCTGTTCCTCATAAGACTTTTGCTCTAGACACTTCACCAGCCTCATTGCCTTTCTCTGGACACCCTCCAGAACCTCAATGTCTTTCTTTTTTCTCATCAGAAACCATGGACTTTTGTACCTTCAGGTTCCTTTGATGACCTCAGACCTGATCTTCTCCTACAAATGGTTGTTCTTTATTCTTCCACTCCTTGAGTTTGTCTTCTGTAAGTCAGATGTTGTGGCTGGAGCACTTGCTGGTGAAGACAGAATCAAAAATATTGTTGAGTACCTCAGCCTTCTCTATGTTCCAGGTAACCTGTTCTCCTGTTTCTTTACAGAGAGGGCTCGCATTTTCCTAAGTCTTCTTTTTATCATTGACGTACCTACAGAAGCTCTTCTTTTTGCCCTTGACATCCTTGGCCAGAATTAATTCTATCACAGTTTTAGCTTTCCCAACCTGATCCCTGGCTGCCCAGACCATTTCTCTGTATTCCTCCCAGGCTGTTTGTCCTTGCTTCCATCCTCTGTAGGCTTCCTTTTAGTGTTTGAGTTTGTCCAGGAGCTTCTTGTTCTCATCCATGCAGGTCTCTAGTGAATTTGCCTGACTTCCTCTTTTTTGGGATGCATCCCACCTGAGCTTGAAGGAGGTGATCCCTGAATACTAACCAGCTTTCTTGGGCCCCTCTTCCTTCCAGGGCTTTATCCCAATACTTTACCCAGCAGATGCTTGAAGAAGAGCCAAAATCTGCACATATTATAAGTGAAAATGTGGCCAATATATGGTTCTGCTCTGATTTTTATTTTTAAGAGTATGAATCCAGAAGATAAGATGTCCTTTGGAGAGGAAGGTAATATTTTTCTTCCAAGTGATTCTCTTTAATATATCTTTCTTTGGCATGTCGGGGGGGGGGGGGGGG
>JAWWTY010000106.1:76056095-76072417 GCA_035222235.1 Margarornis squamiger | reverse complement strand
CCCCCCCCCCCCCCGCTGTGCTGTAACTATTACACAGTAAGAAATGAGCAGAGAAAGTTCATGAAATGAGCAGAGAAAATAAACATCAGTCAGATCAGCCTGATCTACTTCAATTCAGTATTAGAGGTCCTCAGAAAAGTAAATACATAAATTTCTCTGACAGAAAGAACAGTTGCAAACTGTAAAAAAATATAATAAGAAAAAAAGTGCATCACCTGAATCACACAACAGTACATGGACAGCATGTTCATAGCCATGAAAGGCACTTTTCTTAATGCAGCCCCTTGCTGACTCCTTTGAATACTGTTATCATTTCTGCAACTCAAAGCTACAAAAAACTAGCACAAACTGAAAATGGCTGTATCATTTTTCTCCCGCACCAAAGCTTAAAGTTATCTAAATTTGGATAATATTTACATTTATACTATGTTAGATTACAGCATATTTTGATAACTAAAGCCTTAGGAGAAAACAATGGCTGTGAAGGCTAAAAATGCCTTGAAATAATAAACTCAGCTCCTGCTGAAACAGCATTACAACAGTGTGAAACCAAATCAGATAATCAGTTTGGATTGCCAAGAGATCAGGACTCCCCAGCAGCTGTCTTTTCAGTTTCTCAATGGAGACCAACAGATGGAAAAAAGCTGAAGAGAGCACGCTTGCTTTCTCTGCCTACTGAGTTATTTCCTTCTTATGCCTTTTTGTCTATCTATAGCTTATAGCCCTATTTACGAAAAATGATTTGGGCTTTCTGTGAAACAGAAGCTTGGAGGAACAACAGAAGTACATGTATCTTCTTGCTGATACAACCACCTGTTGTCTTGCCACGTACTCCATTTATTTACTACTGATTTGATCAACCTTCCTCCCCAAGTCCAGCAACGCCAAATGAGACCCAGATTTCTTCTTTTCATTTTTACTGTAGCAAGGTAACAAAATGATAAAAGCTGCCTGCCTGATTTTGTAACCTTTCTGTAGTGAAATCTCTTATCTTAACCAAAAATTGTCATGGTCTTACCTCCTGACACCCACTCAACCATAAGAGGGAGGTGATGGTGGTATGGGTTTCCAGGCATAGGAAATAATTTTGAGTCAAGTGCACAGTCAAAAACACATGAGAGGGGGAGCAAGGCAGGCTATTTATAATTACTGAAGAAGCTTCATGATAGCAAATCACCTAAGTCCCTGTTTTCTTTTCTGAAGCAACTTGGCTCTGCTAGAGATTAATTTTCTCTGCAGGACTTTTGGCAATGTTGTTATAGCCTGCTGAGACACTCTGGACTGCCAAAATCCACACTAGCAAGGATCTCCAATATACTGTCATTTCTAGGTCAAGCTGGTTCTGAGATAAGATTTTTATAGAAAATATCACAAGGCATTTCAAAAAATGAAACACCTACATTCTTTTAGAGGCCCTTCTCTGCAAAATAGACATTGTTCAATTTCACAGCAAAAATATAGCTCTGGCTACAGCTCCATTCTACCTGCCAATTTTAGATGGAACATACTTTAAAAAAGAAAAAAAGAGGAGAGGGAAGGACAGAAATAATTTGTTGATTGGGTGGGGATGAAGGAGCAAAAATTAGACTTATAACAGAAAGTAATTCACATTTTATCTTTGGACTCACTGTGAAGCATTTGGAATTTCACCTGCTCTCATTTTGCAGGAAGGCAAGGACCAGAAAAATGTGCTAAAGACTAGGCTGGAGATAAAGTGAAAGAGGCCATGGACACATGTCTCTGACTTTCAGGAGCACTCACAGGAACCGCAAATAACTAGTTTGGTGGCCTTTTGCCACAGTCATTGTCTTCTGCTTCTCAGAGAGGCTGGATGAACTGAGGCACATATTTAAGAGATTTTCCAGTTGCTTTCAAACTGTAATTGACTGATCTTTTAGTCAGGTCATCTCTTTTGTTAACTTATTCCATGAAGAAGCAGTGTTTATTTTTATTTCCAATCACAAAGGTGCTGGCTTAGTGATTTTAAATGGTTTTGGGAGAACATGGTCTTGAAGTCGCCAATTTTCTTTTATTACTGCAATCTTTTGGTTTCTAATGAAACCAGTTAACTACCTGGACTAAAAGAACAATTGGGCAAGCACCATTTGTTTGGGGTAAACCTTGTTAATAATACTTGCACTGGGAACTGTTAGACTGTTTTCGTCAGCATCAACATTTTATTTCAGAAATTCTGTTACTTAATCTGTCAGATTATATTCACTGTTTGAGGTTTTTAAGGAAGAAGCACTCAAATTAGACTTAGAAATAATGCAAAGCATTGATATATGTTAGGGAGAAATCCAGGAAAAAAAAAAAGACCCCACTGAAAAGAGGGCCAGGAGACCTCAGGTGTGTTATATGGGCTGGTAGTAGCCACCTGCCCAACCAGCGCAGGCACAGCTCTAGCTTAGTCAGGGTCTGTTCTGGCTCCCATTTAGATCCAAGGGGGCTCTAAGGGGAGGCTTGAGCACCCATACAGCTTGAGCTGGCTCCAGCAAGCTTGATGGTTTCACACATGCTGGGTCTCAGCTCCCCAGTAGCCAGGGAGAGCCACAGGATAACACTAATTTCTTTCCCAGTATTATACCTGTTGCCAACAAGGAATCCATCAAGAATAATTTATTTTTCAATTTTTTTTTTTCTGCTCAGAGAGGGTCCAGAAAGCAGTATAAGGTTACATCTGGGATAAATACAAGTGTGGCACACCAGAACAGACTGACAAAGTAAATTTAAATTGTAAAAAAATCAATACTTCCTATGTCAAGGGCTAGGATTACGTTTCCCATTCTGAGGTTGCACACAGTATACTACTCTCCCAGTGAACTCACTCAATAGATCTCTGACAGGAAATATACTTCTCTAAGTTAAAAGCAAATAGAATCATAGGGATTGGGAGAGACGTTAGAGATAATCTTGTTCCAACCCTCACTAGATCCTGGCCTTGAACACTGCCAGGGATGGGGTATCCGTAACCTCCCTGGGCAACCTGTTCCAGTGTCTCACCACCCTCACAGAAAATAATTTCTTCCTAATATCTAGCATAATTTTCTCCTCTTTCAATTTGTACCCATTACCCCCTGTCATATCACTACAGTTCCTGACCAAGAGTCCCTCTCTGGCTTCCCAGCAGGCCCCCTTCAGAAACTGGAAGGCTGCTGAGGGGTGTCTATGCAAACTTCCCTTCTCCAGGCTGAACAGCCCCAATTTTCTCAGCCTGACTTTGTAGAAGAGGTGCTCCAATGCTCTTATCAACTTCACGGCTCTGCTCTGGACTTGCTCCAACAGTTCCATGTCCTTCTTATGCTGGGGACACCAGAACTGTGCAGTACTCCAGGTGAGGTCTCACAAGAGGAGAGTAGAGGGCGAGAATCACCTTCGACCTGTTGGCCATGTTGCTTTTGATGCAGCTCAGGATTCAGTTGCCTTTCCAGGCTGGGAGTGCACACTGCCGGCTCATGTTGATTTTTTTAATAAAGATCCCTTTTAAATCTTGCTATAGGGCTGAGTTTTGGTCACTACAGCCCCTTTGGACAACACCAAATCTCCCTCTCCTAGCCAGACCTGAAACTGATAAAAAGCAACAGCAAGAGATATTTAGGTGCCCTCCTGGACAGACTTCTGTGGTCCAAACTATAGATCCTGAAAGGACATTTCTGTGGGCATATGCGGGAGTCAGAGAGCAAAGAAGTGAAGAGGCTGACTCTGCCTCAGGGTAACATTGGTACTGATAACAGTCAGTATTGATTCCAGGAGCAAAGACAAGATTCCTGCCTTCACCTTGACCTTTGGTCACAGAGACATAAAGGACCCTCATGCAATACTGGCCCTGTCCGTGTTGGTTCTGTGGTGTCCAGTGTAATGTCCAGGGCACTCAGGCATCCAGGACAGTAAGAAAAATCCACCAAATGGCAGGTAAGCATTCAAAGACATGTTCCACACTGAGGAGGTGATACTGTACAATAGGAAACCAGTGAAAAAGGGCAGAGCATATGGCATTTGCCACACCGCAAGCTGATAGCCTGGCTTTATTGTTACTCCACTAGTAGGAAGAGGTCGTTAGTCTGGCCCTGAGTCTGTGAAGGTGGGACTTTCGTGTTTGGCCAAGGGATGTTAATGCTCATAAGCAAGCTGATTCTGATGTTCATCCTGCTTCTGGGGTAGCACTGTCATAGGAGATCTTTCTGCTTGCATAATTGGGGCATCCATCCACTGAAGGAGACTGATCTGTGACTCTTGGTTATCTACAGAAACTTTGAACAACTCTTTTCCTTACCCTGAGGGAATAGATACCAAGCTCCAGACAATGAGGGCAGGTTCCTCAAAGTTTGATCAGATGTCCCAAGTTTGGCCATAACTTTTTTGCATTGCAGCTGGATACCAGCCCCTTTAACAGTGTGTCAAAGATGAATTTTGCAGCCCTTGAACCTTTGCCAGTGAGAGTAGGAAGAGTTGATATAAGTGATGTTGAAGAGGTGATGCAGACAAGTGGGTGGAGAAGTGTGGGTGGAGAAACCAACAGTGAATCCATGAAACAGCAGGATGGAATTTACTTCTGCCAAACTTTGCACTCAGCTGAAGAAAGGCTGGAGATGAATGGCTGTGTCTAAAGGCGGAGGCCAGAGCAAAACCCACACAACCTGTAGTGCTCCCTTCAAAGAAAGAAAGCTTTTTAAGGCTTAGGTCTAATTCCACTGCTAGAATAGCACAGTGCTCAGGCTTCCCAGACACAAAAGAAAGGAAATTGAAGAATTCAAGCTGTAGTGTAATGAAATGCGCTTTCCACCCACTTAGATTTAAGACTGTGATTCAGTACTGCATTTATGCAGTTTCTGAAATGGAAGGGCATTGCGATGCATCTAAATCACATTTCTGAGCCAGTGATAGCAGATGGACCTCAAGAAAAAAAAGCCACACAGTCAGATAGCTAAAATAAGGAAATATTTTTCACTGCCTCTATTTCAGTGACGGTGTCACCCTTTGTCATTGTCAATTCTAACAAAATACTAACCTCTTTAAAAAAAGCAACACATGGGAGATAAAAATATCAAGAGCAGAGGTTAGCTAATTTTGTAACTTCGATATTTTTTGCACAATTTGCATCATCTATATCATCTATCTGACAGTTTGACACATGGTGTATACAGGGAATTTACTGACAATTCAGGAAAGCAACCATTAAAGGCTATTTCATTAATATTATTGTAAAAGTTTACATTAATTAACATAGTTAGGAACTGATGACAGCCATAGTTGATTATGAATTCAATTGTAAGGAAAAACTATAAGACTGTGAATTTGTATAGTTTTATCATTAATTGGCTTTATCGAAATACAACTCTAAAATAAAATATGCCAATGAGGCATTGAAAAATCTTTTATGTGTAACAATCTCAATAGAAAAAAGTTTCTTCCACTTTAAAAGTTGCCATCCTACAAATTTTGCTTAATGTTTCCCTACCAAAGCAGCATTTGCTTTTCTCATTCCTTCATTGGGGAATTCTGTATTCTCACTTGCTATTTAAAAAAAAACACAACAAATGTGAAAAACCAACCAGCAAACCGAAGTAAAAAACACACAAAAACCCCACCAACTTTCAGAACAGCATGACTTATTTGATTTGGACAATCCAGTGCTCGTTCAAAGTATTCAGTTTATTCTGATGGAGAAAAATAACTCCAACATAATGCCAAGCACTGCCTGGAGTTTCAGGCAGAGGAATAATTATTCCTTTCCAAGTCTAGCCTAGGTGGTGATATTAATAACAAGTAAATTTAGACTAGCATGTAAAGCAGAAAAGTTCAGTCATCAAGAGACAAACCAGAATAGCTTATAAATTAGGAAGATATATGCACTGATTTAACATTTTTTGTTTCTGAGACTTCCAGTTACAGAAACTGTCGTAGTCAAATACGTCATTACCATTTCATTCAATGCTTAAGATAAAATGTGGCTAAAAGCATCCATCTGTTCATCTTTAGCACCCACCCAGACAGAATCTATAGTGCCAGTTTCTGCTCAGAAGTACATTGAGGTAAACCAGTAATAACTACTTTGACAGTAATGTATTCACTTCAATTTTAATATAGAATAAAATTTGTTTCCTGTTTGGCAGTTCTCAGAAAGACTAGAAAATCTCCCTGGAGCCCTACCTAATATTTCTTCTGAAGAAATCTCTAGAGACCTACCTGACAGTTCTGGAAAAAATAATGCTCCTTATCTACAGTAGTGTTCAGGTCATTGTTTCACAGACCAGTGTAAATACTCTGTTCAGTATTTAACTGCTATGCAATCTTCTTTAAGGCATCATAACTTAGAAAAGCATCATAAAATGCCACAGTCTATGGAATATGTAGAAAAAAACCCCAAACAACAGACATTCTTTAATATCAAGTTCTCATTACAAAATAAGTTATCTGTGGGATGTTATAGGGAGTTTTGAATGTTTTCCTTCAAACACCATTTCACCATGCATGAAGCAAAGAGTATTGAGGTTACATCAGTCTTCAAATCAATCCACCTTGTGTCTCAACCAGCATCATAAGCGCATGAAACCCCACATCAGACTTGCACTACATACCAGATTTCATCAAGAAGAAATGCTTAGGAAAACTTCTTTTCACCCATCTTCTGAGAATATCTGCTACATTCTTCCATACTGGCAGTCAGTGCTTTGCAAAATTTGCCTGGACAATTTGAAAGAATGGGGTATGTAGGAGTACGAAATTACACTAAATGGAAGAGAGACCACGAGTTGACCTGATGAGACTGAGGAATCAAGAAGGAGAGCTACCAGAACGAGCTATTCTGCACAAGAGACAGTTTATTGCCATATATTGGGTTGTTACGGGTTTCCCAGTTTATGAATTTACAGTAGTAAAGTTAAATAGCATTGTTGCACGCTACACAAAATGGAGTTTGGTGTTACCCCTGCTCCCTGATTGGACAGATTCTGCCACAGTGGAGCTTTTCCCATATATGGTTATCTACACCTGCGTTTACCCCTTATGGTTATAATCGGTCCCTGTTTTTTCCTTTTCTGTGAGAGCATTTGCATGCTCCTTCTAGGTTCCACCCCCTTTCCAGAAAGTTCCATGCCACCCTTATATAAGCCAGCGCCATTTTAATAAATGTGCCATTCCACCATTCCATCATATCCCTGCCCAGAGTGTGCCTGTCCTTCTTACCCCCAAAGGGTCTCATCAGGGGTATTTTCCTGCACAAAGGCTAAGGACAAAATTTTGCCTGCCCACATCCATTTTTTTCCAAAAATTCTCTAAAGCCTCCTTAGTCTCATCTCAAAGATGGCCCAGACTGTTCCCAGTAATGCAATTCTGCTGTTAATTTGAACAGAAAGGCAAGGAATTATATTGCAACACAGTGCAAAATTAAAAAAAAAAATCATCCAAACTCTTCTCTCTCTAATTTATACTTTTCTACAAGAACTCAAGAGCAAGATGGCAAAAGATGATGTGTTGCCTATGTGGCAGGGTGTGTCAAGCTCTGCATCTCTTATGCTCAATGGAGACCACAAGTGAAATGATGTCGAGAGATGGCTAAAGAATCTGTAATCATTTGCATTCTCCAGGAATGTTTCTTAGTAGAAACATATTAGGAGATGGCAACAGGATGAGTTGATTCTGTTGCCCAAATCAAAGTCTGAGAAAAAGCCGATGAAAACTCAATTTGAGGACTTCTTTTATAAGAGTAGTTGGATCTTACCATCAATTTCTGAGGACACTAGTGTTTGCTGGAAGCCCTCCTAATCTTGGTCCTTGACGCCTCTAATCTAAATTATCAGCATGGGTTTAAATCTATAATCCTAATTGGAGCTTTTTTTCACTTCTGCAACTTTTAAGCTTTCTCAAAGGCAATGACATTTTTAAAGGTTAAGAACTAAAACCATTGCATTTGTATTAAATGAGTGCATCTCAAGTTCACTGCCATACTTTTTACTTGGCTACAGAAGCTATATATTAAATGAATATCAAAAAATTATGTTAATTTTGGAAGAAGTACCTGTTACTCGATAGCTTCATAAATCTACTTTGAAACCATGAAACGTATCCACCCTGATTCATACAAAATTTATTCAACTCTCTTCAGCTTGACTATTAGAAGCACAGTCACCCTTCACTGATGAAACCATGACCAATGGAAATGCATCCCATGAGCCAGTGTAATAAGTGAGGTTAAAATGGCAGAGGGATTGTTTAACAAGGTACTTTGATTACTTGTACCTAGAAGCAAAATGAAAGGCACCTTCTCTATCCTTATGTTTCCAACACTGGTTATTTATGCTAGCTAGGAAAATGAAATAGCTGTTGAAGAAATTTGAAAATAAGCCATTGACACTACTCTATGAAAAACAGAAAGGTAGCCTTATAGAGAAGTGGAATGGATGGGAAAGGAGCTGGGAGCACTCTCTCCTTTGCTTTCTCTTTTGCTCTTTCTGGAGAAAGCTACGTACCTGCACAGAGACAAGCTGAGCTGGCTTCAGCAGCCAGAGGGATTCCAGGGCCTGCCACGGGCAATGACTAAGTCACAGACTCAGTCTGTTGCCTTATTTCAGATGTCCTTCTTTATTCCTCTCTCCCTGAACGTACAGCAGACCCAGGATGTGGTTTTGGTAAGAATTTTATTTAGATGTAACAGCTTGCTTAAGGAATTTAGCAAAACTTTCCTCACTGCATTCCTGCAGTTGGGGTATGAACTTGGCTCTGTGACCCTGTTGGCTTTAATCAGAGTCATGCAGCAATATCTGGCACAAATGAGTTTGTCTGCATGTTCCCATGGTTGACGTTCACTAATAGGACTGTGTCCAGAGAAACATGGATTATCCTATTCTATTATGATTCTCCCATACAGCCAGGTAATATTTGTCTGTATTTCTGTCCATTTTCACCTTTACCTTTGCTCAGACAGTAACACTACATTGATAGATCAGAAACTGCCTCCTCATGCACAAGTAGTTTTCAAAAAAAAAAAAAAAAAAGAGATTTTTTGCAGCTCTATCTGTTTTCAAATAAATTTACCACTTCTTCCAAAGCCTAAAATCTGTTCATCCTTTAGCACTTATAGCAAGGAAGAAGTTTCTGTCTGGTTACCAACTCCCATTTCAACCTGTAACCAACAGATGAAGAACTATTCGGTGCCCTGGACAGACTTTGCAGAAAACCCTTCTGATGAGTCTGCAAACATGTACACTGATGAGCACCAGTGTTGACGGCAGCTTGTTAAAGCTTAGAAAGAGTTCTTAGAAACTTATCTTGCTTATCCCGCAGACTTGCTGGGAATAACACCATATGCTATGACATTTGACAGTATTTCTTCTGCCTGTTTAACACAGCACTAGGTTAAAGCAACCTGGACTGTTTACCACAGTCCCATAATACATTACGGTAGCTATTACAGTACTTATGTACCATAGTACATTACAAGCTGTGTTGTAGCTATATTTAGGTCCCAGATTGTGAGGACAATTTTCTGTAGGTAGAATTGAAAGACTGATTTGTTGAAGGTATTAAAAATATCATCAAAGAGGGTGGATGAAAGAGAGAAATGCTGTTGGACACAGCTTGGAGCTAAGAGAAACCCTTTAGACAAGCTTTCCTCTGTGCTGTATTTAATGTTAATAATTTTTTTAAAAAATAGCTAAAACAATATCATATACACATACCATATCAGGAACTAGTATAAAACACTCTAATAGTAACCTAATATCACTAACAATACAAGAATTAGATACAGAATGTGATCATAGCAACATCATTATCATCATCATTGCTGTCATCACCATCATCATCAATAATAACAATAATAATAATAATAGAATATCTGCTTTTACAAAGCTTTGACTCATTTTTTTAACAATTGAAAGTCAAAATCTTCTGGCAATGATGCAAACATACAGTAAGTTAGCTATGGGCAAAATTACTCGATGAAGTTACTGGAAGAAAGTAAAATCTGAGGAGGGTGAGTGCCTGCAAGGCCTGTCATAAGAATCACACTGGAGAGTTTGAGTACTGAGAGCTGTCACCTAAAAACTCAAGGGGTCATTTGCAAGCTTTATGTAATGTCATAAAGGAGAAAAACAAGCTGCTCATTATTTCTGCTGCTCACATAGAAGCAAGAAGAAAAGAAAAATGAGGCAATCTTGGTCAGTCAAAATTTGAACTAAAGCAATCTATTGCCTCTTTATATCACCAAGTAAAGAGGACTGTTGTTCATATTCAAAACACAGTGGGAATGCTATATGAAATACTTAATTTCCCTGCCCACAGAGGATTTGAGCCAGTAAAACTACTGAATAAGTACCATGGGATAATTATGGTGTCATTCTGTGTTTTTCTCTTCTTGAAACAAACATGACCATGGTAATAAATAAATCACAGCTGAAGAGAGAAGGAAAAAATTAACTTCATCTTACCACACTTTAGAGATACAAAAGCTAGCCCCCTAGTTCAAGCTTACCCTCCTTGAGAGTCACTGGAAGCAGGTGGACATTTCTGGAGAATGACTCATCCTCCTAAAATAATTTTCTTGGATAGAAGGGATGACTCACCACCTGAAGATACCTAGAGAGCACATGGGAGTATTTTAGATTAGACGCCTAATTTATGAGTGCTGAAAGTTAGGTAAAATGAATCTCTAATACAGTAACTACCTGATATTTCTTGGAATTCAGAAATAAAAAAAAAAAAAGAAAAAAACACAGAAGATGCATGAATTTGCCCCACTCTGCTAGAATTACATTGCTTTTCAAAAGCTGACAAATAATCACAGCTTATTCTTGACAGAATTCAAAGCAAATGCCATTAAAAGACATGTACGAAGCAGGTAAATGCAGTAACAAAGTCACATGCTACTGTTTCTTTTATTTCTCACATTGCTATTACAAAAAGAAGACACAAAGTGATGTTCAGGAAACCATAATGAGTCCCATTGTTACCTTTCAAATACAAACCTGTTAAAGCAATGTGCATTTCACTATAAGAGATAAAAAACCCACAAAAATTATGCTGATCCAAGACAGTGACACCAAGAACACTAAGAAACATCCAGTCTGTTTCCTTTAAAACCCACCAGTCCGACTGAAGGAAAAAAAAAATCCAAGTTTTATTCACTGCCTTGTCAAATGAATGTTTCAGAGTGGTAGAACTGGATATACCTCCTGCAGGTTGCACAATGGTGGATGTTTCCCAGTTCCTGATCCCTACTGGAGTGCCTTTTTTTTATAAAATATCTAAGGGTATAATATACAGAAACTGGAAGTAATAGGCCATTATTCTCAAAATGAAGAATCTTCTGTATTAGTTTCACATGAGGATAGCAATATATGTCTCCAGTCATTTCTTCAGTTGGAAGAGGTTTCAGTCCACATGGCCATGCAACTCTTTTTGTGGGACAGGTGTGAATGAAGTGCCAGCAAGAGACTTTCACAATCCTTGTGCCATACTAGTCCTGGTGCCAAGGAAAGATCAGAGAAGTAAAAAAGTCATGCATTTCTTATTTTTAATGTTCCCTTAAAAGTGAATAATCCCAATTTCTAGCAAACATGTTTGGACTAATTTCTCAGATGCAGGGGAATATTAGGAAACAGCAGGAAACTCTGGGCAACAGCGTGTTCTGACAGGCATATTTAGAAAAAGGCTTCTTTTTCCACAAGTGTAAGCACATTACTGCCTAAGCCATAATTGCACTTCCTCTGCATTTGCTATGAATGATTGCATTACTAGTATTGAATGAAAGGGTCAGAAAAACAATAGAAAACCAGATTTTACTATGCACATGAACACACTTGTTTTGAGTTCGGTAAACCAAAGTTCTCTATTGCACTCTGAGCCCAGCAGGGTGTCTTACCATTTGAAGCACAGTTCATACAGAAAACTATGATTAATATCCTTTACTGGAAATAAGTTAAATTAAAATACCACTGGTTTGGATAAGTTCATTGGAAAAAATGTCAAAAATTGATCCTCAAGACTTGCTTGCTAAGAAATTTTTATCAAGTCTGGATAAGAAAAGCAATATATAGGTCATCAATACATTACATGTACTAGGGTTTGTTCTACAGAAGCCATTATACTTCCATGTCTGAAATATTTACCCAGGTTTATATTTTCAGAATGCTTGCTTTTTCCCCACTCTGTCTAGGGCAGCCCTCAATCAGAAGATTGGCTGTAGGGGCTCAAAGAACAGTGCCTGCCCGTATCATGATATTATATGATAGTGATTGATATTAGATAATGATTAAGACTTTTCACTCTCCACCCCAAAATAACCTGGGTTTTGCAAACAAAGTCATTTGAAAATGCTACCACTTTCGTTAGACAAGAAGTAAATTTTCCAGCACCACAAATGACAGACTTGCCATTTCCACTCCAACAGGGAAGAAGGCCAGTACAAATGTCTACAGTCATCTCATTATTTTTATATTTTCAAAAGGCAGTAAGAAATGTGTAGCAGCAGAGCCTTCCCTTTTCCACTGGGGCTGTATGTATCTTTGAAGACCAATTACAAATTATATCATTCATTATATGGAGCTTTGTGTGGAGAGGTCTGTAAGCATAAATGACAATGATGACAACATGTAAGTACACATACACACATGATAAATCCCTCCCAAAAGTACACTCACCAAAAAAAGTGAAGAGTGTCATACCTTTAATACTGGTGTCTGTATAAGGCCAGAAAAGCAGGACCTATTGCAGAAACATAACCTGAAATTTTCCATGCCAAATTATTCTTGAGAATAATATTAATTACTCCACCAGTAGCAGAACTAAGGAATCCTGGTTTCCCAGTTTACAGATTATATATATATATATGCACCTTCTCCCACAATAACCACATATTTCTCTTTGTTCAGCTTATCTTTGTTCCTTATAGTTTGGAATGTAACAAAAGCCAGTACAAGCAATAACTGCCCTATGTCAATCTAACACCAAACATTAAAGTAGTGCAAGTATTAAAATTTTAAAACCCAGCAATTTTCTGAAGGTTTATGACTCAAATTGCTAAAATAAGAGCATCGCTCCAGATATGCAATTGACCTATGGTAACGCTGTAAAATCTTAACTGCTGCAAGACTGAAAGCTATACTTACTGTAATCAATTAATCAGACTTCCTGCAACTTATTTATTCCAAAGCCTTACTTAAATGATTTACAGCCTACAACATAAAATGAAGATATAATTAGAGAACCTATTTCTAACAGCAGATGTTTTAAAAGCCATCCAGTCATTTGACACATTTAATAGAAGCAGATCCAACAGAGACAGTGGTGATCTTTAAAGTGAGCTGCAAAGTTTCTACGTGGTTCTGGGTGGGCGAGATATGAGGGGTTCAGATTCCCAGGTATTTTGTCCCTATTTTTAGGACTATTTTTACTTCCTGTATTCTCACTGAGAAGTCATGGGGAAACTGATTCTTTAAAAAAACCCAAAAAACGTGTCCTTGCCCTCTCTAAAAGCTAAATCCATTTAAACTGGGTAAGGTTTAACATCAGAATCAGTCATCCACAGAAGTTTCCTTTACAGTGTCAGAAGATACTTGTTGGGGTGGGGGGGGTGGCAGTGCAAGGAGGGGAAAGAAAAAGAAATCTAGCCATGCTAAAAAAACCCAAATCTGTGAAAGAAGTTATCCAAGCAGATAAAAAATATCTGGATTTCTTCGCTAAAATTATTTTGCACATTCTATGCTTAACTTTGGGAATTTGACATTCATGGCAAGAAATATTATTTCATTCAAATATTTAGAATTTTTTACTTATTTCCAGACTGCACATATCCTACACATACATGATTAGTGAGTTAAGTTGTATGAAACTGATATTGCCATGATATTATTTATTAAAGTTTATGAATTCTATTGAAAAAATATTGAAATTCACCTCATTCAAATTTTATGCTAGAAAACTACACCACTTAAACAGTTACCCAAATCAAACACAAAAAAAGAAAAGGACAAGACCAAGGGAGTTTACTCAAATATTTAAAAGATTATTGGAAATAATTGTGGGGTTTCATTTTTTACCCCTTTATCTTCTATCATTTGAACCTTGTATTTAACAAAGCCAGTGGATAAAGGCAAAGTAGGACAGAATTAAATCTCTATCCTCAAAAAGCTGAATATTCAGGAGTGGTTTTTTACTTAAGCAAAGTGCAAATACATATTTCTACTCTGATACAAAGCTTCATAGAAGACGACATCACCTTTTGTGACTCAAGAAAGTACTCCTGTATTTCATTTCACACTCTCCTCACAACTAGAATAACTATTCTTCTTTCAATATGGCTAAGATATATTACATGTGATTGCTTTTCTCAGAAGTATTATGTATGCTGAAATATATCTGGATTTTTTTTCCCCCTTGGTTATGCTCTGCTGTATTTCTATGTTTGAGTAGAGGCTGAATCTTGCTTTACATTCACTGTAGATGGTGAATTCACCATAGATGGTTCATGCTGATCTCTTGCTCCTGCGGAAGTTTTCCCATTGATCAAACAACAGCTTCCAAGGAAGGAGACTCCAAAACAGGCTCTGGGCATGGTCCTATTTGTGGCCTCTGTGTTTGGGGATAATATTTCATAATTTTTTGCACTGTGTTTTGCTTTACTTTTTGTCCATATTGCAGTTTAAGCCCCTCAGGAGACACTGCAGAATCTGTTGCTTAGTAATAGTAACCTTCATGGAAATTAGCTTGAACTTCAAAAGAACAAAACATCTTTCATTAGTCACAGGTTTTCAGATAATGAATTCCTCTGAGAAAGTTGATTAGAAAAGCAAGCCTTCCAGAATCAAGTGCCACCAACATTGACCTAAGATGAATTACCCTCTCGAAAGGGGCATTTCTTTGGGCCCTTTAAATTATGTTTTGAGATTGTTTCTATCAATAGTCAGGCTCACCTTGACAATGGCACTAATAAAGTAAAGTTTTATGGAAGTGGAATCAGACTCTCATACAGAATAAGGCCAGAAAAAAATTATTGCAGTCATGTAGTCTGGCCTCCTGTGTAATATAAATCACATGAATTAATTATTGTGCTAACAAAAGCACCTCTTAAAAAATTTATTTCAAATATAAAATGCTTTTAGAGATTCTGTTTTTCCTTAAAGACCTGCTTTAGTTAAAAGAACTCCTGTTGTGTGACAAAGAAGAGGTGTTAAGGACCAGAAGGGCAGCAGAATTGCTGCAGATTCCTACTGAGAGGGTCAGAGGCAAGGACCTGTATCTGCTGCTCTGTGAGTGGAGAAAGTCAGCCACCTCTGTGGGCTGTCTCATGTCATCCACCTTACAGCAAAGCAGCCGCTCAGTAGAA
Source organism: Margarornis squamiger (assembly GCA_035222235.1). Lineage (NCBI taxonomy): Eukaryota > Metazoa > Chordata > Aves > Passeriformes > Furnariidae > Margarornis > Margarornis squamiger. Next base: position 76,057,095 of record JAWWTY010000106.1, on the reverse strand, counting down.
ATGCTCACAGGATTGAGACCTTGCTGCTGAAGTCCTGGCTTCCATCCCCCACTGCACCTACCTGAAATGCCACATTTCCAATTCACATGGAAGAAGTCAGGGATCTAACTATAAGGAACGCATCTCCTTTAAAACACACCACATGGAAAAGGACTAATCTCTCAGCATGATGGTTAGCATGTGCTGCTGAAGAGGCAAGGTGAAGTCTGACTGCCTCTCCCACCACTTACCTGAGAAGCACAGCACACTGCAAGAAGCAGCAAAAGCTCTGTGGGGACAGAATGCAGGTCACAGAAATGAAGGAGTTGCTGCTGTCTGGAGACCAGGACATGTAAAGCCTCAGCTCCCACTTATATTTACACAATTGCTACTATATTTCATTCACATCAGGTAATCCCTGAACAAAAACTGAAAGCAGCTGGGCAGTTAGGGCTGGCTTTGAGAATTCTGACTTGCCCAAATTAGTAGTCTGCAAAGTTAGGCCCCCTCAAGTGAGTTCCTAGGCTTCCTTCTTACTTTAAATTTAATCTTATAAATCTTGCATTGCTCCCTCTATCTAGTCTAACAAAATATACAGGAGAGCAGCTCAGTCTATGCAATGATCCCTTCTGGATTTCTAAATTTGACATAACAGAAATGGAATAATGACCAGAATTTAAAAGTCATGCTAGAAGACTGAGTAATTTTAGGAGTGACTTTATAAAGTCTTGTCTATGCTGGCACATGAGAAATCACAGACCAAGTAATTAAAGGTATACGGGCATTCTAGTATAACAATGCAAAATCTCAGTGTAGGTGTTCTCACACAGAAGCAAAGTCCTCTAATTTCTTCAGACAATTTGGACCAAACTGAGACCAATTCAGTTTTGCAGGAGAAAATTGTGATACTGATTAAAGGACGGAGTTTGCTTCACCATGGCCTTGAGCATGGAGCTGAAAAGTCTTGATGCAACAGCTAGGCTGCTGCAGGAGCTGAACTGCATGCTGAAGCTCCAGGAGC
>JAWWTY010000106.1:76023210-76055995 GCA_035222235.1 Margarornis squamiger | reverse complement strand
TAGCCTGCAAGCCAGCGGCACTTCATGGTGCTGGTAACTCCTGTCCTGTGCTTTTAACAGTTACCCTGAGCTTTTCCTACTTTTTTGTCTTCCTTCTTCCTCTCTGCTCTTTTGTGTTACAAAATAAAGTTGAATTATCATGTTGGAATCCAACATTAAGGCCTCATTTGTGCCTTAATCTCACTTATGTTTTAGAACTTGGTTCCCCTCCACATCTAAGCAGATCAGGACAAAAATCCACACCATGATTAAGTGCAGGAACTTCATGCCTCATCTACAAAGAAGCACTAGAGGAAGTGAATCAAGTTCAAAGACGCACAATCTTCTGTCTAGTGCAGTTATCACCAGGAATCCAAAAAAGCATCTAGGGCTTTTTCAGCCTGTTTCTCTCACTCCTTTCAGAAGGTAACCTTCCAGAAGAGCTCCTAAAAACATCCATTCATCTCCACTCATGAGTGCAAAGGAGCCTCCAATGATCGTTAGAGCTGTCTATGCTATAGTTGCTAAAATATCACAGATGTATCTCATATATATCTCCTTCTTCATATGCCCAAAGTGTTGCAACACTGATGGCAGTGAACAGCCCATCTCAAATTAGAACTTACAAAACAGGCTTTACATTATCTACACCACACGAGAAGGCCCAGCCATAGGCATTTTCAGAGCTCAACCAACAGCTAAGACTGCAAAAAAAAAAATTCCATAAATGAAACCAAAAGTTTTAGTAGACCACTCCCTTAACAAAATAATTCTGTAGTGAAAATATTTCGGAAGGAGATATTTCAGTTGTTCTCAGGATCCCAGAGGATTTTAAAGTCTCTCCTCAATGCTTTCATCAGTGGATTATTACCTAAACTGAGGTAAGAACAGAAAAAGGACTCTTCCCCCTATTAAAGCTGTTTCACTTTTAACAGAATAACTAAACATTCAGACACAACTGGACTGGGGTAGTTACTGCACGTGATGGGGAGAACCTGGCTTAGAATGCTGCTCTCCTGAAAGCCTAACTGTAAAAGTCTCCACACCTTTGTATCAAAAGGTGGCTGGAGCACAGCCTCCCGCTTTCTGCCACACACCCTTTCTCTCTGGCCCCAGTAAGTGTGAAAGAGTTGACAGGAAGGACTGATGGTATTTCTAGAACAGACTACAGCACACAGGCCGATAAATGACAACTTCAAATCTCCCCCAGTGAGGAAGGAAAGGAAATCCAAGTCTAGGAAACCAAATTCAGAATTACTATTCTCACAGTTAAAGTGTCAATAAAGAAACAAGAAATGATGGAAGAGATGCCATTTCATCTCTCTTCCTTTGAAAGGAATTACTTTTACAGAAAAAGGCAGCACTGACACCCCAAAGAACAGCAGGGCTTAAACTACAGCACTGAGATTTTCATGTAAGCTTCAGTGGCTCTCTCTTGCCACCCTGTGTGTTTAGGCAATACCCTCAGCCACCAAACTCTCCCCTCTGTCTTTGAAACAGAGCCTAGGCCCAGTAAATCAAAATAAGCTGTTGTTAAATTTATCACAGCTGCACTTGCATTCCCTTTGGAGATCAGATAAACTGACTTTTGGAGGAATTGTCATTTATTTCCCTAGACCTCTTTTAACAGACATGGCAGTGTTAGTGGATTCGTATTCATGTTGGTGAACAAGCTTAATATTATTTCAGGTCAACCACAGAGATGTGGATTGCAGTAATCTATTTAAGGCAGAGCACCAATTAAACAGGGAGTACGTCTCATTATTGCTATGTTCTGTGCCCACACACCAGCAAACCTGGTTATCTAGACAGGATAATAATATAAACCAGGAACAAGCTCTGCTTTGGTATTTATGAATACTATGTTACTTATCAGCAGTAGTGTTAGTGATTTGATATCAAGCTGCATTCACTGTCACACAATAAGGTAGAACAACCCAACCCAACAGTTTGTTGGGTTATATCCATAAATAAATTTTAAAAACTTTCTCTGTAAGGGGCACTTAAGAGGTCCCATCACAACTCACATTTTCCTCCACCATACAGTGCAGTCACTGACTTAAGGCTGTTTTCCGCCTCATATCTGAGCAGAGTTGTGGTTGCCTCCATGAATGCCACTTTTGAAAGAAAGCTGTAGGAACTTTTGTTATGGTGGAAACTCACCAGCACATCCTGTGCCCAGAGCACTCACAGAGACACAAGTCAGCTAAGGGATTTTTATTCTGTCATGAATTGGCTATAGAGAGATGTAGGTCAGTTGCCAAAAGATGAGGGTAGAATAAAACCTGTAGGATTACTTGGGATAAAACAAGAATCCTGCACTAGCACTAGAGGCAAATCCACGTGCCCCTGTAACAGCTCTCTCCTGACAGTGTTAATGTTATAACCAAAGGTGGTAAAACTCATCCTGATGAGTTGATGGTCCAACCTGAACTCAAGACAGGAGAGAGTGGAGAGGTTTGCTGGCTCCACAGCCTCTCCGGGCACCTCCACCTTCTCCTGCCACCACTGCACCTGTTGCAACACAGCAGAGCAGAAGGTGCTACCCTCAGGGAGGCTGAGGGAACCAGAAGGACAGGGGAGAAAAAATGTGGTCATTGCAGAGGTACAGTCTCACCATTAGGCATGTGGGCAGCTGAGAAAGGCCAAGCAACCAGAAATACCAATCCCTTCTCAGGCATTGTTTAGGGACATGCCTTTGGCTTTATCATTTGTAGAAATTATTCCAGCAGAATTTCTGCTAAATCATTAGCAAGCTGAAAGATTTCCCCAAAACAGCCAAGATGCTGAACATTTTTCACTCTACTAATATGGGGAGTAATCCATCACATACAAACAGGCAGCACTTGAATCATAAAGGTCATTGTCTTGTGTTGATATGAATCATGCCATGCAGTACCACTGCCTGGTTTACTTATTGCAGAATAAGATGATCTTAATTACTCAGTCCAAGCAAAAAAGGCAGTACGCTCAGTTCAGGTAGTATTTTAGGAAAGTTATTTTCTTTTTAGCATTTCTCTCTACTTGCTGGGTACTATTTCAATTGTTTTAGATATATTGACATGTCTCTACCCCACTATCTCAGAAGAGTATTCTGTAAAGGCTTTACACAAGAAACATTTTGGCTTAAACAAAACCACTTACATCAGCCAATCTTTGTTATTTAATAGACAGATAAAATAAATAAAGTGTTTGAAACTATGAAGTCGGGCATTAAATCCAAGAAACCTGTGAATGCACAAACATAGAGTCAATTCTAAAGACCTTTTGCTATCTTTTTGGAGAATGTTTATGTTTATTTACTGTCTCTATTTTTTTATTTTCTCAGGTGTTTTCACAGGTGTAATATGTACAGAAAAGACAATGCCATCCTACGTAACAGCTTGTTTTAAAACAGTAAGTCAAGGTTTCTCCACATCGGGAAAGGACTACTCAAAAAAAAAAAAAAAAAAAGTCAAACCAGTTCATACTGGCCAAGTAGTGGCTCCTGAAAACCTGGACTTAAGACATTCCTCACCATTCTAACAACAACAAACTTGTGCTCTGAATTTTTAGTTTTCACACAAAAATAAATTAAAATCCCTTTAAAGGAGGGCATTGTTGAATGATTTGAGAATTAAAAATCTCGAACGTTGCAGAAAAATCACTGAAGTCTTACAGTTTTTTATGCATTTGGTGAAAATAAAATATGAAAGCATTAAGCACACAAGTGAAAAAATAGTAACAGAAAGCAATAAGAGGCAAAACAATTTTCTTCTCTATATACAGAAATATTTTACATGAATAACAAGAAATGTCAAAAATACACAACTTTAAGTACAAAAGAATCATTTCATCAATAGATTTGTACAATTGAGAACTACTAAGCAGCATGCTTTGACAGAATGAATTAAACTGCAACATAATTAAAAATACATTCATTTAAATCCTCCATACTAAAAATGTCTGAAAATGTAACATGAGGGAACACAGATTAGTAATGACTAACAATTCTTGAGAGGAAGAAAGTTATCATTCCTAAACAGAGTCAAGCAGGATCAATTTGAGTTTTTTTAATCCTTGGTCTTGGTCAAGCCCACTAAGATGCCTCAATAGCCCAAATTCTGCTAACATGTATATGTTTTAACATTACAAATTTAGCATGGTTATGACAGGATCACAGGCAGCAAGACTGAGCAGTTTAGAGGTCTTCAACTTGGTTCTAGGACTTCAGCTGCAATTATCAAGGCACTGCTCTAGAGACAGTATATTAGACACAATAGCTCAAATAGTTCTGTAAACAATTACCCTGGGGATACTTCTACACCATCTTGGTTTTTGAACACCCTTTTGTTCACTGTATGCTCTGATCACCTCAAAAAACCTGGGAAGTGTGAATACTGGATCACTATGCAAATCACCTCTGATTTGGGCCAGCAATTTGGGGTTTTCTGCAAGGATCAGCAAATGCAGCTCTGAGGAAAAACCTTGTTACAGTCACTGTAAACAAACACTTAATTATCAAGACAAATTAACTGTCTTTGATGTTTGCAATTTCTACTTCACAGCCAGTACATCGCAGAGATCACAAAATCCCCACAAAATGTTTTCCCCTCACCCTTCAAGAAAGTAATTTCACTAACTTTCCTGTATTACTCATCTTCCTTCTTCAATTACTATGTTTTACAACACTTATTTAAATCTCTTACATTGTAGTGCTGGAAGACGGCAAAAATACCTGTTCCTGCCATTTAGTGTACGCTCTCACTCTGTTACATTAACTCTAAGCAGAGTTTTGCTGCTTTCAAAAATAAACAGGCATGACAGCTCTGAAACGGAAAATCTATACTAACCAGGTCATAAAATTTTGCTATCAATGTAAATGTAATTGAAAAATAAAAGCTTTACTGCGAAGACCCACTAAACCACTGTTTTACAGTGGAACTCTTTTATTGTCTGTCACTTCAATCAGAAAAATCCATACCGTGGTCGGTGAAGTAGACAACGAAAGGAATGCACAGACATCAATAACATCACCACTACCAGGTAACATGTAATTTTACATGTAACCCACAACCTCAGATAGCAGCTTTTTTTAAAAAAAATAAATTACTAAATTCAAAAATTGTTCCTTTTATGCTCCTGTTGCCAACACTTTTATCAATAGCTGTCAATGAGAAGAACAGAGATAACTTAAATCAGTCCTTCATTAAAGACCTAAATAAAATCTGGAGTGTGAATGTTTTGCTGTCCTCATGAAGCAAGAAGTCCCTGGGCATCCACACAGAACAAGGCATTTCCTTCACGCAAACATGTACTCTCTAGATAGACAGAAGCAGAAAAAATTGCTATTATTTGCTACCTTGGGTACAAGAACAATTAAGAGGTCCCCATGTTTTGGGGCACTGAAAGAGAGATGGAACCAAGAGAAGCCCAAACTATCTCTGGTTGGTAAGTTTGTTGTACATCAATGCCTCTGTTCTAAGTCATGGGCCCAAAAAGCTCTCTACGAGGACACACAAATTCTACAAGCATTCTGCCTCAGCCTCAGAGCAACTGGGGATCTGGCTTCAAAGCCCCAAACTAAGCCTTAGTTTTACTTATCTCACGAAAAATATTTACTTAGCTGATTAAAAAAAAATAATAAAAAAAATCTGAGTCTGGTTTGCCATCATCAAGGAAAATCTTTGCTGTTCTGCTTTCAAGACAGGTACCAAGACAGCCTGACATTAATCAGAAAGGTAGTTTGGCATTTCAGGGAGAGAAGCTGATGCCTAATAGATGAGAACAGCAGAGTAAACCCTTGAGGCAGCAGCCACTACAAAGGGGCAATGAAAAAATCAATGTAAAGTAGTACCAGAGGGAAAAGGGGAATTTAACCTTACAAGCCCAGCTGGCTGTTATATGGGGTAATGGCTGAAGGAGGGTAGATTTAGATGAGATATAGGAACAAACTTCCCTGTGAGGGTGGTGAGGCACTGGAACAGGTTGTCCAAAGAAGCTGTGGACACACGATCCCTGGAAGTGTTCAAGGCCAGGAAGGATAGGGCTTTGAGCAACCTGATCTAGGGGAAGGCATCCATACTCACGGCAGGGGAGATGGAGCTAGATGATCTTTATGATCCCTTCCAAACCAAGCCATTCTATGATTCTGTGATTGTCCATTTATGGTTTTGGTCCAATACTTAAATTGTAAAACAAGCAAGTTGAGGATTTTTCTTCCCCCGTAATTACTATGTAGACTGAATCCTAACCTCAGCTATGGGTTATTTGCTATCTCTGTGCTGGTCTACCCTACTGTTTCTAATCCTATCCCAACAAAATCCTGACAGCATGATTTCAGCAGTGTAGAGCACACCCAGCCTTATACGAGCTCCAATCAGAAACAACATTAATACCAACACAGTGCAAATTGCAGGCCCAAAAATTACTATTTCAGATAGGTTTTCAGGGTTTTGAGTAGCTTGTAGCAGCCACAAGTAATTACTACAATCACCCTTTGCCCCGTCATAATTTTCATATGAACACTATTTTACTAAATAGCCTTAACCTCAGGTCATGGTATTTTTGTTGTTTTCTTTCCCCTCCATTCCTCCATTTTTTCCTTCTAACTCATCTGATAACTGAGCAGTTAATGTTGATTTTGACCAATTGTTAGAAAAACAACAAATTTATAACTGCTATACAGCTTAAATTGCCCACCTACAGCTTACAAGGTTCTTTCACTGAAATACACCAACACCAACATAACTAATAATAAAAATAGCAATAATAATACACCTTCAATACAGAACGAAATATTCCAATGAACAAATTATATAGTAAATTTTGTAAAGTGCACAAAAATATTAATGGAAATACTAAAAAAAGTTTTCTAGTATTATAATGAAAACTTCTGAAATATTGTTAAATTAAATAGAAGTAATTTAATGAGACTTTTTGGCTCTAATATATTGGCGGACAGCAGCAACATTTTTCAGAAAAATTACACCAACGAAATACATCGTATCTTAGCAGCATAAAAAAAGTCCCTACAATTAGATGCAATTGCAGGCCTAGTAAGCATAAACCTGACAAAATGTTACAAATGTAGTTTTCATTTAAAAGAATGGATTTCCATGGAATCCCAGAGGTAACATTTGTTATTTTGTTTACATTGTGTTCTGGTAGTAAACCTAACTAGAAGCAATCACTTTCCCTCCCTCTTTCTTCCCAAAATTGCACAGAGTACTGGAAAATTCAATCAAGTTATAAGATAGGGCCACACTGAAAAAGCCATATGAAACAAAACAAAATTCCACCTAAAGCCTAAAAACAAATAATCCCAGAAAAACAACAATCATTGTCAAACAACAGCAGTTTCAAACCACCGACCGGTGCTCCCCACACACGTAGATGGCACTGGGTCGAATGCGGCGCCTTGTGTGGCCAGGTAGCTGGGGCAGAAACTTGAAGAATTTAGGCATCAAGTCTAAGCATGCGTCATGAAACTTCTTAATCCTCCAGTAGTAAATCAGTGGGTTCAGTGCAGACTTGAGGTAGCAGAGCCAAAGGAGCCAAGTGCTTATCTCAAAAAAGTTGTGCTTGTAATAGAAGTGGCTGTTGAACGTGGCAATAAGGCTGTAAGTGGTGAATGGTGCCCAACAGACTATGAAGACAAGGAACAAAATCAAGATGGTTGTGAAGGCACGAGTTTTAAAGCTCATATCAATATTCATCTGAAAAGGTCTCTGTAAGCTCATGAGACCAAGTTTGCTGGCCTGGCTGAGACATATGCTATCAGGGTGGCTATGGATACGAACTGCATTGTGGCGGACGGTGTTGAGTATGCCCATAAAAGAATACAGCATTACCAGGAATGGAATAAAAAAAGAAATTAGCAAGATAACTATCACGTAGGCTCGGTAACCTGGGCTTGTAGAGTAGCCAAAAACACATTGTGGTGCTCTTGAGGGTATCTGCAGATTAGGATTCCCTACTGATAAAGGAAAAGCAACGACCAAGGATGCTGCCCAGGAAATCACAATGAGAATCTTTGCACGGTAAGGGCTCAGTTTATCTTGCCTTTGAACTATGATAAGAAATCGGTCAATGCTAATAATAAGAAGAATGGCTACCCCCTCTATGACAAAAAGCCAGAAGAACATGGCAGAAACTCTGCAAAATATATCCCCAAAAATCCACTGAGTGGTAATGATTGTTATCAGAGCAAATGGCATATTCAGCACTGCCAGCAGCAGGTCTGCAAAAGCCAGGCTTGCTAAGAGGATATTAATTGCAGATCGCATAGCTGCCTTCTGGTAGACCATAAGGCAGACAACAAAGTTTCCAAGGAAAGAAACCAATAGGATAAATATCATAGCAGCAGAAAGAATGATCTGGAGTGGCAAACTCAAGCTCCTGAAAACTTCTTGTGATGGCAGGATAGCTGTAGTGTTTACCAGAAAAGTACTTCTCTCAGTGGTGAGCAGGACACCTGAACTATATCTCAACGGCTGTGTTGTGCCACTGCGAAGCAAGAACTGGGGAGTGGTAAAATTCGTATAGGCATTTTCATAAACAATAAAAGTAGCATTTGAGGTCCCAGAGTGGGCCAGCGTCAACATTGCTGAAAAAACCATTGCTTCAGGAGAAATGAAAGCAGAACCAAAGGTCTTCAAGGCATTCCATCTTGTTCAGGCAGTATTTTTAACGGATCATTTAACAATCAAAATTCAATGTCTGAAAGCATCAAAGTTCTTAAGTCCATGTTAGTGTTTCCATCTGAAAAAGAAGAAAGAAATGTAAAGAAAAACAGTAAAACTCTGAAAACAGTGAGAACTAAATGATCGCTCATCTTTCCTTAATGACAAAAGCATCCTTAATATGTGTCTACACTTCAGGTTGACACTATTTACTTAAGCACCTGACATAGAAGACTAATAATATTTGGCCTTTCTCTCCTTCTCCTGTAATCCTGCTACTACCATACAATACTCTCAACTCACCAAGTTTTTTTTCCTACCATAGCCAAGACTGAAAAACCTTTGTGTTTGAAAACAAACTTTATTAAGACTGAATAAATCAATTAAGTATATTTACTTAAATCTCATAATTTTTAAACTAACTTCATTATTTTGTTTTGAAATTGCCTACAGCTGGAAAGTTTAATAACATTTTTAAATAACTTAAATAGCATCAGTATCGCCTATCTGATTAGTTCGGTAAGCACTAAAAAGCCTATCTATCCAAATTGTTATACATAATACAGAATTCTTGGTTCTGTGCCAGTCATCCACTCTAGATACCTCAGGAAAAACATGTAAAACGTTCTAACCCATTACTAGTTATCAAGTAACTTGTCTACAGTATAAAAGTATTTCTCAGTTTTTTGCATTTAGGGACTGACTTGTATCAAGATGCAGGAAACCATCTGTTCTTTGCTCACTATGACTCTTACCCTGAAAGCAAGGTTTCCTACTTTAACTGATCGAGGCAGGTCTTGGTTAACTTATCTTAGTATCCCATATAATTTAACTGTGTGAACCCTCTTTCTCCTTGTAGATCTAATCCTTAGACTGCTGAACTCCCTCCCCCCCATTATGCTATCAAAGAATGGTTTGGGCTGGGAGGGACTGTAAAGATCATCTAGTTTCAATCATCCTGCCACGGGCAGGGATACCTTCCAAAAGACCATGTTGCTCAAAGCCCTGTCCAACATGGCCTTAAACACTGCCAAGGATGGGGCAACCACAACTTCTCTGGGCAACCTGTTCCAGTGCTTCACCACCCTCACAGTAGAGATTTCTTTTCCTAGTATCTAGTCTAATTCTCCCTTTCTTCAGCTCAACGTCATTGCCCCTAGTCCTATCACTATATGTCCTTGTAAAAAGTCCCTCTCCAGCCTTCTTGCAGGCCTCCTTTAGGTACTGACATAATGCAATGTTTCCTTTTATAGTTTACATATACTGTCTCATATTTACCATCTTTACATGTACTAGCAATGTATTATTACATATACTTTTATGTACACATTCTTACAAACAAAAGACAAAGGAGTTGAGAGTTGTCTCCCAGTTTCTCATCTGATCAAGCTGAAAACCAGAAGAATTCTATGCCCTTTCAAAAAACAGATCACTGCAGCCAGAAACACAAAGTGGGATTCACCTCATTCATTCTGGATGACTGCAACAGTCCCTTCTGCCTGTTTTCATGTTTATAGTCAGAAGAGGGATAGAGGCATTTTCAGAGGGCAATCTATCTCCTCCATCTCTGCATACGGTGACAAGCTTGTGCTGCTAATAGGAGCAGCTAACATTTGGTAACACAAATCCTGCCCACAGCATTTATGCAGGTTCTGCTTGGTATCAACGTCAGGCAAAAGTGAAGGGAGAAAGGAATGTTTTTTATGAATTTACACAATGACCACATGCTTCATGTAGGATCAAAAGTTTACCCTTCACTGGATAACACCTCACTAAGAAAAAAGTGAATTGTAAGACAACAAAGTCTGACCTATGTTCCCATTTTGGTCTTTCAGCAATCCAAATGCAAGCCTGCTCAGGCTGCTGTCAAGAATTCATCAAGCAACACCAGCACTATGACCTGCTCCTTTTATTCTAGCTTGTAGCAAAGCTATTCCCTGACCATCTGCAAGCTCTACTGCTAAATGATTTTCAAGGGCCAGACCATCATTTTTATTTAAAACAAATGAATAACCTCTCTGTGGCCTTTAATTTTCAATGGTATCATGAAAAGATATTATTATAAACATCCTAATTGAATTGACTCTTGTGGTGGGCTGACCTGGCTGGACATCAGGTGCCCACCAGAGCTGCTCTTTCACTCGTCTCCCCATCTGGACAGGGAAGAAGAAATATTACAAAAGGCTTGTGGGTTGAGATAAGAACAGGGAGAGATCACTCACCTGTTACCTTCACGGGCAAAACCTCAAACTTGGGGAAATTAGCTTATTAACAATCAAATCAGAATAATGAGAACATAAAACTAAGTCTTAAAAACAACTTCACCCCACTCCTCCCTTCCTTCTGGGCTTAATGTTGTGCCTCATTTTCTCTATCTCCTCCCCACCAGCAACACAGAGGAGCAGGGACTAGGGGATGCAGTTCATCACACATTGCTTCTACTGCTCATTCCTCCACAGCGGGAAGACTCCTCACACTCTTCCTCTACCCCAGCATGAGTACCCTCCCATGGGAGACAGTCCTCTATGAACTTCTCCAACATGAGTGCTTCTCACAGCTTGCAGTTCTTCCTCGAACCATTCCAGCATAGGTCCCTTCCATAGGGTGCAGTCCTTCAGGAGCAGGCTGCTCCAGTGTGGGTCCCCAACAGGGTCACAAGTCCCGCCAACACACCTCCTCGAGCATGGACTCCACCCTCCATGGGGTTATAGGTGCTTCCAGGAGCCTGCTCTAGTGTAGGCTTCCCACAGGGTCACAGCCTCTGCTGGCCTGGGGTCCTCCACAGGCCGAAGGTGAAAATCTGCTGCAGTGTGGTCCTCCATGGGCTGCAGGGGCACAGCCTGCCTTGCCATGGTCTTCACCACAGGCTGCAGGGGAATCTCTGTTCTGGTGCCTGGAGCACCTCCTCCCTTCTGCAGAGCTCTCTCACATATTCCCACTCCTCTCTCCAGCTGCAATTTGCTCCTGCACAGTAACTTTTTCCCCCTTCTTCAATCTCTTACCCCAGAGGCACTTCAACTGTCACTGATGGGCTCAGTCTTGGCCAGTGGTGGGTTCGTCTTGGTGCTGACTACTGGTCATAGAGGAAGCTTCTCACAGAAGCCATCTCTGTAGGCCCTCTGCTATCAAAACCTTGTCACACAAACCCAATAAAGAGTTATACAAATTCCACTTCTTAGAGATCTTACTGCTTGAATGGGAGGGAATGTCATAATTTTCTATTTTATCCTATTATATTTTAAAGATTGCAAAGCTTAGCAAAAGTATACTCAGCTATGTACACTGACATTTTGCAAAAATGAAAAATTCCATTAACTTTATTCTAGATTTTTTCGCCCCATTCTGCCTCTCTAGTTTTACTTTTACACTAACTCTTTTAGAGAAAGCCCCAATGTTAATTACAGGCTAAAGCATATATAGTAGCCAAAACTCTTCTTTCTTTGGTCTTTATAAACTTTTCCTTTACTAGTCTTCTTTAACATATTTTTTTAGAATAAAGTATGAAACCAACAACAAAAAGGTCAACAGAACTTTCCAGAGCAAGTAAGAAATATTTTAGCAATGAACAAGAAAATCTCACCCAAAGTTCCACTGAGGTTTATGACTCCAAAAGACAAGAACACTGAAGAGGAAAGGAAGCTGTAGCATTCTGCAGGGACTGCAAAAGAGCATAAATTCAACAAATCATTCTGGATTTAAAATCTTGGAGTAAGAAAATTAGGTCCCCTGGGCAGTATCTTTTAGAGCTCAGTAAGCAATAAGCCAGCAAAGGTAACTTTCGCATTTCAAATTGGCTTTGACAAGGTCTCTCCACCAGGGCTCTAAAAGAAAGTAATCTGCCACTAGACAAATGTAAAACCCTCTTACAGACAATAATCAGTTTCAAATAGAAAACAAATAAAGGAGCAGTTAGTTTTACAGAGAAAAAAGGTCACTGGAATTATCCTACAAAGAGAATCTGTACTGGGGTTCAAGCTCTTCAACCTATAGGGGAGAAGAGGGAAATGCAAAACCACGACATATGTTGATGATGAACATGAACTATTTTTCAGGGCAATTTAATAAAAACTAAGGTCAACTATAAAATGGCATAGAGGGATCTCTTGAGAGGGAGTTGCAAGCTACCAGTCTGTCTGATAAAATTCAGTGCTAGAAATAAAGTTATGCCTGTACTGAAAAAAGTTATCTGCACAATAACAGGTGTTAAACCAGTAATTACCATCCAGAAGAAAAACAGATCTTCAAATTTTCATAGTCTGGTCTATGAAAACATCAGCCAACTGTTCAGAATTGTTAGCAAAGAAACTGAGAAGAAAACCAGGAGCTAGCTATGTACACTGTATTCAGATATGCTACTTGCTACAATATATATCCATAGCACCTCTCCTCTTCAGTTCTGCATCACCTGATCTCTATTCCAAAGCGGCAAGTAAAAGGTCACAGAGGTCCACAGAATTATTAGTGGCACAGGGAAAGTGAATGATTGCTGCCTTTCATAAAATAATGGGAAAGGGCAAAGGAAGCACAAAAACCTAGACTGGCTGAGGTTGGAAGGTACCTCCGGAGGTCATCTTGTCCAACCTCTCTGCTCGAATAGGATCACCTAGAGTCAGTTGCCCAGGACCACATCTAGGTGGCTTTTGCGTATCTGCAAGGATGGAGACTCTACAACTTCCCTGGGTGACCTGTTCCAGTGCTCAGTCACCCTCACAGTGGAAAAAAATTTGTTTCCTGATGCTCAGGGGGAACCTCCAGCTTCAGTTTCTGCCCATTGTCTCTGGCCCTGTCATCTGGCATCACTGAAAAGAGCCTGGCACTGTCCTCTTTGCACCCTCCCTTCAGGTGTGTGTGTATATATATATATACACATTTCTAAGATTCCCCTGAGCCTTCTCTGCTCCAGGCTGAAGAGTCCCAGCTCTCTCAGCCCTTCCTCACAGAAGGGATGCTCCAGTCTCTTCATCATTTTTGTAGCCCTCCACTCTACTCTCTCCAGTATGTCCATGCCTCTCTCAAATTGAGGAGCCCAGATCTGGAAATTATTATTTCACAATTAATTGTGAAAGCACTTGCCACAGAATGTTGTGGATGCCACAGAGCTTCTGGGGATTTGAAAGGCAATTTAGGACATATTTCACATGATCTTTATACAGATGTCCATGTCAGGAAGAGGTGAATCATCCACCTCCCTCTGTTGACTGCACATGGTACAGGGCCATCTGATTTGAATGCAGACTTTTGAGCACATACATGCAGTTACTTGACTAACTTTAAATATACATAACAGAACTGGCTCACTTAGGTTAAGTTTACATCCTTTACGCCACACAAACTTACACCCTGAAGTAAAAAGTTCAGCATAAAAAAAGCATAAAAGCTTTAAAGCGGGAGGGGGGGGAGGAGGGGGACATCAAACAAAACCCAAACAACTGCTAACATTCCACAGCAAAGTTTTAGAAAATACTACTTCATCATAAATTTTCCTTCTAAACAGAAGAAACCAGATAAGGGGAGCAGGAGCAAAAGTCAAAAAGATGGTGCTACACCACATTTGTCAAGACAGCAGCATCCAGATAACAGCAAAGGACAAAGCCTTCACAGACATTTATAACCTATTCCTAACAAAACCCAGGAAAAGTGGCTAAGCAAAATAATCTCACATATTCTCCCTCACCACCCCAGCTCGCTATGCACATAGCCACCTCCTATTTTGTGCTTCCTCCCCTTGGTGTGATGCCTGTATATTTTTCTCTGTGGTGTTAACAGGAGAATGACCTCATGCAAGCTGCTGCCTGGACCCAGCCAACTGCTTAAAGTGGGAAAAAAGTGCAGGCCATTTGGCTGTTGCATAAGTCAACAGCCATATCTTTTCAAGGACGAAAGAGTGAGTGGTGGTCAGCTACGGCAAAGATGACACCTAATCTAGTAAAAGGACTGCAGGCTTTGGATCCCACACAGACAGTAGCTATTGAGTGTTGCTCCTGTGCTCATTGGTTCCTGATGATTTCCAGGCAGCACCCTTCTCTGTACTCTGTTTATCACTCTGAGGTATGAAATCTCTCTGTGCAGTGCAAACTGAATCTGCATGCTCAGATGTGATTTGGATTTACACTTAGCTAACCTGCAGGCAATGCTCTTTCTCAGCTACCATCCTTCATTAAAGTGACCGACAATTCAGCCAGTGAATTCGAGAGGATCCCTTCTATTGGACTCACACATAGATTTTTCTCCTTTTCTTCTCTGTACCTAAAGGGCTTCTACATGATTAGTAAACATGTGCCCCCACCCTTCTTCCTATCATTCCAACTTCCCCAAAATTATGTAAAGATAGAAATATAAGATGAAAGGAACCAATAAGATAACTTCACAGCAATTTCATTTCAGTCCTCACTCTCCCTTTGAGAAAAACAGATCCTGTAATTTCAAAACCACAGTCATCACTGAATGGTAGTCACATAGCTTGTAAAAGACAACCATGCTTTGACAGTTTAAATGGGTAAGGCTATTGATGGTCAACTGCTAAAGCAAGAGGTAGGTACCTTTTTGTCACAACATTCTCACTTTTGGAACATGTACTCTCACAGATTCTTTTCAGATGCAAAAGAGGTTCCTACAGTCACTTTTTTTCAATTTCAGTGCTGAAATTTACAGTGTACGCACATTTTCTCTCAAGCAAGGTTCTCACTCATATGCAACTTTCTTTTTATGGAACATAATAGACACAATGATTTCAATGAAGTACGTACTTAAAGCTAAATAACACACAAATTCCATTCATCAAATATAATTATTGCTAGAACTATGGCGTCTGTTTTTAACAGCTTTAGAAGCTAAAAGGTTTCTGTTCAAAATTCAGAGCGCATGTTAAACTGGAAATAAATGATTATATCTCATACACGAAGCCAACACCAGTCAAAAATCAGTAACTCCAACAAAGACAAAACAGGGAACATAACAGTGCCATAATAACAGTTACGTTTAATGCAGATCAGAACACACTACAAACACCTGCCAAAATGTTCAGTTATTTAATATATTTGTCTGCTAAAAGCAAGCATATTTTCAATACTGATCAGCATCAAAACTTGGTCCAGTACATAAAAAAAGTCATTCAGAAACTTGAAGCTAGCAATGTCTGGTACAGTGATCCTATTTCTTGGGGATGTTTTAAGTGGTCACAAATGGGAAGCTTCTACATACTCTATAGCTACTATGAATGATTTTATTTCAAAGGCAAACTTTGGCAAAAATTATTTTTGCAACACAAAAACCATTTAAAAAGCACAATATTCTTAGGGGATAAACAATAACATCAAGCATGAAGGCTGTAGGCTTATTTTGTTTTCAAAACAATTTATGTGCCAATAGAAAATACTCAAGTATGTGCTCTCTGACACCCCATTATTGTACAAAGCAGCCCAGGACATACACCTCTCTCAGTATGAATCAAGCATTGCTTCCTATGCGATTAAGCAGAGGCAGGAACATGTTGCAATGGAATTCTTTCTGCTAAAGCCAGTGCAAAGAATGAGTCAGAGCACAAATCAGCAGGGACAATGTTCTTACTCACCTAAAAGGAACCAGCAGTTTTCAGTTTTAATACGTATTTACATATCCTAAATTGAAACTAATCAACTACACTGCATGAGTAAATGACCCATAAAACTATTCACAAGAGGCACCACTTTAATTTAGGAAATTGTCCTTTTTTCCACTCTATAAACACTACTGTGGCAATTTTCATGGGAAAGCTTTGTGGGAAACAGTCACCTCTGCTCTGGGTCATTTAGTACAACTAATTGCCCTCTTGAGGATATTTCCTTCGGTCCTGAATTCAGAGAGTCATAAACTGTCAAGAAATGTCAGCCATGGGAATCATTATTACCATTGCAAGCCACAAATATGCAAAATATAAAGAATAATTCTATTTTCTTAGCTCTCAGGAAAACTCATGTTCTTAATTTGTAGCTCATGTGAAAGGACTTATGCCGTTCTAGGTTAATTTCTGGTACTGTCATATTTTCCCTAACTTCTAACTTTCCCATTAGCTCAATGGCCACATTTAACCATATTCATAATGAAGAGGTAACTGAATACTGCAGTACCTAGAACAACAGTAAACATGAAAACATTACTGAAAATATACTATTTTAATTCATAGCCTCCTAGTTATTAACGTTCAACTAACAACTTAGAAGCTTCCTAAATTTTAGTGGACCATTGGATTATACACAATATCACCGTATGTCAGTGCGGGAAAAAGCCCCAAACAAACAAAAACCAACAAAAAAACACAAAGCATACCAATCCAGACAAACTCCCCTGAAGGGCAGGAATCATAAGTCATCTTGTGCCGTTGTGTTCAGCAAAGTATTCCCCTCCCAAATAACCTGCCAAAAAATAAGGAAAAAGTAAAATTAAAATGTGACATATTTACACGGAAGCCAGAACAGGATCAGAATAGCAAAATTTTCTCTGTAACAAGAGAGAAGAACAATATGCTGTGTCTCCTGACAAAAGGTAGATCATAAGAATCTCATCTGTGGACATAAGAATCTCACCATTTTTATACTAACGTTTGCCAGTACTGGAATAACATGTTGGTTTAAGACTCATGCAGTCAGATGCATTTATTTCATTTACAGACAAGCACACAGCAGATAGCTGCTGTAAGTTTTAATGGATCTAAGAAAATACATGCTTGGCCTTAACCATCAGTATCCTGATCTTGGTGTCTGCAAAGACTCTCAAAACAATGACATTTCAATCTACAGGGTACTACTGAGCACCATAAAGATGATGAATAAATTTTCCCCAAATGGCAAAGACATCAGCATAACAGTATTGGAAAACAAAGGTCAAGAAAACAGGTCTAGAGAGGAAGAATAAACCGTGAAAGTTTCAATGAAGGATCTCAGCACTTCTTTTACACACACTTATACCAATCAGTCATCATCACAGTATTAATATACCTTAGGTAGTTGAAATTATTTCTGCAGACTGGGTCTGATATAGCTAAAAAGCTGCATATTCTATCATGACACACCTGTTCTTAACAGAGAACATAAATTTTCAGCATAGCTTTTCCTGAAACTCCTAGAAGGAAGCAACAAAATTTCGGTGAGCCTTGAAAACTGAGTTCATGTCACACTATTAGATTTAGGTGACCTAATTAATTTATAAATACTATTTATATATGAAAAATTAAGAGAACGAATACATGGGACACAGACACTTTCACATGCCAGCTTTTAAAAGGCCACATAAGTTTTAATTTCTGCCAGAATAAGCTTTAGGAACATGTGTAAGTCACCTCCACACTGGTTCGAAAAATCCTTCAGGAACAAGTTCCTCAATAAATGCTGTAACCAGCAATTGCAAGACAAGCCAACCAATGAGTTTACAGTGACCTTCTACTGGTCACTGTAGGGAAAGCAATAAGAGCAAACTACTTTAAGACAAGGCATAATGCACTGGCTCCTACAATCATTCAAGTGGTGAGTTTCTGTATCTGCAGCCAACTTAACTTGGACTTTAAACATCCATAAGGCCTGATTTGCCAGACTTGTGTCTGTTGAGAAATTTGCCTTCTGCAGAACAAACACATTATCTAGCCATAATCGAAGTTAGTGTCTGAAAGATTTTTATGATAATCTAATACAAATTGTTTTCCATTAGCACAAGAATTTGATCTTATTCCACAGAACAAGGAGAGAAGGAAAAATACAAGTCTCAGAATTAGCTATGTATAAAGAAGATAAAATGCAGCCATTTGATTATTATAGACTTTCACCATTTGGTTTGTTCCCTCTTTAGTGAGATTAAGTAGTATGAACTGCTAATTTTCCCTCTTTCTGAAGTGTCAAAGAAGTGAACAGGTTTGCAAGCAGGCAGAAAGCTGCCAGGAGTCTGGACAGATTAAATACAGCGACAACCTGTAAGATCTTCCCACCAGACAAGCACATTCTCTGACATAAGAGCCATTTCTTCTCTCTACTTACATGATCACAGGAGAGATGTCAGAAAATATTTCCAACTCTCATTAAAATGAAAGTATGTTTAAAATCAACTTAGAAAAGCATCCAAAACATCCCTACACACTAGACAGTTCTTGCACTTGAAGTCTCAAAGAAGGAAAAAAATAAAAGTACTTTTTTAAAGTAAATCTGGAAAATGTTACTGAATTTGAGTACCTTGCAGAGCTTGCTCTTAACTGGGAAAGATTGCTTTGGGTAGCTTTCTGTTGGCAATTAGGGGTTAACTCTGTTTCATAACAACATTCCTTTTTTTGCATCTGTTATAAATGATTAGTCAGGCTTTTTCATAAGAACAGAGGGGTAAAGCTCTGTAACCCTTCATGAAATTGGAATGCAAGGATTCCTTTTTCTGCAAAGA
Organism: Margarornis squamiger; assembly: GCA_035222235.1. NCBI lineage: Eukaryota > Metazoa > Chordata > Aves > Passeriformes > Furnariidae > Margarornis > Margarornis squamiger. The sequence continues at coordinate 76,036,958 of JAWWTY010000106.1, read as the reverse complement.
GCTCTACTTGTGGAATTACAACCTTGATGATATCAGCATTTAGAGCTGGTAGAGCTACTGAAAGGGTACTCCTGAGTTTTCCCTCATTCATTCACTCATTCCTGAGCCCAGCTCCCCCCTCCCAAAGCAGAAGGATTGATCTGGACTAAAATAGACCCTGGCAAGCAAATTTAAAAGCTTCATATTTCTGGCCTGAAGTGTGAGATGCTGGGATATTTTAATTCAAGACAGTGCTGTTCCATAAGCAAGAATGGTACAAAACTTGTACTTACTGATGATCAAGAGAAATTTACATCTTACTAGGTCTATTTTGATTCCCTAAACCAGGAGCCGTCATTTCCAAAGATCTGAAATAGTGGAAGTCACTGAGATCTTAAACACTAATAAACTTAAAAATATTTCCCACAAGCATTCAGATTACATTAAAGACTTAGCAAGAGGCTAGAGAAGGTCTTAAAAATATTATGAAATTGCTTTTCAAATGAGTCATAACTTTTGTTAGGTACTTTACTGACAGCTCTCTACATCTACTTGCACCTACTCTATGGGCATATTTTATCAAATTTTAATAACATTTTCTTGGGGTATTAAATGAAACCATGGGCAAAAATGAAGTGAAATACAGAAAGCTTTCTTTCTTCACAAAAATAGTCAATCCATCAGAAGAAAACAGGCAAGTAAAAAAGCCTGCTTCAATTCAGAAAGCTTTACCAGAGTTGTCCTAAGGCTATTCTGGCTTTTCAGCTACAGAAACTTTTCCAGTATACTCTCTTAATGAACGACTGAACTCTGTGAAAATGTTTCACCGTCATAAAAAAATAAGGTAAAGACCTAAAGGCTCCTTGTATGACATCATTCTTAACTTCCTCTGTAGTGCCCCAGTATACCCAACACACACTACTGAGGTGCTTTCTGATAAAAATAGGGGAAGATGAATTTTCTTATTTGTCAGTAGTTTTGACAGCAGCTGTTAACACACTGTCTTTTGTAAGCAAGGGCTTACAAAATTAATTTTATAAAAATGGTAACACCATCAGCAGCATTCTACACTGATGAATTCAAGCTGTCTCTCTGTTACACGCCAAATCAGTGATTACTGGGTCAGAACCACCTTGTAGGGATGCATCTCTGTGTGTCAGAAGAGGGGACCAAGCTTTTAGCACAGTGTCCACATGGCCAGCCAAAGTGGCCACATGGTACAGAGCAAGCATGGGGAACCTGTCAATCAATAAAGTCCTAGTAACCTGCCCACATCACACCCCCTGGAGCCTCTGACTGGCTGCAGCACCCTTCATTTTGGCAAAGGGGACAAAGAGTGGTCAGTGAACCAGAGGTCCTGCCTGCAGTCTATAACAGGCACACACAAGGTCTCCATTGGGCCCTGGCCTGCTTTCTTCGAAGCCATCAACATGTGACATTCTCAGCAGTAACTATATTTTTCTCTCCTCTCTTTAGTCTTTCTTCTCAATCTCTCTTCCCTTATTCTTTTCTTCCTCTTGTCGGTAACTTAAACACTTGTGTTCTCTACGTTATAGGTACTTAAGTAGCATGGCATTTCTGTTTGCTAAGTGTAACAAAAGTTCTCTATAGCAATGCTTGCTACTTCTGATTATAATGCTTTTGTGAAGTTGCGTGTTGTATTTGCAAAACCGTTTTTCCCAAAATGCCTATATTCTCTCCAAAAGAAATATCTTACAGAAAAATGCGTAGTTTTTCTCCGGACATGAATTCAAAGAACCAATGGCTTTACAAGAGTTCATGTGAATGAATTCTCTTGAAGCCTGAAATTAAAGTGTAACACCCGGTAAAGTTGGACCAGGTTGTAACACTCTCCCACAAAAATGTACCTGTTTCTTGAAACAAAATTTATTTTAGCAAAAAATTATCTTTTTATAAAAAGATGCAGGGATGCAAATGGAAAAGTGATTAGAATGACCACATTGGTACTCAATTCACACAATGTGCTGCCCACAAATTCCTGGGATTTGGCTTAGTTGCCAGAGCAAGGTGATCAGCCCTGCTTCTGCTTTTCCCACAGGGATTCATCTCATGCTACAGCTAAATTCTGCACTTGTCCAAGAATCTTGCTGCTGCAATACAGGTGCTATGGATCTTACTTCCTGTCACTTGACTCACAGAGAAGAGGTGCTGGTAGAAAGTTAAATGAGGTGATGGTATTTCAGCATCAGAAATCCTTCTGCTTGCAGCATCCTGCTCTGAGAGTACTTAAAGGATGCAACCATAAGATTAAGCTGAGAACTAAACAAATATTTAGTTTATATGCATGTTTATGTATTTATATTATACACTTTACATCTTATACATATACACATGAACATGCATGCATATATTTTCAATACTTACTAGCATCTCTATTTAGCCAAACACAAACATAAAATGCTTCATGCAGCAAAATAATATAAGTTATTTGAGTTCCTTTGACTTCCCCCCCCCAGATTCACCCTATACTTTGCTGTTAGTCTAAATTAGTCCACTAAAAAAATCAGCTATATGTTAGAGCAGTAACTTATTTTTCATATCACAGAAACAGAAAATAAAGTATCTAATTCTTAATAGTTAGACATGTCATGTAATTGTTTTAATAGCTTCAGAGTTATTTTTGGCTCATGCCAGCCAACTGGGATAACACTTTTAAGATAGAAACTATTTTGGAGAAACAGTCCTAGTTAGAAATGTATTCACAGTTAAAGACAGTTAAATTAAGACTTCCTATTTGGACAACTCTCAGTGTGAGATGACATATTACAGACGTTCAGACCCTGTGCAATACAGGAACTAAAAATTTCTGTACAGACCCAACAAGCAGGGTTTGGAAAATGCATCCCAAACAGATACGAAGTTTACTAAATTTGAAAGCAAAGAATATTTAAATTAGTCAATCTGGTGTATTTTAAAGCACACTTTCATTTTAATGTAAGAGAACAGTACTTCAATTTTTTTTGGGTTTTTTGTTTGTTTTGGGGTTTTTTTTTAATTGTAAAAACACAAAGCAAACAAATATGTGCATTAATTGAAGAATTCAAATCCTTTTTAAGAACAATTTTTCAAAGTACCTTACAATTTGCTGTTATAAATAAACTAAAAGTTATTTGAAGTAATTTTGTACTACTCAGTAGTTCTGTGCTACTTGGGAACAGGTAAGCAAACAGTAGGCCAAAACAAATGCCTTGCATACACAGAGTTAGAGCAGTTCCCAGCTTAAACACTGCATATTGAGGAGGTTTAACACTGCTGAAACAATGACTTATTTTCCAGAATACATTTTACTGAAAACAGGTTCATTTCGATTCAGAAAATACAGAATGGAAATTCTACTGATACACTTGAAAACCTTCCTTAGCCTTCCATTTCATATTTAGCTCATTGTCTTTGCTTGGCAAGTTCTTTACCATTTTCACTCTTATCAAGAGCTTTCCAGATCTCTCTTTTGTTACAGAAGTAGCTAAGGCAAGTTTCTGAAGCTATACAGACTCAACCATTGCCTGTTCTCATTCCAGCCCACTATTCCTTATTAAGCAAACCTAGCCTGTGAAACACACGCATACTCAGTCAGTGTCAGTCTTGTTTTGAGTAGTTATGCCCCACAAATACGTCTGAGAAAAGTTATAACCACTTGCCCGAATGCCTGAATTTACACCTTTGTATGCATGGGATACAACTTCAAAACAGCAGAGCAGACTCTCGTGTTAGGTTTTTGTGTTGCTCTTCACTGTCTATCTGCTCTCACCAGGGCTTTTCTGGAAGGGGGTACAATTCTAAATATATCCCACCTAGACATACAGTCTAGTCATTGCTTTTCTCTTAAACCACAACTCACACAATGCTGAGAACATGGATACCATTATGTTCTCTAGCTTTTCAGTTTCCAAGCCCATCAACATGCAAAGGGATTTTAACTGCATAGACACAAGGCACTTGAAGTAGAGCAGCAATGCCAAATAAGCACATTACCCCTTACAGGGCAAACACTAGTAAGTGGGAGGGGGACAATTCACATCTTATTTATATACTTTTTACGGTCTGAGATCTGCAGATATTTCAGGCTATGCAGAACTTTTCCTGCCTTCTCCTTGTCCAGTCAATCCGCCTCACCACCTGGAGTGGTTGCTGCCTGTCCTGTGGGCTCAGCTTACTTAAGTCAAGCCCCTATTAGTCGCATGCTTAGCTAGAATGGCTCAAGTATGGCCTTCTCAGTGGTAAGAAAAAAATCTCGGCTATAACAATCAATAACCCTGGTTTGAAAAACTGATACATTTTCAACAAAAGCGCTAGGAAAAAAGAGCCAAGGTCTCTTCTTGGGCAGAGCAAGTATTGAAACCACAATTCAATTCCCTTGCTCTGAGCAACTTCATAGATGTAGATTAAATAGGTATAATATAGATGTTAGACACTTTTTACACGAAGTTAAAAATCTGTAACTTCACCATATCCGTAGCAGCTCTATTTTTTCCAAAGTACTTTGAAGAATCTCAGCTCACTTCCTCATCCCAGTGTTTCAGTACAACCATACTGCTGCCATGTCAGTGTTACACTGTCATCCATCCACTGGTCAGTAGTCTTAATGATTATTTTAGGATCTGTTTCACTGTACAGCTTTTGTCCATTTTCTAATTTCAACAGCAAATTTTTGTTCAGTGACCCACACACTAGGTGGTCTGAGTGAGAAGTTAAGGTACCTTTTGTAAATACTAACAAAGCAATGAAAATTAATGAACTGTAAAATACAGGAAATTAACTTCTCATCACATCATCTATCTATCCACCTAAATGAGTTTAAAATATCAGCTTCAAGCAGTCTGATGTTCTAGGGACATTCAGTTGCCACTTCATTTATAGTCTGTTTCCTTAGCAACACTATAATCCATCTGGCTGCAGAAAGCTAAATTCCCAAACCATATCCTCCCATGCACCGGAAATAGGCTCAAAAACATTTATATTTTAAACAGCATACAGTCATCATGACTAGTGAGCACATAAATGAATCTGGAAAGGCAATAATGTTCTTATATCACACACACAAACCTCCTTGCTCTAGTTTGAACAAGTGGTTCCTGTACTGAGAATATCTTCCACCAAGAGTTTCAGAAATGGAAATATTTCTCTCATCTTTGTATCACCATGCCCAGCTGAAGAACTGCCCATGGTCAATCAGTTTCTCCTAAGACTTTTCTAAGAGAAGCAATCTGAAAAACCTGGGATGCAATGCTACTAATGGCAGCCAAAAAAACCCCAGTGAAAACTAATCACATAAAGTGGAGCCACTTGTATTCAAGTTTTTGCAACTAAAACTATAAATAACATCTATACAAATTAAACTAAATATTCCAGTCCCAAACAGCAACATTTAAACATTAGGATTGTAAAAATCCCAAATTCAAAATATTCAAGAAAACCAGCTCAAGGACTGGAGGATAACTAACAATTCCCCAATGAAAATGGATAGCATCAGACCTTCTACCACCAGGATGAATGGACACGACTTAAAATCACAGAATATATCTTAAGCGTGCACCATTTTGCATGAATTTGGCAACTTCAGCCTTGCAAAAGGGAACTTTCTTCTCAGCTGCTTATGTAGAGTAGAACCACTTCCTCGTTGCCTATATTTCAAAGGCCTATCACCAGCAAGCCAATCTTGAATCCACAAAAGGATTCTGCCATGCAATGAACCATTTCAGTGATAAACCTGCATAGCTCTGCCTGACTCTGCAGTACAGTGGTGACACACAAGTCCATATTGCCTGACCTGCTGACAGCAACTGAAGACAGATTTGAGTTGGCTGAATTGGGTAGGCCTTTTGGCAATATCTGGCAACTTTAATAAGCACTCATAAATACAAAGCCTCAACCTCAGTCCTTAGATCTGTTTCCTTAACAGCATCTGTTTTTAAATAGATCACTCTCCTCCCCATTTTCTTCCTTGTAGGGCTGAGACTGATCTCACCTAATTTCAACATAGCTTTGAGGTAATCACACAAGCTTACTCAGCAGTCAGACAGAACATGCTTTTCTGGAAAACAAACTCATCCAAACTGTATCAGGTACCTTCTTTTTTTTTCCATGTTTCTTAACAGCACCTTATATGAACAACTCGATGTACATACATCAGTCTGCATACATCTGCTTTAAAATCTGACTCAGAAGTATGTGTCTATGTAAGAGCTACACAATGCTGAAAAGGCACATTCCACAGTTCTGTAGTTTCAGAAAACTACAGAAATGCCCTGTCAACAGCTGACACCAGCCTATCCCAGGAGTCATTCACCAGGGCCCCCCTCCCTGGAGTTAAGATGCTGGGATCTTTAGTGTGCTCTACACCACAGCAGAGTCAAGATCACACGTCTTTCTCATAATTTTAGAAGTGTGAGATCTTGGAAGACCACCAAAGTGACTGGAAAGCCTCTGACTTGATGCCTAGTTCATGCATATTTATATTGGCATTAAGAAACTAAGAACGTGGTTATTTATTCAAATAGCTGCATATCTAAGAACAGAGACAGATTTTCAAAACAGTGCAGAAAATAGAGAGAATATTCCAGGGCTATTACAGTTTCAGTCCTGCTGATAACAGATCAAAGCATATCACCATATTGGCAGTGTACCGTGGAGATGCTTTTTTAAGTTTATTATTTGTGGTGGCCGTGAAAATGCACATTTAATCCAGTTTATTTAGATTTAGCAGTTTAACAGCTGAAGTGCTATTACCTGAAATTTCATGTTTTGATTTGATATCTCCAGAAAAGACGAATGCAGAATCTTATCAAAATAAAGAGAATGGGGAGGGAAAACACATTCAACTTCAGTCAGCAAATGCACTCAACCACATCCCTATCTTTATAATAAATGCCATAGAAATTTCTTATGGCAGCTGCACATGTCCCAATATCAGTAATGCATTGTACAACTTCTCCTTGTTATAAATATTCTCAACACGCCTTTATGAGTCATTATTAAATATTGCCAAATTTCTTTTAAATGTCACCTCCTCATCATAAATGGCACAGTTGGAGCTTGAGCAGACATGCTGAATGAATTCAGTCGTGTGAAGGATGGAATTAGCTCTTCTCAGCTCTATCAACTCATGAACCCTTCAAACCAGAAATAAGGCAAGTGGTGGGAGGCCCCACTGAGACTGTTGATTTTGGTTCAAAAACAAACAGGTAGTTACTCTCCAGGCCACATACCTCTTCCAGAGTACTCAATACAAGCATATGAAGGTCTGGGGTATGAGTATGCATGTCTGCACTGTTTAGAGAATGAAAGGGCAAATACAGCACACATATTCCTTAAATGTCTCATAACATGTCTTTGGCTAGATATGGAAAGTTTGGATTTTTATTTGGTAATTTACTTTGGTTCTTAAAATCATTTTGGTAATAATATGAAGCACAGGCAATTTGTATACAAATGCAATTTGAAATCATTATCTGCACTTTGGAGTTTATATATGCAAAAGCATATACACATATAGTTAGTGATATCGAAATATTATGTGTATATTATGTTCAATACTCCTAAACACGTCCACAAGTCTCATGTAAGTCTCAAGAAAAAGGTCTAGGGAACTTCAGAAGTGACAAGTGACAGAAGAGTGGAAATCAAAACGATCAAGTAATAAAAGGCTTGTTGAAGTATTATCTACTGAAGATAAGAACTTAATCAACATATAATGTGTTTTCAAATTACTTTTCAAGTCTTTGACAAAAAAAAGTAATCTCTATTTTTCACAAGATATCAGTCTCTTTTCTATCATTATACACAATGAACCTTGTACAATCCTTTGAAAGGGATAATTTTTTGAATTACACTACTGATGCAGAAGACTTGTAGCAATAACCACTTCTAAGTAGTGTCAGGTTTTGAAGTTCTAAGACAGCTTTAGAAAGACAGGATTATTATTTCGCAATTTGCATTAAAAATACATGCTTTTTCTTGCACTTTGTTGGAAAGTTTTCCCCTTATTCTCAAAGCAACCCAAACTGAACACCTCTTGTTTGTAAATTTTTTCTATTGCTTTTTCCCTTTTCCTGTTTTTAAAATGAGAAGATAACTTGCACAAGACAATAAAGTAATGAAGATAATGTAAATGTTCCTTAAGAATGAAGATATTATAGAGATGAATACCACCGCAGAAGAAAACTCACACTGACGTTTAATTATTAAGCATTCAAAATAGGTTGTAAATAAGACACATGATCGTATATTGAACAATGGCAAGAAAATAAAGGACTGCAAAAGCGTTCACTGAGGATTAACCTTGCCTAAACATAGTTGTTCTAAAAGCTGGATAAGCAAGACTAAAAGAGCCATTGATACTCTCATGATACAAAGAAGAGAGACAGTGAGCAAGTAATAAAGCCACACATAAAATAAACCACTTTATGGACAGGCTTATTTTTCTCCACTGACTGTGCCTGAAAGGCTAGTTGAGACTATCTCAGTGCCATCATAGTACTCTGCAGATCATTTCTAACAGAGCCCTGAAAAGGCAGCTTATCATCAGTGGGTTTAAATTTTCTATGCAGGGGTTCATACACCTAATGAGGCTGTAAAAAAAAAACAAAACCCACAGGACAAGATATCTGGCTTTCAGAAGCTCAGCTTGAAGACTTGTATTTACCTCCTAAACCACCAGCACCCATTTGCTGCACATAATGAGGCAGTCACCTCATGGAAAATACAATGCGTGATCATGTGGGAGAAAGAAAGAAGGAATTTCAAACATCATATCTGTTTCTAGAAGCAAGGCTAGCAAAAGATTTTTATTTTCCTCACATAAACAAAAAGGTTGATCTGATTTGATCAGCCTGCTATTGAATAAGGTGTGCAAGCCTGGCTGGGCAAAGATTGGTTTTTACATGTTTGGCAAAAGTGTGTTATTAAGCATCTGAAAAATATCTGTTGCTTTTAAGGGGCACAAGAATCTGATTCTCCTTGGAGGTTCACAGCAAAGGACAACACACACAAGCTACAGTATGAGTAACTTCAATTAGGTCTTAGGAAAAAAGGCATCATAGTGACAGTGGTCAAACACTGGAACAGGTTACTCACAGAGGCTGTGAAATCTCCATCTTTTGTGATACTCAAAACTCAGGTGGACAGGATCCTGAGCATCATTTAACTCTCAATCAGGCTCAGCACTGATCCAAGTGTTGGCCTACGTGACCTCCTGAGGTCTCTTCCAGTCTCAATTATTCTGTACTTCTATGTTCCAGCCTTAGTCCACTTAGGTTATAACAGTGAGTACTTCCTCACAAAAGCCTGTAAAATCTAAGCACTGGATTTGAAAGCCTGTTTCCCCTTTGCTTTCTTGATATGCTTGGCCAGCTCACCAGACCCATGCAACTGGAGTGCTGCATATTAGATTAGGATAAAATATTCTAACTGCCCAACTAAAGTGACTAACAACTACAAATTATATATTAAATCAACAAAGAAAAGGATCTTGCAGAAAAATGTAGACAGCAGCTGGGCAACATGATGGCCCAGAAGAAACAGGTCAGTAAAATACTGCAGGGAAAACAACAGTAAAGTCACCAGACAGCATTGCCCTGTGGACAACAGAATGGAAACTAAGCATCAAAGTTTCATCATCCTCTTTAAGTCAATGACATTATATTATATAAAAATTATGAGGTAGCATGGGTCATTTCATAATCCATGTATAAAACATGCTACTTCCTCTCACTGTCAATCAACCTATGGATCACAACCTACTGCTACAGCTTAGACAGTTACAGCCTGAGTTGGCATGTAGAGGTTCTAACGGTTCTAAAGACATAAGAAGTGAACAAAGATAGCCCCTCAAAAATATACCTTTTGTTTTTATTTGTTATAGGGGTAAAAAAAAAAATATACACCCAAAAACTATCTTAAAAAATGAATACTATCATGGTTTGAAAGTGAAGCTCTGAAGACTTGAGAATTAGCAGTTGTAGAATTTCAGTTAAACACTAAAACAGAGGCTTTAACTATGTGACTGAATACTACTTATCCACATGGAATGCAGATTCCTTTAGCAAGTACATTGCACACCAAGATGAACAAGTGTTCAAAACCTTGCTTTCTCCACAGTCGTTGTGGGTGTCACCATGTCATATTTAATCACAAGTCAAGCCATGCTTTAGTAACTCCAACAAGGATAAAAATGAAGGAAGAAATGTAAAAATCATAACCATTCACTAATTTTGGTTGCCTGACTTGAGATGCAAAGTGCTTTGAAAAAAAATCAGGTTCCAGATAGTATAAAGCACAGCTCCCAAAGGCCACATCATCACCACTTCAAAGCTTTAAATTTCCATACACTTCTGTTCTTATGTGGTCTTAACAATATTCTTTTAAACACACTTTGTGTATAATAAACATCTAGATTGAGGCAAATTATGTTAGTTACGCAACAGATTTCTTCAAGTGCCATTCAAACCAGTGGGACTTCTCAGACACTTCCAACATGTATTTAAGTGTAAATACACCTCATTGAATCACTGCTTTTACAGAGGGGAAAAAAAATAATGATAGCTCAGCTTTCTCCTAAAGTACACACTGAAAGGTCTGAATATTAAGAATTGTATTTTTTGAGGTTTTACTCAAATGAAATCAACTGGAACTTCATTAAGCCAAGCTGCCTGTTCAGGAAAAGTACTTTAGAACATTTACCCAGTCCCATAACATATGCAAGGTTTAAGTAAGTATCTAAATGTTATCCTCAACTGGCAATTAGATGGTTAGTCAATTTTCCTATTTAAGTTGAAACTATGCTACTAGCTAGGTTCACAAAATAAAGGCTGCCAGCAAATCACAGGGATAAAAAAGACATAAAATAATAGAATGATGTACATGAGAAGCAGTGCAACCTGACAAAGTTTTCAATCTGAGACTCTCCTTCTGTATCCTACTATGTTCCCTTAGATAATACTCACACTTCCTCATGCCTCACTTTCCTCATTTGTAACAATTAAGTCTGACACCCTTTAGAGCATTAAAACAAACAAAACCCAAGCAAAAAAAACATGCTCTGCCTACCTTGTTACAGTAACAAAATAATTAGGAAAGTAGCAAACCAGCACGTGACTGCATTCATATTTAGCTATCAAGATTGCTTATGGACATGCACTGCCCTGGGAGCGCATTTCCAGACAAGCAGAACAAGTCACAGAAACCTTTTCCCGATCCTGTTTACCTCTCGTTTACAGAGAAGTGGGAAAGCTATCAAGCCTTCACTTCTCCCTGTTCACCCATGTGCACAAGCAGAGACAAAAGGAAGAAAGCCCTGACAGCTCATAGCAACTGACTATGAAAAGCAGCATTTTATAGCGCCAGTGATGCTCAACACAAGGAAATTAAATCACTGTGATTGAGTACAGACTTAAGGGAGGCTACTTGCAGATAGACTATGCTACAGATAGACTATGTCCACACTAGTAAATCAAGCTGTGCCAGGAACCGTTCCCAGGAAATGGAATTCCCTCAGTCACAGTGCTGAACTGTCAACAGACTGTCAGAGCATCCTTCTAACACAGGTCTCCCATGCAATTTTGGGGCATGGTTTTGGATTTAACATAGGCCAGGTGCCAGTCCCCATCGCTAGCTTGTATTCATCTACTCCATTCTGGAAGGCAGGAGAGTTTAACAGCATTGACAAGGGCTAACCTGCACCAGCTGGCTTCAGAACCAGAGAACAATCTTGGGTGCATTTAATTAACTGCAGAAAAGTGGTCACAGCCTCTCCAGGCTTCATCTCCTATTATTCCTATAGGAATATTTTAAAAGTGGCAAATGCAACAATGAAGCATACAAGCACTGCCTGATCAGCACCACCTGACAAAAGTCACCTACGCACTGTAGCACACAAGAAGCAAATTAGAAATTAGTAGATCTCATCTTTGCTTCTTCCTGTTTCCTCTGAGTAGGCAGACCTTGCATATGATCTACTAATTTTCACAGTCTCATTTATTTTCTCAGTTTTAAAAAAAGTTTAATATATTTAGAATACATTCTTACAGTAAGGCTACTCTGTAATAAATGAGTAAGGTAGAATAGCATAAGAAACTGCTTCTGAGGGCTGATCATTTGGCAGTAAATATTTCAAGTGAAACTTATTTAGAAATTATTCTTCTTCTAATTACTAGTCATTATCAAATTTGCTTCTGTAGACTAAAAACGTAATTACTGGTGAGTCTATTATGTTATCTTGGAGCTACAGCAATGTTGGCAAATACATTTTTACAATAGATAACTGTGCAAAAAACTACAATAAAAACACATTTGACAACTGGCAATACATAGCTATTCTGTGTTATTAATGTTGAAACAAATCTCTTTGAAATTTCTTTACGTTTTCAGCCATCTAGAAATGGTCTGTTTAAAACTGCCCTTCTTATAATCTGACATCTCTTGCCGCCTGTGCTCTAATGTTAGAATGTGTAAGAAGCCCCACAGAAAATGCATTATGCAAAACCCATTTGCCACAGGTTAAGCATTCATGTTTTCAATAAGGACAAACAATTTCATTTAACAACCCTCTTGGGCACGGATCTAACTTGCTCTGACCATCTAAAATACGTATGTTACCTGTATCTTTATGCAAATCAACCGTTTTCTTGGAAAAGTGTTTTTAGTGATTTACAAGGAAAACTTTATGATATGCTTTGTTTGATAGATATATGGATATATAATAGGCTGCACAATGTTATTTGACTTTTACAAAGCAAGTAGTAGGAAAACCACGCAACACAGATGACACACTCGCCTAAGTAGATGAGAAGCAATCAAAACCAAGGGAGACACTTGTGTTTTGTTTCCTCCGGCAGCCACACGCACACGGCAGCGTGAGCGGCAGGTTCGAGAGTTGTGCACCAGCAGGAGCCCGAAGGCGCAGGTGACAGCGGGCGGGCGGGCAGCCAGCCCCGTGCCCCTGCCCCGGGTCCCGGAGCGCCGCTCCGGCAGCGCCGGCCGGAGCCGGGCCACCCCCGCCGATGGAACCGCGGCCCCCGCACGGCGCCCCCGCCGCGCCCGGAGCAGCAGCAGCAGCAGCAGGAGGAGGAGGAGGAGGGAGCCCCCCAGCCGGCCCGCCGGGGGTGGCCGCGCTCCCGCCCCCGCTGCCCGCCGGAGCCCCGCCGGCTCCGCGCTGCCCACGCAGCCCGCTCGGGGCGCCGACCCCCGCACCGTCCTGGCCCGCGGCCGGAGCGGCTCCCCGGCCGTCGGACCCCGCATGGCCGTGCGGCGCTGCCGGCGCAACTCCCTGCCCGTCCCTGCCGCCCGGGCCGGGGCGAGCCGCAGCCCGGCCCCGCGGAACTCCCGCTGCTGCCGCCGCTGCGCCCCGGCCCGGCCCGGCCGGCTCCGCTCACCTCACGGCGCGGCCGGTGCCCTGCGGAGCCCGGCGCAGCACAAGCCCGGCCTGAGCCCATCCCTCCGGGAAGTTTCGTGCCATCGCAGCAGCCGGGGAAAACAAAAGCTTCAGAGCCGGGAGCGGGAGGAGGAAGGGCAGCGCAAGCGGAGGAGTGAGAGGCATCGCTCGCCCGCCGCGCCGCTGCCCTCGGCTGCCGCCTCCCCCGCAGGGCAGCCCGCTCAGCGCCGCCCGCCCATTCGCTTCGGCGGCGGCGGCAGCCCTGCTGCCCGAGCAGCACCGCGGAACCGCCGGAGCGAGCAGCAGGCAGGCGAGCCAGCGCCTCTCCCCCTTCCTTCCCTCCCTCCGCCCGTCCCTCCGCCTGTGCCCGCCCGGCCGCGCT
>JAWWTY010000106.1:75992986-76023110 GCA_035222235.1 Margarornis squamiger | reverse complement strand
CCTGTGCCCGCCCGGCCGCGCTCCCCGTCCCGCCCGCCGCCGCCGCAGCGCCCCGCCCGCCCCAGGCTCCGCCTCCCGGGGGCGCGCACGCTCTGCCCGCGCCGCCCCCACCGCCCCCGCCGCCCGTGGGCGCGTCCCGGCCGAGCGGCACCGGGAGCCGCGCGGGGAGCGCCGGCAGGGAGCGCGGGGAGCGCCCACCGGCGGCTCCGGGCGGCGTGGGATGGCGTGGGATGGCATGGCGTGGGATGGCATGGCATGGCATGGCATGGCATGGCATGGCATGGCATGGCATGGCATGGGCTGAGCTGCTCCGCAAGGCGCCCCCCGTCCTTCCTAACCCCCCTGCTAGCAGGCTGCTCCTGCAAAGTTGGAGGCGTCCCTTTAAAACCCCAGGTAAAAGGTGCTGAAAAGCAGGATTAACAAATGCAGAGAAACCCCAAGCTTCCTGACGGGAAGGGACATAAATACGGTACGCGTTCGGTAGTACCGCCGTCCTTTTGTACATACAGGGAAAATTAATACATCTCTAAGAGTCATTTTGTTATAGAGACTTGTGCCAGCTGATCTCTAGGGAATAAGATGAGCCTTTATATGTCTTCATTGCCCACACAGCTAACTTGCTGAGGAGGAAGATTTGCCAAATAAGATGTAGTTACAACAGTAAGGTCACATAGTATGTGGCACTGGCTGCCATATCGCTTCCGAACTGGGATAGGGTGACTGCTGATGCTGAGAAGTGCAAGGCCATAGATCATAATTTTGGGCCAAAGTCTGTACGGTTCAGGGTAGCTTACTGTGGTTTTAAGTAGTTGTTTTAATAATTAAGTATGTGTTATTGACAAGACTTGCTATATCATATTAAATGGCTGTACAAGGATGAAAAGTGATGTGGAAACTATTGTGCTACAAAACTTGATGTCTAAAACAAGGAAGAGTCTTTCACAATCCCTTTTCCTATTCAAAGTGCGTTTACCTGATTGCCAGCTAACAAGTCTCTACATCAGATCACAGCTGCTCACAGTGAACTCAGACCATGAAAGAAGAGAATAAGGAAGCTTCTCGTCCTCCCAAATGGATCTCTTAAGCATGTAGCTGATGGGATGCCAGCAGAATGCTTGCAGCTACATCCAATCAAAGCACCGATACTGCTTTGATTTTTGAGAAGTTCAGGTCTTGATTGAGTTCAGCAGCCCTGCATCCACAAGGCTATGGCTGAGAACTGCAAAGCAAATACAGAGCAAAACCAATTCTTTGTGGCTGCTTAAAAAAATTCTTGACCGACTAAAATTAATTTTTTATTCTTACATCTTATTTAACAAATGGTTGTGAGCCCTTTTTTTTTTTGTTGTAATTTCCTATCAGAGGAGAATGACTGTTAAGTTCTGCTGCTCATTTTGAATGCAGAAAGAAAAGAACCTGTGGGCCTATTTGTTTTCTGGGATGCACTCTGAACTCCTCCCATCTGAAATAGGCATAATTAACCAGTGAGAACCTGCCCCACTGGGGCTTCTAATTTGTTTTACCGTGGTTGGATAAAGTTTTTACAGGCTTTTTCTAGCATAGGAGAGACATGATGTATTGATTCAATTTGAAAATCCTCAGATATTATCACTGCACTCCATCTTGTGGAAGAGGCAACAACATGTTTTAAAATGATCCTGTAGTGGTTTGACTAATTAAACCTAACAGTGTTTGGTTCTTGCTGCCAAAGCAAGGAACTACAACTACGTATAGCAGTGGATACAAGAAGTTGTTTAATTCTCAATCTGCTTAATTGTACCCAATGGGTTTGTGTAAATGTCTCTTGCTTTAGGTATGAGCTTCACATTTCTTCCTTCTTTGTTTTGGAAAGGAACTTTAGGAAAGCATTTGAAGAGCCTAATTTGGAAAGAGAAACTAAAGCAGTAAAGAATCTGCTTTCTAAGTGAGGTTGCCAAGGAGCACCCAGATTTGAAAGAGATTTGGGGATGGTGATCTGTGGGGTTATGTGGCAGGGGTAAAGACTCTGCTAAGGAGGATTGCTCTGTAGGGAACAGACTGGTTGGGGGGTTGGTTTGTGTGGGTTTGGTCGTTTCTTTCTAGCCCTATATGAAGTAGAATAATCTAGTTGTATCTGGACACTGTATTGAGGATCACTATCTGTCTTACCAAGAAAAAGAAAGCAAATTATGAGGTTCTCTCTGTCCTTCCGAAACTGCCTTTCATGGTTTTTGACCTTTTTTCTCCTTGATGTTCACTGCTGCTTTGGGAAATCAAAATAGGTATTGAGGCAACAGCTATGAACCATAGCAAGGGCACAGTCATACATATTTGTGTCTGGCCAGGTTCAGAGAAAATTGAGAAACTTATCTGGATTCACTGCTGTAGAAAGGTCAACCTTATAATAGTTGCCCTAGGACAAGCTTGAAGATAAAGCCATTTAACTTTAATGAATAACTTAAAATATAAAGGGCTAGTTATTCTAACTGTTCCTTGGATGGAAGAAAAAGACGTTTTCTTGAGAAAAGATTGTAGAAAAGCATAATCATTCTGACCCAAAGAAATACGGAAAAACAGGAAGAAGTTAGGAGGAAATTCTTTTGTGCAAATGAGGATCCTCCAAATTACCTCACCACAGAAGTAGGTTCCACAGGGAGACTGAACTTAATTAGAGGCTCTAAACTGTGCTTTTCTCCTTTTTCCTCCCCAGAATTCCCCTCTGTCTTGCAGTAGCAGTAAAGTATGGGCCTCTCTGTGATGTGGCATGGGACAGCAATGCTGAATGAAGCCCTGGCCTTTTCTGTTTCATTTACTGGGGAGCAGCTTGGACAACAACTTGTTGATTGCCGGTATGTTTTACTGCTCCATACTGTGCTAAGTCTGGTAAAGTAGAATTGATCTAAGTAATGCCTCAGTGCAAACAAGGCCTTCAAGGTGGAGTGTCTCTTTCTGACTACCGTTCCAACAGTGGGGAGAGATCTCATTGGTTCCTGATGCAATCCTAATCTTCCCTGACTGCAGTACTTGTTAGCCTTTTCCAGACTCCTTGGTCATTTTCCTAGAGCAATGACTCATCACTTCATCACTGCACTGCTTACATTAAATTGTTATTATTACTAGACTATAAGTAACATAATACTTGTATTAATTCACTTTGTGTGCAACAGTCAGAATTCCTGAAACAATCCTCAATTGAAAGCATCCTGCATGAGCATTTTGGTATTACTTAGATTCTTCCTGATTATTCTATTCACACTTCTTATATTTAACTCTGTTCAGTGATGATTTTCGATGTAGTATGTGAAAAATTAGAGCAAAAGGTCAGACCTTTTTGTGAAACCATTTGTCTCATTTGAATGGAAATCAGGACATAGCACAACTGCACTTTTTCTTACAGAACAGGCCAAAGAATAATGTTGGGGCAGGGAACATTTGAAATGGAGGAAAATTAAAGAGTCTGCTTTTTCCAAGTGTTAAATGCAGATGATAAAATGATGTAGTTAGGGTTTTGGGGGTTTTTTTCATAACAGTAGTAAGAAAACATGTAGACGAACAGAACAAAAGTCAGATGTTGAAAGATTTTATATTTGCACTTATTAAGCAGTTGGTTGTATACAATCCCAATAGAGTCTTGAGTTTCAAGGGTTCCTCTGAACTCCGTACCCTGAAGAAAAGAAAGATTTTGAAATGTAGTTTCTGGTATATTCAACATACAAAAACCCTCTTATCCTCCTTTCTGCCTGCTTTTTCTTTGTAATAGAATGAATTTGAAGGTATGAAAAACCATAGCATAGTGTTACAATGAAGGAACAGTGCCAAGGTCTGACCTTGGTGGATTTATTCATGTGCTTGAAGTTACACAAGTATTTTGCTCTGTTTACCACAGTAACTGGTGTGAGGTAAGAAAGACTGGGTGAGTTAAGGACCATAGTGGAAAAACAGGCTGCTGTTTTGAAATGGAAATTTATGACATTGATCTGAGAATTGGTGCAGAAGGCTGGTGAATTGGAGCTGAGTTTGAAATGTAGCATGAAAATGCTTTCACACCTTTCTCTAGAAAAATGAAATCCTCTAGAGCCATGTTTACAGTGGAGCAAATATCAACTAGTCGTTTCCTCACAGCTTCAGTACTTTGTTTTCTATCCTGTTTTCATTCTGAGGGAAAGAGAGAAAGAGGAAGCATGTCAGCAAAATTTGTGTCATTGCCAAGCAAATATGAGATAATTTCAGGTATTGCCATGCATTCATTGTCTTTTGTCCTCTTTTGGTAATCTGACTACTATTGAAGTAATTCCTCTTTTATTTCTCATAGCAAAGATGAAAAGCGGGTCAACAAACCTCATAAATTCACCTGACTCTCAAAGGCCATTTGTTGCTTCAGTTGCTACTGTTTGCCTCTGAAGCAAGGTAAAGGAAAGCTCTATTGCATCTGTGCACCATCCACACCAACATGAAAAAAATGTTTTGGGAAAATTCAGCATTCAGTTTCCAGTCTATAAGACCCTGAAGTGTCTGGGCTGTAACTTCAGTCCTTCAGCAATTAGAATAGTTTAGGAAGCTTGTGAAAGTGAAGGACATGGAACAGAATAGTCTCCAATGTGGTATTTTGCTCCTGAAGCTCGGTTCTGAGAACAATATATCTTCATCCCTCGTTCCAGTTTTAAGAAAGGAAGGAGACTTATAATACTTCTCTTTATTTGAACTCTCCCATAATAGAACCAACCAACCTTCCCTTGGAATTAATACGCTGGACATTTCCTGGTATTTCTGATCTTGGCAGGGAGGCTATGTCCAGTATTTTCAAAATTGATATCTCTTTCTAATAGGACATTTGCTTCATTTTGTTCTGTAATGCAAGAACCAGGGGACAAAAAATCTTGATGTATAGATTTCTTAGAGAGGAATCATAAACTTCTGCTCCCCCTCTCTGCCTTTCTCTTCTTCCAGTGTAGTGTTTCTTGTGCTTCCATGCAGAGGCTGTAATAGAAGCAACAGTCTTGCCCCCATCCCAATCCCAACTGTGCCTGGTATTGGAATTTTACTCTCTCATGTTCAGCTTCAATTTATACCTGCTCCAGTTACTTGATATGATTTTTAGTAGAATCTTGATGGTAGATGTTGGTATTTTTATTTTCAAAATTATTTTGACCGATAATGTAGGAATTGAATTAACAGTCTTTGTTTTTCAGCAAATGCTTTGGGATCCTTACATTATGGTCTAGTGAAACTAACTGGAATGACTTTTCAATGTCTTCGTGCAGGAAACTATCTACAGTGCAGTGTCTGAACATGTCCAGTGTTTTGTGCAACTACTCTCTAAGAAAAGGATAACACAACAGGACTTCTGCCACAAGCACCTTTCTTTCGTGATGTCAAAAATTTGGTGTTGCAAAATCTAATTCTGTTAATCATCTTAGAACTGTTGCCATTCATTCATCAGTAAATTTGACTTTTAATAGATGGTGTTAATCAAGATGGACAACATAGATGGTATTTGTTAGAAAAAAATTTCTTTCTATTCAGAATCAAAAGCAATGCCCCATGAACCTAATGTTATGAAGAGACCCCTATAATAAAAGATGTTTCTGAACTGCTAACCAATGCTTCACAGATCCTCCAGTTAAATAAAAATAATGGTGAAAAACTCATTTATCATTGAAAGAAAGCATTATATTAAGGTGAACAGTTTATCACTGAGAAATACCTGTGTTGGAATCCCCTTCTCTGAATGGGCAATCAACTTCAGCAAAGAAGGAACATGAAATAGTGAGTTTAAAACAACATTTTCTGTTCAGTCAATTTAATAAGAATCTAAGAATTTTACTGTGGCGTTGTACATAATTTTCAGTTCTCTCTTTGAAAAAGTTACTACCTTATTTTAATTGCAGCTGAGATTAGCTAAGTTTTCAAATTCTTTTTAAGTACTCTTTGTCCTAAATATGTCTTCATCATTTTTAGAACAGCAGTAGTAACTTAAAAGTGACTTTCACCTGTGGAGGCCTTTACAATTCACACTCCTCAGAGAGAAAGAAGATATCTAAAAACACACATGAACATGGGAAATGCCCCACTGGGTTGCATTGCGGATCTTTTCTTTTTGTCTCAGGCAGTGGCAAGAGACCCTAGTGCACATCAGGTGCTTTGAATGTACATCAAATGAGGCAGGCTGCCATCTCTCCTCCAGAAATGCTCATTGAAGTTTCAGCTGCACTTTTTCCTCTGACCTTTTGATTTATATGCTCCCTAACCAAGGCCCTTTCAAGTCGCAGGATCTCCTCATCAGCATCTTCCAGACCCTGTCCATGTTGGTTGTTCACGTCACCAAAAGAAGGAAGCTTGATGGGGGGAACCTGGTGACAGTGGGACCTGTGTCCATTCATTCCATCATCTTCCCACATCTCCAGGCAGAACATCACTGGGTAGCATCCCCTTGCTACTTGGTTAACCTTCAAGAAGTGATGGATGATGTCAGGGCTTCTCTCCTTCATGCCCTGCTCCAGTTCCCTATCTATTTCCAGTTCTGTATCTCTTCCCTTTTTATCATTTGTTTGTCGTTGTTCAATTTTTTCTCCTTGTTTTCATTACCTATAGCCCTTTCCCTCCCTAGGGGGCCTTCAAGGTTTTTTTAATACATACCTGAACAAAAAAGCAAATAGCAGCAGTAGGAGAAACAATTTATAGAGTGCACACAGGCTTGGCTACCTTCTTCAAACTGTATTCTTTGTACTCCACCAGATTCCATGGCTCTTACAAAGATAAATCGCTGCCTAGTCCTTTCACTATCCATATTTTGGACTTTTGGTACATGAACTTATTCAGTTCCTCTCTGAACCTCTTGTTGGGATCTGCTTCCACAACCTCTTTTGGCAGCAAGTCAATAAATAAAGACTGGCCACTGTGTAGTGTGTTCTTTTACCTGTTTTAATTCCACCAAATGAGCCAAACTCCGCATTTTGGTGAAAAGTGGTTCTATGTTTATCTTTTCAGTCACCTTCATGATTTCATAAAGCTTGAATAAGTCTCACCACAGCACTCGGAGTTGAAAATTTATAGTCTGATCTTGTAAGACAGCCACTCCCTTTAATTCCTTTAATAATTTCAGTTGTTTGCCATGTATCTTCCCTAACTTTACCATGTCCTATTTCAGATACTAAGACCAAAATTGTATAGAGCATTCAAAATGTGAGTATACTAAGACCAAAACTGTGTAGAGCAAACAAAATGTGGATACAAGAGTTGCATTAGAGTTGAGGCAAAATGATACTTTCTCACTACCATTTCAGATTATGCCAAACACTGTTTTTTGCTGCTTGTTTGAATGCTACTACAAACTCACACAGGGATTTCAGAGAATTTCAGTGTCAAGAATTCTAACATTTCTCTTCTGAGTTGCATCTCTTATTAGATCTGGAAGTGCTATGTGACAATTTGAGTGCTTCAGAGAAAGCAAATGAAATAGTGTTGTTAAATTTAGAAGTGACGTTAACCAATGCAGGTCCAGAATTTCATTCTGAATCCCATGAGCAATTATTTTTACCATTGTTTGTATGTTTGAATATGTCTATTGGTCTCAGTGCTGCAGGTCTTCCAAAGGAACAGCTCAAACATATCTTTGGTATAAGGCAGATGAGGTGAAAACACTGTAAATTGTAGCTAGGAAGACAGCAGAGACAGCAAATTGGAGTTATTTTTGGATCAGTACCTGAGTCCTATGATAGAAAAGCCAGCTGCTTCTTTTGTGGTTAGTGATCTCCATGCTGAGTATGGCAGGAGGAGCGGAGTGGGTGCTCCTTAAATGTCAGTAAAATTTTCATAGGTTTTTGTGTATTTTCTTAATTTAATTTCTAATTTTTAGATTCATAAATGCCAAAAGTGAACAGTTAAGAGGTTTTTATCAGAGACTTTATGACATTATGCTGATAGTGTGTGTGTGTGTGTGTGTGCAGACATCCCTTATATGAGACAGTCTGACTTGAAGGCCTTGCACTAGTCTTCAAACAGATACTGGTTGAGGAAAGAAACTTTCTGTTATCCATTTTACATAGAGAAGTAATGGCTATCTACCAATCAGACATTTTGCATGTTACAGTTTGCTTGGCACGTTAGTTCTTACCTATTCCATATCCACATAAAACAATAATGCAAGACATCTGTAAAGGCAATTGCAGAAACAGACAGCAGACTATTCTTTTTAAGGTTCTTTGCTGACTTAGTTTTGTACTTTAAAAATCCAGACATTTAAAATCCATTTTACAGCAAATAAAAGAAGGTGCTACCTGTTGGGTTTTTTAGGGAGGAGTGTTGTAAAATATCCAAAGAATAGGTAAAATATCCATTTAAAAATTAATAATTTCAAACTATTCTGTTCTTATGAATGCTGATTACTGGGGTGGAAAGGGCTGTTAATATGAAAGCTCTGTCCTTTTAAAGCAACTCTGGGCTATTAAAAGTAAACATGTTCAAAGAATGAACCTTTTGCTAATGATCAGCATTCCCTTTCCATTTTTGTCTTCAAATAAACCAGCTGACACCAGATCTGATTTGTTTTTCTTTTACATGCAAGGAGGAGGTGGTTACAGCAAAGTTGTGTTTTAACTGAAAAATTTGGTAAAGCCATCCTTTTTTCAATTTCAGATCATGTTTACTGAAGTCTGTTTCTCCTGATTGCTCTATATAAAGTTCTTTCTAATGTTATGATTGATGCCTCTAAATACACAGGCAGTTAGATGGCAAACACCAAGAAGGGAGAAGAGCTATGAATAAATTGAGGGTTGAAATTCAGAACATTTCTAATCATTAGAAGAATCAGGTTCTGGAACAGTTTTTCAACAGAAGTCATAGTGGGATGAACTCCTTTCAGTACAAGATGACATCTGTGATTTCCACCTCTGCCAATTTAATCGGAAGACTGAAGCACAGCCTGGAGTCTTTATGTCTTGTACAGAACAAAAGGAAGAAGAAAGCCTGAATTCCACAGTCTGGGCATCTTACTGTCTATTTGGGGACATAGCTACAGCTCTGTTCAAGGGATCAAAAGGAGAAAAACCACGTTGTGCTCTGCTACACCTTGCTTGTGCAGGCAGTGAGCTGTTACTGAGCTGTGGAGTTAATGTAAAATAACTTGTGAAAGCATCTGTAGGAGTTTTAGACATGACTGCTTTTCTGCTGGAGGGCACTGTCATCAGAGCTGAGCTGGTAGAAAAGGTCATACAAGTGTTTCTTATTTTCTTCAGCAAAAGGTCAGCCAAGATTAGCTCAAAATACATTAAATAATAGGTTAAATGACGCCAGGTGACTTTGTGCAGAAGTAGATTAGGATTGCCAACAAAGGCCATTCCACAACTGCGTTCTAGAGGCAAGTGAACTTGGAAAGCAAGGACAGCAACAGCTTCTGCCATTTCTGTGGTGACTGACACTGCTCAGTAGCTGTATCTATGCAACCAGTTATTTCTGCTGCAGTCTGAATTTCAGTCTCCATGCAGCGAGGACCTTTGAAGTATCTGGCTTGTAACATTTCTGGACAGGTTGAAAACACTTTGCTTCCAGATTTATGCACTCTCAGATGTTTTCCTGTGGTGCACTGAGAAATGCCTGATAGATGGAAGGAAAAGTCAGTGGACAATACAGACTTGTGCTTGCTTTCATGTTGCTCTGATGCCTGCTTCTTCTTGGCCTGTTTGGATGGCTCGGTCCCACACTGCTGGTCCTTGCAAGTGCTGAAATGCTGGTGAACGAGTGTGTTTGACACCTTGACCAATGAATGTCGCATTCTGGTGAGTCACTCACGAAGCTACCACAGAGCATTAGTGTGGCATTCAGGCTTGGCATGTTTTAGCCCAGTGTATTCTTTTTAAGTGTGATCAGTAGATGCTTACAGAAGCAGTGTAAGAAACACGTAATGCATGATTACATGTAGTTTCCAGCAGTGAGTGACTTATAGGCTTCCTAAATCACTTGTTCTTCCTAGATGTTGCATCCCAACTGCTGTGTTTAACAACTACACATGAACTTGTAATTCAATGTAGTTTTTTGAGGTTTTTTTTTTTTTTACTTCTTTTTTAATCTGCTAATACTTTTGACCTCCGTAACATCACATGGCAATGAGTTCCACAATTTAATTTTACATTAAAAGAAGGACTGGGTTGCAGGACTTACAATGCACTGTAGCTACACATTCCTCAAAGCCTGTTTGCCATTTTAGCGCCCTCATTACAAAGTTCCAGCCTACAGGGACACATACAGAAGCTAGAAATGGAAAAGATGTATTGTATCATAGTGTTAGCTCAGCCTTAATAGAAAATGTTTCAGTCACAGCTTGACATGATAACATCAGTGTACTTAAAAGATATAGCAGGTCTTGGAACAGTCTGCAGGGTGTGAAAACAAAATGACTTCTACAGCCCCCAGGGTGTTTTTTCTCAACAGAATGAACAGGGCAGGATTCATTCTAGAGCTACTGTGAACATCACTTATGGAATAGTTGATGTTTTGAGTAGGCTTGTCATTTTCCTGACAATTGCAGTTCTAGAGGTATTTTCTATCCTCCTTCAACAGTTGCTAGACTAATAATGTACGCATTTCATTTTATGCATAATACAGAGATGACATTTTTATATTAATAAACCATAGTTTGTAAATATCTTCATAAGGAATATAGTAGGTTTTCCATACTATAAACATTGTTTAAAGAAGAGGCAATAAATGGTTGAAAGTTTACCATAAACATTTGGTCTAGAAGTAGAGTTCAACCTTAAACATGAAGGTAGTAATTCATTGTAGTCATTTTCTAAGGGTTATGCAGGATTGTTTCTCACTTGAAATTGTTTGATCAATAACAGGTTTGGGTTTTTTTCTCCAAAGCTTCTCTATTTCAAAGAAATAGGAAATTAAGAAAGCACTACATCACTTTATTTTAGATCACATTAGAGCATCACAGTAGTCATGTCTAAGATTATATAAAGTATGGAATAAGAATAAAGGAAGAACTCAGAATAACCATAAACCATTGAAAACCACAATTTTCTCTGGAATAATTCAGAAGAAATGAAGATCAGTTAGTTTAGACAAAAACCCCTTTGGTTATCCACTGGCTTTTCCTAACAAACAACAACACTGCAGATATATATAATACTTAGTGGCAATCCAAAGTGGTATACAGATGATATATATACTCTTCTTGAGTAGAAAAATTGTAGTTATTCTCTGTCAGCAATAGTACACTGTATTCTGCATCAGCAGTGTGGTTTCCCTATATCTGGATAGTTCCATCTATAGGCAAAATATATGAGCTACTCTGTTTTCCTCTTTTCAGAAAATGATAAGTAACAAATGCTTAAGAAAATGCCTAACTGTACACTAGAAAACCTTTGTCCAAACCAATCCTCAATATCTCATTAAGATAGCGTGGATTTTACATTAACCCAGTTCTTTTTTCTGAAAGAGAAAAAAATGTTACTTTTTTCACTCAAGAAGTTTTAAATTCTCCAGTCCTGCTACTGGATGAAAGGTTTTATTTGTGTCTTTTTTAAAGGGAAGTGTCTGAGCCGTATGATTGTAGAGAAAATATTATAAGTCTGCAGTAAAGGTTCAGGAATTGTAAATCAAATAAACCCTAGAAACCCCATACTTCTTTTAAAATTCTTTAATGCTTGAGGGCAGTAATATGATTCTTGGCAACTGGGACAGAAGACTTTTCTGTGCCTGGGACTGATAATACTGTAATTCCTACCTCTTTGTAGCCATTTGTTGTAATGAGAAATAACTTAGATTGTGTTTTAGCCTCACTCTGCATTTCAACAGACTCATAAAGATTAGGTGACTCGAAAGCTTGGGAAGGTGTTATTTATTTTCAAAGGTATGTCCTTTTTTCCAAAGTGCCCTCAATTAATGGGTACATTCAGTGGTATGATGAAAAAGGGCACCAAGCTTTTATAGCAGATAAAATTTTGTAAAACTCAAGAAGTGATCATATCACCTGCCTTAAGTTTGTTTTTCCTAAATAGGCTTGAAATGTCATACACATTTTAATTACCATACTGTATGCTATTGCTAGATTTTAAACTTAGGTAAAGGTTTATAATATCTGAGAATATAAGTAGAAAGAAGGACAAGTTGCCAGTTTGTACTTAGCTGAACACAAAATTGGGAAAATTTTGTGCAGGGCAGTTACGTAAAAGACCTCAGTTCTCAAAGCTCACTTTAGGCTTTTTATATGACTTTTAACCATTTTAAGTGGCTCTGATTAATATACCTTTCTAACTGAAGCAAACCTTCCAGACTGCACATGCATGGAGTCCACCTACCAGGCCTATGGGCACTGTGGAACAAATAGGATGCAAGCAAGCTCCATAGCAGTGCATTGACTTTGGGGAACAAATGGATGCCTAGTGAACTGCTAGAATCCCCTCAATAAGTTTTGGAAGTCTGTTCAAACCTGCCCTTCTCCATCCCCACTGAGAATTCGCATTGTTAAAAATAATATAATGGTTTTAGTCAATATTCGTTTTGGGGTTTGGTTTTTGGGGGTTTTTTTTATACTCAACATTAATTTTCAGTGTAATTCTGTTCCAGGTGTTTGTGCTCTACAAAAGGTTTTTGTTTCTAAGTACATGTTCTGCTATGGTAATTATCCCTTCTGCACTGTAATTCGAGCCTGAAAGTTGATTTATTCTCCATGTGTTCTTTGTAGAATTAAATGTGTCGCCTTTGTAAGTGACTTACATCTGACAAAGCTGATCTAAACAGTTGCAGAAATGTCTCATTGCCTTCGCAGTTATGAGCCCAATTAACTTGTCAACATTTTCCAACAGTTATTTACTACAGATTTACCACATTTCTAATCAGCTACAGAGGCGGGAGAAAGAACGACAATTAGTGTAGGGAGTGTCTTTCCTTGCAGTTTTCTAGTAACAATGTAACTGGAGCCTCATTTCAGAAGTATTTTAGGATATGTAGGAGTCAGAAATGTTGATGGGTCAGAAAATCACAAAGGGGTTTGTTCACTGAATGTGATCTGACTCTGAAGCCTATTGAAATTAGTTTTTGTACTAATAATTATTTCACCTACATCTCTAAAAATGAGATTATCCCATCTGTCTTAGCATACTTTATATGCCATCTTTGTTTATCATATGCTGAAAACACTGCAGCTGCATGGAAAAGGTGAAAATCCAGAGCAAGATGAGAACATTGGCCGTTGTTCTGGTACCATTAATCCCATCCATAATTTGCTTCTTTGCATATACGCAGTGTTGCCCAAACTAAATTTCTCCTAGGGAAATAAAACAGTGAAAGGTGTTTGATTTAAATATAGCTAGAGACAGCAAGGTGCCTCGCTAGAGAGAAGTTTACTGTGCATTGCACATTCTGGAGCTGTTGAAAGGTGCAAAGATCAGAAGTTGTTGATCTAGCCTGACACCTTCACAATAAACACTGTTAAAAACACCTTCATTCTTTTGTGAGACTACAAACAACTACTCCCTTGGAGGGGGCACTGCCCTCACACTGGGGATCTTTTTTCTTCACCTCAACCATCACATCAGTGTAGGCTGCCCCCCTAGCAGTGTGGCAGGAGGCAGCGGCCGCAGTGGTGGCTGCTGGAGGCTTCCAGCAGTGGTCCATTTCCAGGCCTTCAGGCCATCCCCACCTGTCAGTGACACGGTGGGACCATGGTGGTGGTGGTGCCAGGTGGGATTGTATAATCCATTCACTGTCAGGATACATCATAACCTGTGGTGTTCAGCAGGTTCAGTGCTTTTTGACAAAAGGCTTCTCAGTGAGTGCATTTATTGTCAAACCTTGCCGGGGTGAGAGGAGATGCCTTTAGGTCTGGGAAAATATGTATTGTGTTCCAAAATGAAATCATGATTATCTGTCCATAGATAGTTCAAGTTGCAATTTTGATTTTAAGATACCTAAGACATGTATGTAATGAATATAAAACTAAAGTCGTTTCTTTTCCAAGAGGGCGCTGTGGCTGAGTGGAAACCATGGTAACTACAGTGGCATATGCTGGTACCTTGCTCCTGAGTAATAAAAATGCACATAGGGTAGTTTTTGTGCTTAGCAACAAAACCTAATCAACTGAGTTTTCAAGTAGCTCCCTCCAGCTCTCCATTGCAGCTGCCATCCTTGTCCCATACACTATGTACACCCAGGCTTCATGCTTTTATATTCGCCAACCGTTTAGGCCTGCAATAAGCAGCGCAAAATACACGTCACACAAAAGAAAACAATTTATTCTTGTTGGGCATTGTTTTAGAAGAATACACAACTCAGATCTTCTTCCCTGTAGAGCTGTTATGAAGTATGACTCATCCTTGCCCAACATGTTGGTTGTTCACTTTAATTAGAATATGTACATCTAAAGATTGTTGTAAACACTTGCAGTTAATAGCAAATTACTCCCTGGCATACAATGGGAAGTATAAGCTATTTTAATACATTTAATACATTAAGCTGTACATTTTAAGTCATGTTAGGGCAGCACACTGACAAATTAATTAGGGAAATTCTCTAATTAGCATACATTGGCTACCATACAAATCATATTGGCATGAAAAATTGGAATAATGCAAATTGTACTCTACAGTGATGATAAAATATTTTCTAAACAATGTTATTATACAAATCTTTGATATCTACCCTATGTGACAAATCTGGATGAAGATCCAATTTATGTATAACAATGAGTGAAAAAAGATAAAGTATTGCTACTTTCTAGTTGTTGATGGTACACATGAAATAGGTTAACCTTCATGGAATCATAGAACAGTTTGGGTTGGAAGGGACCTTTAAAGGTCCTTTTTTTCAAACCCTTTTGCAATGAGCAGGGACATCTTCAACTGGATCATGTTGCTCAGAGCCCCATCCAAGCTGACCTTCAATGTTTCCAGGGATGGAGCATCTGCCACCTCTCTGGGCAAGCTGTTCCAGGGTTTCACTACCCTTGTCATAAAAAATTATTCCTTATAGCTAGTCTGTATTGACCCTCTTTTAATTTAAAGCCATTCCCTCTTTTCTTATTACCATCTGCCCATGTAAAAAGTCTGTCCCTCTCTTTTCTTCCTTAAGTATTGAAAGGCACCTATAAGGTCTCCTCAGAGCCTTGTCTTCTCCAGGCTGAACAACTCCAACTCTCTCAGTACCTACTCACTAAGTAATGAGGCTCCAGCCCTCTCATCATCTTTATGGACCTTCTCTGGACCACTCTAACAGGTTTATGTCCTTCCTGTGCTGAGGACCCCAGAGCTGGATGCAGTACTCCAGGTGGGGTCTCACCAGATTGGAGTAGAGGGGCAGAATCTCCTCCCTTGACCTGCTGGACACACTTCTATTTAATTTCACATACATATGTTCTCCTCTGTACAGACAGGTGAAATGCCTTTATACTTACTGGGATCTAACCAACCCACACAACAGTGTCAGCACCTGACCCAGCACAAATTGATGATCCAGAGATTTTACAATCTCTCTCTTGAGAGATTGCAGAAAAGAACAGGAATATTATGTCTTTCCAAAGGTAGCTTAGCACACTTGAGTAAGCTTAGACTGTTCTCAGAATCAATAATAAGAGAATGATAATACCGTGTGTTTGTGTGTACATGTCTTTCTCTGTTGTGCAGAAATAAATCATATTTGTTTGTAAGTAACATACCTTTTTTCTCTTTTAAAATTCACTGTCATTCACTGGCTCAGGATGCACAGTGTCAGAGATTTCATAATGTACTATAATTCTGTATACTGTGTGTTAAAAGGAAGGCTCTAGAGTGTTAGATTAATTGACTTTATCAAGATCATCTGTACTTCAAGAGTGTTCTCACATGGTCAGATCAATAGCACATGATTTCAGCATTATCATGCCTTTTACTGCTCAGAAGTCTTCACAGGGTGCCACTTCACACTTTCACACGAGAGAATATTTCAATGTTTTTATCTGCCAGCCAAAAAAAAACCCTGGACAGCAGAATCTTAACTGAACTGATCCTCTTTCTGTGAAATTCATAGATGCCTTAGAGTTAATCTTAAGACCTAATTGTGGATATTTTTGATCACATGCGCCATGTCTGTTGGTGGAAACCTGACCATTTATGTAAATAAATATTCACATATCTAAACTGCAGGATCAGGAGTTGATTTCATTCACTTGATAACAGTGCACCCTTGCTTTGGCACAGATTGGACTTCACCAGTTCTCCCACAGTCCTCTTGCAGCAGGTCAGAATTTTTTGGCTTTCTTTTATCATTGGTCTGAACGTAAGATGAACATCTGTCAGAAAGACAAATGTGTATATGTCACAGGACTATCAGAGAGTCTTCCTGGAGTGATTTAAGTGATATAATGGCAACAATTTGGTGTGTGCTCCTAAGGCAATGATCAAAAAAATAGAGGTGCCAGTCACTGCAACCAGATTTCTTCATATGTCTGATGTAGACCTGAGGCATTAAGAAACTGGATTTTTTTGTGTGGTATCACTGAATAAGTGTGGGAGAACTTGAAAGTAAAATATGACCTTGCTTGTGCCTATGTATGAATACCATTAAAACATAGAATCGAGGCATCATAACAGTCTGTAGCAGACTTGTTTCCAACAATTTCATAAAGTTTGGTGCCGTTGAAAATGAGTAATAACTGTGGATCTTTTAAGCATGCAATAAATGGAAAAAATTCTTTCAAAAAGTACTCAGACTGTAATGTGGATCCTGTAATCTTATTACCAAAAAATGTTACTTCAGAGAAGCAGTTGTGAGCTTACATCTAATTTTTCTACATTACTTTTCATTAAATAAAATAAGGCAATATTGTTTCCATTGGTAAACCCCAGATAAAAAGCAGGGATACGTTTTGTTTGGATTTTTGCTCGTTTCCCTGTTCACCCACCCACAGCCCTGGTTGCTGCTGCCCAGAGACAAACACATTGTCTGGGACTAAGTATTTACAGAGAAAACGTGCAAACTGGCAGGAAGAATGATGGTATTACTATTGCAGGGATAATCCTTAAGTTGTATATTTGTATTCTGTTGAATGATTTCTTTATCTTTTAAGCTATATTATAGTACCTTTTCTCTCTAGTCATGTTCTATAGATGAGACAGTGGAGTTAGTCCCCAGTAGAAACCGGAATTGGAAGAATGACATTCCAAGCAAAGGAGTAAAGCATAGATGGATGGAACCAAGTTTCTTTTCCCATAGTTTTTAATATTCTGGTGATGCTGAGAGACATTTGGCCAGGCATAAGCAATATGGAGTCACTTTTTGTCTTCCACTCTTCCAGCAGAATAACAGTGGGCAACAGTCACAAATTGCAACAGGAAATTATTCAAAAGTATTCAAAGCTTGACTGCACAAGACAAATTACTCCCTTACAATCTAAATCATTCTCTGAGCCTATGAATTCAAGAATGTTTACAACATTGTACCCAATGTCTTGAGGTAGCAAGTGATCTTCCTCTTTCCCCAAAGAAATGCTCTGTCCTTCCATGATCATTCCTGGACTCATTAGATCCCAGATGTCTCTATGGCTAACTACAGTTGACTTGGAGGCTGCCCAGCTTCTGTTTAAACTGTCCTGTAGGTCCTGTAGCTCAGTAAGTCTGCAGTACTCATTATTCCAGTGCTGTTGCCTTTGTATAACTTGATGAACTAAGGACAAGCTCTGAAAGTATTACAGACATTATAGATGCTTCTAATGGTCTGCAATCTTATAAGTAAAATTAAAAAGTGAAAAAGAAGTATTATTGTAGCATGGGAAGAGATGCATCTGCCTAGGAAAAGTAGAGATGAATTTCTTATAACTATAATTTTTTTATTCCTATTCTGCTTCTAGCAAACTTCAGAAAAAAAAAAAAAAGATAATATTATTCCTAATGGCAAAGCAGAGAAAAACATAGCAGTAAATTAAGTAATGTTTTGCATGATGACTTATCTAAGAGCTATGAGGTGAAGTCTCCTTGCAGAACACAGAAAAAAACCGAATATTATTCTCATAGTTTACATTTAGGTGCATCCTGGTAAGTCACCTTCCCAAATGATGCAAACAGATCCCCTGAGATGTCCCTACATAAATTTAATAATATTCTTATAAATCTCTGGGGGCAGTTAAAAGCTTTGTTAACTAACAGGATAAAAATAGGGCCACCTGCAGTGTATATAGACTTGGCAAGGCTTTTGGGAAAAGTTTTTATGCAGAGAGGGGTTATTTGCAAGGATTCAGCAACAAAACCATCTGCATCTCCTCCACAGCCTGGAACTTCATTTTTATCTATTGTATCTGGTGAAGTGATGCAACAGATAAGCTGTTTTCTCTGTTTTCTCATCTTTAAGCCATGTTTTTTCATCTGAATCTTTAGATAACCACTCTGCAACCATAGAAACAATTTGACCAACTGAAATGCACACTGGATTTTTCTTCCTTAAGGAATCGTTTTTCCTTATCATGAAAATAACTTGAATACCAGCAGCATGTGAAGTTAGTTTAGATTCAACTTGTCTTCCACTTGAAAGAAACCTTTGATCAAGACTGCACAAATACAATG
Source organism: Margarornis squamiger (assembly GCA_035222235.1). NCBI lineage: Eukaryota > Metazoa > Chordata > Aves > Passeriformes > Furnariidae > Margarornis > Margarornis squamiger. Next base: position 76,004,598 of record JAWWTY010000106.1, on the reverse strand, counting down.
TATCCATGTATAGTACCCAATGTAGAAAGGATGTAGCATTTGAAAATCGTTCATGATACATTCTTCAATCTGACATTTATCTGCCATTTTCCTCCCTCATTCAGAAAGCCGAGATGATCAGTGCAGGGGAAGGCAAAGGAGGTGCTATCATTTCATTAAGGACAAGTGATTATTTTAGCAAAGGCATTTCATGTTGTTAAAAACTAAAAACAAGGGAAACTATCACAGAGTCTGTGTTAAATTCAAGACAGAAAGGAGTAATAGCACATCAAGAGCCCTATGTATTTTGTATTATGTTCTGCATTTTGACTTTAACTACATTTTGATTTTCATCTTTCATTTTCAGAAGTATCTAGCAGCAAAAGCAGAAGCAGTTCTTATTTCTCAAAGTATTGTTTTAAGTTGCAGCAAACTCAGGAGGATTTGAGTAGGCATGGTTTACAGACTAACTACACTTTTTTGGCAAAATTAAACGCCTTATGCTACAGTGTGATGTTGTAACAAGGGGTGAATTCTGTAACAAGGTCCACGGCAGCAGAATGACAGAAAAGACACAATTTTGAGGCCAAAAATTCTAACAAGGGTGTCCCATAGTGCTCTGTCAGTAAAACTATGGCTTTTCTTTAGGCTATCTCCAAAACATTGACGTTTCATTGCTTTCTGAAGGCTCGAATGTTATGTATGTCATGGACCCTATGCATCATAAACAGGTACTTATGCTGTTTGTTGAAAGAACAGATGTAGTTTTGGTAGCAACTTCTCAGTTTTAAATCGTAGCTGTGTGTCCATGGTAAAATTCAAAGACTTTTTATTCAAAATGTACACACCAGTACCTTTATTTCAAAAGGGTTAAGAAACCATGATTAAATGTCAACCTATTAAGAGAGTCACAAGGAAAATGTCTGTTTCTCAAATTGCTACATTAATGAAAACTTTGGAATATAAAAAGGGTTTAATATTGAAGTATTGCATGTGCAGAAGTGAGCTGATAGAATTTATCTTTGTTAAAGTGACGACAACTGTGAATTCATTCCCACAAAGGAAATCTTTAACTGGTGACAGCTAATTGAGAAAGGCAGAACACAGTAGGAAATTTATTCCCACTTTCCTCCTCTGTGGAGAAGCAAAGCCAAGAGTGTGGCATTATTTCTTCCTGAAGACATCTTCAGTAGCCTCTTTTACATTGATTCATTGCTATTCAATGCACTTGCTTTCTATTTATTCCAGTTTCACTGTAGCTTTCATAGACAGTAAATCAGCCTCGCTCATTGTACACAATTAATTGCCTATCTGTGAAACAGGACTAGAAACCTGAGAGATTATACTTGTCAAAAAGTAGCAAGGGGAGTGGGAGGACTGGATTTAGATAATGGTGTGAATGCTAGTAATTAATATGGGATAAACTTTTGTATAACAAAAGTCCTAGCATTTCTTTTTGAGATTGACCAAAGTGAAAAAAAAACCCCAAACTTCATTATTTGGTAAAGCAAGGAGTATCTTTAGTGTCTGAACAAAATATTTTACATTCAGTTTGAACTGTTCTTATAAATAAATGTAAGCTCATACAACCAAACCAAAATATGTCTTTACAATTAAAGAAAAAAAACCAAAGGTTTTACAATATGCTTTTCCAATCCCAAATCAAATAACTTGGGGATAATACATTACAAAAAATTCACAGGAGCATTTTGCTACCTCTATGTGTTCAGCTTTTTGGCCCTAAATTTTGCGCAGGAAAACCATACCCAGTTTTACTAACATCTTTCCCCCAGTAGACATGGTTGATCCTAGTATTAAGGATATAATATATGCTGGCTCCAGCCAAAGTGTAGCCACTAATGCTGACAGTGTTAAAGACTTTTTCTCCTTATCAGTTTTAAATATATTAAATTGCTTTGCTTTCTGCCATATTAGTGAATTAAAGTGGTCCGTAGTCTGAAAATTGCCTTAGCTAGCAAAAAGAGGGGGTGGGCTGTAGCACTGGGAACAGGGATAGGAGTGATAAGGAACAAGCAAGGCTTCCTTCGCTGGGCAGCAGTGAACCCTTCCTGTGTCCACCAGACTGTAGCCCCTACTACTTCCCCACCTCAGTTCCACCAAGAGGGATTTGAGCCCTGCTGCATTTGGTGCTCATGAGGAAAATTCATGATGTGGAGGACTTAGGCAATTAAAATGAGATCCATAGTTTCCAGCTTTTAGGGGGCATGGAGACTGAAAAGCTAGACTCCTACCTAGCATTCAACTTCTGCTTCACCTTAAGGGGAATACAAATCCACAACCCCGCTTTTTAAGAGGAGACACCTAACCATCAAGCCTGTACCATCCTTTAGGCTACAGCGCCGTGCTGCAAACACAAGGGACTGAGACAGACAGCAGTGAGGTGTGACATGTGTGCAACACACAGTTCCCACACATACAACAGCTAAACAAAGATCTGACTGCCCAGGCCCACTGTGCTCTGCCCCTGCTTCATTGCTCTGCCTTTGCTTCATACCCAATATTTGGCCTGGGCAGCGTCAAAACAATGCTTGAGTCATGAACCACAGTGTTTGATTTTCCTGGGAACAAAGCCCTGTGCAATTAACAAAAGGGCATACTGTAGGTCAGAGAAAATATTCCAAAGACTCCACCTTTATCTGTTTTTCCCCCTGCCAACAGAGGTAATTGTAAGCAGCTCTGCACTCCCAGCTGTATCCAGGTTGCCAGCACTGTCTGTTGTCCCTTCTTCAGAGCCCCAGTCTCTGTGTAAGCAATGCTCCCAGCTGTGACTTTACATTCAGGCTTCCAGTTACAGCAGCCCCTGGCAGGACTGAATCTGGGTTTCACCAGCACCAGGTGTAGCTCATCATCAGTGGGATCCCTCAGTCACTGCATGATCCCAGCTCGCAGGTGCGGGTGCCACTGAATGACTGCTTCAAAAGCAGAAATTCATTCAGCCACACCATCACTTCCCTCAGCTTACTAAAACTAGTGGCCTTGCTCCTACAAGACACCATGCATTTTCCATTCCCATGCAAGGAATCCTTATAGGACATGATTATGGGGTCTGTCCTGCCAGTTGCTTCCCTTTAGAGTAATGCAGCATTACTCTAGTCAGGAGGCCAGAACATCTCATCTAAAGACAGGGCTTCAGCAATTGAAGTAACACACACAAAGGAGATTTTGCACAACTGTCACAGAGGAACCACCTTGTTAGACTTATTTTTTAAAGTCTTTTTCTGGCAGTAGACATATCAAAACCCACTCCACCCTGCAGAGCCACAAGAGCACCATGGTGCTCTCCCTCCAGCACAATACAGAAGATGTGGTGCTGTTAGTTAGTGCTGCTGCTGTGTAAATCTCAGCCTCTGTTTCAGACCAAGAAAACAAATGTTAAATTTCTAAGAGAATTTAATCCATGGGATTTGTGGGTTTTTCAGCAGAAAACACTTTGCTCTGATAACAACAGAGCAGTACCTAAACTGAAAGGTTACAGAATTCATTAGACTTCTAGATTGCTGGAAACAGATTTAATAACAGGCACCGACATGGTGTTTTGATTGCTAATAGCACATCAGTTGGCATACAACTGCCACAGTATCAAATGCCAAAACCTGTTTGCACCTGAAGCTCACCGGCTCTGGTCAGGCCTCCCCTGTCAGTTCAATACTGGCATCACTTAAGAACCAGAAAACTCCTGTTTAGAAAGGGGCTCCAGGACAGAGCTGCGAAACACGAAGCTTCATGCAATCTCAAACATGCAAGCATGATGCTCACATGAAACAAGGTGAGACAGCCACCTTTTTTATCTTTTGCATTTTGATCCTGTTTTATGACTACTTGAGCTTTGACTCCATTTTTCAATACATAAATAAGAAATTCCATTTTGTAAGTTCAATACACACCTCTTGCATAAAAACATGATTTTCTTTTCTCCTTGAGTAAAAAGAGGCAGTTTAAAAGACAAGTTGCCTGTGCTGGAAGGCTACAGAAAGATCTCTTTTTGTACTGAAGGTCCCTCTCACTAACGTGCACGGAAAGCAGAGTTAAAACTCTTTCCTTCCTCACAGTTCCAATCTTGCTATCTTGCCATCAGTCCACAAGAACCAAGCTACGATTAATACATACATAGTGAGACAGAAAAAGATGACTTAGGGTCACATATCCCAAAAGAGCAGCTTTTGAAGATGCAAAAGCTACATTCCTTTTGAAAACCTGTCCTATTCAAAAATTCTGCAGAGCAAAACATGTGCTCAGTCCTCTCATCTTTACCTCAGCAGACATGCTACTCCTAGAAGGCAAGAGAGCTCTGCAGAAATAAAATAGATTGTTGATACTGAAAGGGCAGAATGCAAGCAACATTTGCATGTGAGCTAGTACAAAGTGCAACTGTATGAAGTTTTCATAGCAGAGAAGACTGGCTGGAGAAGGCTGGGAATATACTTAGGGATAGAACAAGGCTAGAAAAATTGGACTATGTCTAAGAAAACATGGGCGAGCTACTAGACTCCCCCTAAGGAAAGTTCTTTAAAAAAAAAAAAAAAAATCAAGCCAGGAATTCCAGCATACATGCTAGAACTCCCCTGAAGAAATTCAATTTTATTTCTCACCAGGAATGTAACCCTCATTTCCCAATGAGGCTCAGCCTGCCCTTGTGTGTTCACTCTGTATCAGTGCTCAAGTCAGACTGGATTTTATTCAGTGACATTTGGAAAACTGGTATAATGCCATGTATAAGAAACTCGTCAGCCGTGTACCATTTACACTAGAAATTAAATCCCTTGCAGGCTTACAAAGCTCTTACTTGATACACATTTTACATTAATTCCACAAGCAAAAAGCAGTTTGAGTGAGACAGGTTGTTCCCTAACAAATGTAATGATTCTATATAGTGGCCAAAACACCTAAGCTACACTTGGTACACTGCATGCATTGGCAACAAGACATGAAAAATTCTTCACAGGAGTACCAGAAAACTGAATTGCAGGTTCCCACAAATTCCCCATAATTACATCTTCAAAAGAGTTGCTTGAATAATACCTTTTCCTTAAGCTGACAGCCAACCAGCTCTGGGAAAGGATATACACAGAAAGGGACACAGACAAAACCAAGTCTGAAGGGTAAAGCAAATACCATTATTCTTCCAATTAGAAATGAGTAAGCAGGCAAGATAACTGATGAGTAAAGAATCCCTTGAAACTGGAAAAAAAGAACTAAGTAGTTCTAGAAAAGTTGCATAACTCAGGTGCAGTAGTTTCAGAGTGAGAGTAGTCTTGTCCCAGACATCAACCCTAAAAATAGCGTTATCTTCAAACACATACTCACTGGAACAGTTAAGCACACATACCTACTGTGGTCAGTAGCCTACACAGGACAAGATGGGAGTACTGAAAGTGCCTTGCTCCACGTCTGAAGACACAGTGAAAGCTAAATGATCAGACTGTAGATAATTTGGATAATGATACAGATTTTAAATGAACCTGTACCATCGGCAATACCTTTGTAATGCTGGTTTGACACTGCCCAGCAGGTGGGGCAGAGCACCAGCAGAACAACCTGTGCTGACAAACTGCATTGCATCTAATTTTCCTCGAGTGAACGTGCTTTGCCAGAGAAGTTCCCTGCTCCAGAGGAGCCTTCTGGGCCACCAGTTCACCTTCTTCCAGGGAGATGGATCCCTAAACCAATTCTGCTGTGGGACCTCTGCCTCCCCACTGTGGATGTTATGTTCTGAGATCCTGGCTCCAGAGAAACAGGGAATAGCTTTGCAATCATCACATCTGTGGACAGGATTTTGTCCTGAAGGTATGGCTGGAGCACTTAACATGATGAGCACCAAATGTCCCAAAGCATGTGCCTGCTGAAGGGTGTAAACAATGCAGTAATACAGTGCCTCTCAGGACTTTCAGCATGAAACAGGGCACTGTCATGGTGCAGACATATCACAAGACTTTTCACAAAGGCAGACAGAAGATGCCAAAATACATATAAAGGTGGTCAAGGGGACATGGTTAAACTGCTGTCTGCTGCCAGTTGTAGCATGCTTTTAATCAGCTCGAATCCATAATTAAAGATTCATTTTTAAAGAAGGAAATCACAGCATCTCAAATAACAGCATCTGTACCAAATGCATTCCACAGCTGTTTTCTGAATATTACCTTAAATATTACATTAGGATGAGCAGTACTCAATGAAGTATTTCTATTACAACATTCTGTAAAATAGAGTATTTTGTGCAAAGAAATCACATGTGGTGCATAACTCAGGTGCAGTAGTTTCAGAGTGCAGCTTTGTACCCCATTATATTACAGGACAAATGACAAGCCTATCCCCACACGGCCAAAGACTAACAATTTGGAATTTTTATACAATGCACGTAGTGTAATTTCCCACCATTATATTATGTACTTCAGAAATGAATCAAGCAAAACCTTGAATACACTGTGGCAAACTGTACTGTAAATACCATGTTCCAAATCAGAGAAGTGGAAAAAATCTTGCTGTGAAATAAAGCTGATCATCTTCTTGGAAAAGTATTTCCCAGGCTCCAAAATCTAAGGCCAGGGAGAAAAGTTCTTGAAAAGAATGTTACATTTTAAGCTGGTACTGACTTACACCATTTTAATAAATTCACTTTCTTTGGTGATGGGCTCTAGGAATGTTAGTGCCACATAAAATTAAACTTTTTTGAATGAAGGCATCCACAATGCATTTTTAAATACCAGTTCTGATTATCTGCTGGCGCCCATCCCCAGCATATCTAGAAAACATGAACCACTTTTCACTGTGGTATTAATCATTAGTGCAAAATGTCTTACTTACACAGACCTAAATAGTCACAGTATCAAGGTTACAATTCACCACCACTACCTCACAGCTTGCGGCATCCTTTATTAATAATTGGAAAGGTACTATGTGGGTAACTTGCTGTGAGTAAACATCACCTGATCTAGCCCACATTTGGGTCAGTCAAGACAAGGCCTCCAGGGGGAAAAAAGGTTGTTGTAATAGGATGGGCACAAATTCACAAAAGACCTATTTGTGGGTCCAATTAGTAGATCCAGTTGCATTTCACCTATTAATATGAAATATTATTTCTCATAGAGCAGATGCCATGGACTGCTACAAGAGAGTGACGCCAGATAATCAACTCTACAAATTCCCTGACTGACAGCACCTGGGAAGGTGCAGGTACTTTATGCTAAATCAGAATAGAGTAGAAAAGGACCGATGTATCAGCCACTACTGTTCCAGCACCAGAAAGAGACCTTGCTACTCATCTTCTTTTCATTATATGTTTGACACAGCTGAATTTCCCAAATAATCTTGCGGTTAACCTTCCTTACAAAGTATAATTACTATTCCATTCTTACCCAAAATACAGGTGCTTGTATAGACACATACCTTGACAGCAAGTCCTTGAAAGAACGCTGCAACATGAAACTACAGAGCACCTGTTTAGCTGCAGGCCAGGAAGCCTCTGCTAAGAAAGGCAATCTGTTAAAGTGCTTTAACTGAACTCGTAACATTTGAATGGGATCATCAGAACTGTGTGACATGCTCTCTTACCACTTACTAGTCATATTCTGCAATTGCTGCATTTCATGGAAGCCATCCAACATGGAATGGAATTGCTTGAATACATCTCAGTGGTTTAAGGAAGCGGCCTTGTTGGATGACACGTTACCAACTCTGACCTTTCAGACACTGAATATACTTAAAAGAGTAAAATTAAGACACGAATGAGATCACGCAAGGTTTTGGCAAGTATTTTTATGTTGACTTTATAGCTTTTTTGGTTTCTTTAGGAAATTCCTCTATGGTGAAAGGAATGAAGAATTCCAGAAGAGAGTTGACGTCCTTCAGTTCCAGACTGTATTCTGCTGCTATTTTCTCTGCAGTCCATATTTGAGGATGAAGTTTATGATTATTAAGAAGTGTCAGAGCCTCCACAATGGAAATTTTGCCTTTGGAAACTTTCTTAACATCTAGAGCTCCAAAATGGCCTAGTTTTGTAAGTCTCTTTTCCTCCTGTTTACATGGAAGTTGTGCACTACCTTCATCTTTCACCTAATTGTGGGAAGGAAAACAAAAAGAGCGTAACAGTTCTGTTTACTATGCATTTTCTCTCAGCTTTCCCCATTTTTACACACAAACACAAAAAAAAAGGCAAAAAAAAAAGCGCTTAGGCAGCCTTGTTTCTTGATATCACAAAGACTGAAATTTCTTCCGCAGCCATTCTACATACAATATCAACTCCAAACTCCCAACCAAATGCAGAAGAACTCCCATCCATTGCACTCTTAAGGCCTAAGAGGTGGTTATGATTCATTGTAAGGGACAAAAAAAAAATTAAAAAAAAATCACATGAATTGGTATCCTTCTGATATCACTGAAAAACTTTTTCATATACTCTCTTTAACCAGTGAATGACACTGAAAAAAAGGACAAAATTAAATCTTTCTTAAATTTAAGGAAAAGTATTTTTAAAGAAATCAAGAGTCCACAGCCACTGATTAGCACACACTCAGTATTACCTCACATGCTGAGAAAACATGTGGATGCTACAGCATCTGTGTGTCTGTTTCTAAACTACAGGGAATGTCTGATCTGTCCTCCATGTCTTCCTTCTACTTTGTGCTAAAGCTGTGCTCAGATAATAAAGTCTTAAATAAATGATCTTTCAAGTCTTAAATAAATGATCTCTCCCTGTGAATCTGTCACTTCAGGATAGCTGAGCTGGTGCTTTTCCACCTACTACAAACAGTCATACCAAGAATACATAGAGGTATGTACACATAAGGTACACAGTGCACAAAGCTGTCAAGGTAACATCAGGAATGGAAGGAAGCTTTTGGATTAAGTTTTGCCCACAAGATTCTGTGGTTACACATCAGTCATGCTCTTCCTAACAACTGTAAGCAGACACACCACACAAGCAAGTCTTATGTGGCAGCAACCTCAGAGTGGAAACGGAATCAAGCAAAGATCTGTTCCACTTCTGGCTTCTCAAATCTCTCTTGACCGGCTTGTAAATGAATATTGAAAAATACTGAAATTAGACCTTCAGCACTCTGAAAATTAGAGCCTTAAACCTCTATGATGAAAATTAAGGATAGAGATTACTTGGAAACTTTAGGGAGAGACTGAAGAAATCAGTTTGCATTTTAAATATTTTTAAACTTGAATACCACGTAAGTGGCAAATTAGAGTATGAAATTTTGCTAGATGATTATAAAAATTTTATTATTGAACAAAGTAGCTAGAAAAAAGTGGTCCAATAATGCAACAGGTAAAATGCACAAGCCATAGCATAACATGAGGGAAAACAGGAGACTGAAACCCAGTCTGCCTTTTACTAGGAGTATGCTTTGCCTTCAAAAGTCAAAGATTGCAGCCACTGGCAATAAGGAAACTGATAACCATACAACCAGTAAGCTTACACAGAGAAAACCTAAAGCAGTTCATCAGCCATATAAGAAAAAGTCTCAGCACTATGTGACATTAACATCAGTAGTTGAAGACTCCATTAAAATGTTAACATCTTTGTTCTCTACCACATCCCTGCTGCCATAGTAGTCCCAATCTCTTCTAACAATTCCACAAGCAATCTCTGGCAAAATCCTGCATCTTTGCAAAACGCTGGACAACTGTCTTGCCTTAGAGGAAGCAGAAGTAGGAATCAGGTGGAAAAATAGGATAATTGTATAATCACAATCCATTACATGTTCAAAGCACAGGGTCAGACAGTGCTACTGATGTATAGAAGAGGAATAAACCCACCACTTTTATCTATTAAAAGAAGGCAGCTTTTAGGCACTGACAGAGCATTTTTCTTGACACAGAACTTGCAATGAATTTGAAGACCACTAAGCTGATGCTGGTATGGCTCCTACAGGACATACTCACCCGTACTGGTGGATCTCTGGACTCGACATAAATATCTTTTAGCAACGTGAGAAGCCTATCGTCCTTCCTTTGAATTTCTTCTTTTATTTCTAAGCTATCTAAAGGCAGTGAGGAGAAGAAGAGGAAGGCGGGGGGGAAAGGAGAAAAGATAGATCTGAGTCAAATTATTTCCTTTCTGTTAGTCCTCCCAGTTCACCGCTGCCCCAAGAGGCACGGGCCTTCTCAGAAAGGTTGTGCTCTTCCCATAGCTCTGGCCTTAAGAGCACTGCTTCACACAGCAGCGCTCCCAGGTCACCTGCCACAGTGCAGTGGGAAGAACACCCTTGCGGCACTCTGGGTACCACTCTGCAGCAATGCCCCAGCACCTGAGCCCCTGTAAGTGCCCTTATCAACTACCCCTATCAATTGCCCCGGCAGCTGACCCTCTGTAAGCGTCTTTATCAACCCTCTCAGCTCCCCACTCGCCCCGCCAGCCGCCCCCATCCCCCCGCCATCCCCGCCTTCCTCATCGCCCCCGGGGCCCGCCCCGCCAGCTCCCGGCGTGCCCCGCGCTCCGCTCTCAATGTCACCGGCCCCGCCGCCCCGCGCATCCCACATCCCTCCCGCGCATCCCACATCCCGCATCCCTCATCCCTCCCACGCACGCCACACCCGCTCTCCCCGCCCCCCTCCTCCTCCCGCCCGGCCGGCACCCCCCGGCGCGGCACCCCCGGCGCGGCGCGGTGTTGTGTCAGCCGGCACGCACGGGCGGCGGTGTGGGTGTCGGGGCGGGCGGTGCGGTGCCGCGGCGCTGCCGTGGGCTTCTCCTTGCTGATCTCCCGCTGGGCGCGGCTCTCCACGTTGAAGGTGCGGAACACGCGGCTCACCCGCCCGCCCATCGCGGCCCCCGGCCCGCCCCGCCCTCCCCGGCCGCGCCTGCGCACTGCGGGCCCGCCGCGCCTGCTCCGGAAGGGAATGCCCGCTATCCCGCTATCCCGGGCCGAGGGCGGGGCGGAGCGGGGAGGAGCACACTGCGGGGTACTCGGGTTTCTTCGCTTCGCGGCGCCCCGGCCGTCTGTGCTGCTCGAACGCCCTTGGGCTGCCGGGGCGCCTCGAAGCGCCTGGGTGCCCAGGGAGCCGCGCCCGTCCCGTCCCGTCCCGTCGGGAATGCTCCCAAAGCCGCGGGCTGGCGCAGTTCCCTTCCCGGCCCCGGCGGCGGGCACGAATAGCGGCTACGTCATGTCGCGACTGTCGCCGCCTGGAGCGGCGCTGGTCGGCACCTCCCGGGGCGCACAGCGTGTCGCACCCGCTCCTTCAGTGTTTTCCAGGGTTTACTTGGATAATGGTAACGTGGAACCGCTTGGGGATGTGCGGCCCCGTACTCCCGTTAAGGCGCACAGCGTTTCCTTATAAGCATCTCACTTGCAGCAACAGAAAAATGATGTTATAAGCAGGTGTCGTCTGGAAAACCTGCTCCCGCATGGAAGTCCGGCCGATTCCCCCGTAGTGTTCAGAATTTGTAGGCTACACAGCGCCATCGGGGTGCAGAGCTTCCTTCTCAGCCCAGTCAAATAACCCTTCCTCTGACTTGGGCAAAAATTGCGAGAAAGGCCTGTGAGGAGTACTGAGAAAGCCTTGAGCCATGGAAGATAAGAAAGGTATAATTGTAGGCAGAATGAAAATTGTTGAGTTGGAGTCAGCAGTTTATAGATTCAAAAAGCAAAGCATGAAAAGATACAGAATCC
>JAWWTY010000106.1:75974140-75985574 GCA_035222235.1 Margarornis squamiger | reverse complement strand
TAGAGGGTGGTAGAATACATAGCTTTGATCACCCCCACACAGTGATAACTGGTCCCACCTGCTGAACTAGGACAGTAACAATTCAGACTTGCAGCTACCAGTAAGAAAGCAAGATACATTTTTGTCTTTTTAATGAATGGATGATTTTGATCATTGCCTTTTGTTCTTTCAATTCATTCACATGTATTTCAGGCTCTTTCATAATTTCCTAATACAGGTTAGAAAATGGAGTGGAAAGTAACTCTGCAATTTTTAAAATAGTTATACTTTTTGCTAAAATTAAATTTTTTTTCAGATGTTTTGTCTTTCTGAGGCATAGATAAGGTGCTTTTTCTTTTGTAGTGCTGTGTATAAATTGAAAATAGTAAAAGCTGAAGTATAGTAAAAGCTATTATGAAAAATTATGAAAAACTATGAAATGTGTCCCTGTTTCCTAATAATAGTGCAACTCTGAAAGGTTTAGATGTTGATACTTTTTACAACTTAGCATTTTATTAATGAATTGTGTGTGTTTGCCAGAGGGTATCATACATATGTTTTCTTTATTGCCACTGTAGACTGGGATTTAAATGGCAACAATATTCATTTTAAATTTAGAATTTTAGCTGGTGTTTCTGATTTTGCAAGTTGTTTCCACTGGATGAAACAGAAGATGGCTTCAAGGACTCTTCTGAAGGCATCTTGCTCATTTGAGTTCGTTCCTTTCAAACTATACACAAAAGCCCCTTTTTTTTGTCTGGACACAGCAGGAAACAGGAGATAGTTTTCATGCTCAGTGTGAGGCCCCCACCAGACAACCTTCACACACACAGGTACACAGACACAGAATTGCATGCTTTTATTGCTTTTATGGACAGGAGGGTCTATTGTCATCTACAGTCCCTCCTGTTATAAGCCAAGTGTTTCATTTAATCACTTCCATAATCTGTCTCCCTCCCTGCAGCTTTTTGTCTCTTCTCAGTTGTACAGAGTGACCCCTGAGACAACTCCCAACCCTCCTGGCTTCAGACCAGATTATTCAACTTCCACTACAGGCCTGGTAAATGACTTGAGCAACGACTCCTGTTGTTTTGGATAAAATAAAATACATTAAAAAAAATGGTATTTGACTGTAGCTGGAATGAAAGTAGATTATCAGTGCTACCTTAAATAGGATTTACACATTTTCATAAATCAGAGGTGTATCTCTTGAAAGCTAGTTGCAGCCTGCCTTTTAGTGTCTCCTGCACCATTGTAACTTGCTATCTATCTGCGTAGACAGATGGCTGGTTCCCAGAGTGGAATCTGTCATCCTGAAATTACTTTCAACTACCTTTTTAGTGTGCTTACCAGGAGCAATTTAGGACTGCAGTCTAATAGTGCATTGTCTCCAAAGGAGAATCCTTCTGTTAGTGGCCACCTCTCAGTCCCCTTGCAAGAAGGGCTCCCTTGCTTGCATGGTAAGCCAGCTCAACCTACTGCCTGTGCAGAAAATCATTTACTTTCTTCTCTCTTTTCCATCAAATTTTTCTATCTGAAAAAATACTGGTTGTATAAACTACCAAATAAAATAGGTCAAGGAGCATTCCTGGCCCTCATGTCAGTTACCACTTGAGGTTAACATCAATATGTATACATCTTAATTACCCTTTTTTGTCCATAGTTCACATACTATACCACAGCTGATACTTATTGCAGTCACATTCAGATGATGTTAGTAACTTGTGTAAGCACTCTTCTGTTTCACTATAGGTTTGGCCAGGTTACCTTAAAAGCTACTAGAGATAGAACAAAACAGCATAGCTGTATGCTGTGATACTATCCTTGCCATTTACCAGTACTCAGAAAAAGTATGCTGATAAAGTAGCTTTTTTTTTTGCCTCAGGTATAATTGCAATTTCAGTACTTTTTTTTTTAGCAGCTATGATAAGTTATTGTAATTGATGGGGGTTTTTTTTGTAATCCCAACCAAGATAACTATGTTAACAAAATGATTTTAAATTTAAATGAGGACTCAAACTTGTCTGCATCTAAGTCAGGTCACATTTTCAATTCTTTTTTAATAACATGAAGGGATGAACCTTAAAAAAGAATCACAAGAGTACAAGCTATGTTTTCCGCTTTGGGTTATTCAAAAGTCATACTCTCTTTCAATTTCTTAGGCATTTAGGTGCCTCTGTTGGTACAGTCCTTGCAGTTTCTGCATGTTCAAGTTTATAGAACCTTAGAGGTATGAGGGTATTTTCATGCACTTTTTATATGGTGACAAATGCACACACAGCTGTGAAAGTCCAAGAACCACCTAACAAAGGATTTAGGGCCTAAATGTGACATGAAGGGGAATGTAGGTAAGTCCAAAATGGTGATCCTGAAAGCCACCACTCAACTGCTGCTTAATATTTCATTCTTTTTTTCAGATACCCTTGTTTAAGAGGGTGAGTAAGAAGCATAGCACATATGTCTTCCTCGAGTACAATCATAATTCAGAAAGTGGCTGAGGGGTTTCAAGACTTTGGTATCTAGTGTAGGGATTTTATCTCCTGATTTGTCAGTGATGAGAAGAAGGCTTCTAACTGATGCACTAAGGATCTTCATCTTGCTCTTTGTCCAAAATGAGCTCAACAGACTTAAATTTTAGATAAATGTTAGTTGTCAGTCTGTGAATACATCAAATATTCTATTTGATTTGTTTGATTTGTTGGTGTGTGTAGTTTTTTTTTTGTTATAGCATCTCTGATTTTTTTGTAGTGGTGAAAAGAGGTATATTGTGTTCTGGTCTAGCATACCTGTTAAAAATCCTTGAGTTACAGAAGCTCAGCTCCAAATATATACATACAAAAATACATACATACATACATAACTATTCCCATACCTACCAGGTGGAGGGACAATCAGTGTACCTAAATCTGATCTCTTCTCAAGATACAGCAGTCTTGTGTCACATGGACTAAGCAGTCTGTCTAGTATTTGATGTATGGAGCACTGTTTTTGTCTTTCATCATGATCCAAATGGTGATATTACAGACCACCATGTGTGCAGCATAGCCAGTCTAACACACTGGTGAGGAAGTGAACATGGACACTTCAGAGAACTGTGTCTGAATTTATCACTTATTGGGCAACCATGCAGAGATGTGTTACAGTGGCTTTTACAATATTCAGATACTTCCATGGCTCCTTAATGTCAATATTGGAAAAAGACAAATCATATATTCTGGCAAACATGGACAAAAAGATATATATTACAACAAGCACATTCCTATCCCTACTCGTATTTGCACAACATCCAAAATAAACAAATTTGTATACATGTGGAACTTGCATTCACCTTCTATCACCAGTTAACTGATTGATTAAAATTCTATCCTATCAGAAAAAACAGATTTTTGTTAGGAAACTGTCTATACCAGATTTCTACTGTCCCTTAACTAAGGAGTTGAGCATTGGGAAGTCAACCTGTGAGGTTCAGTTACACTGTGTTAAGTGAATCTTTTGTCTGAACTAGTCTAGCAACACTTCTGCCACCAGTATGGCTAAGAATGTTCTCCTCCACTGATTTAACAGCACTAGTCACGCACATGAAAATAACAGGCTTTCAGAAACTAAGGTTTCCATATTGCATGAGTACCACTGTGAGTGGGTTTATCTCTTCAGTGAGTGTGTCAACTAGAATATCTTCTGTTTCCACTGCATAAATGCAGGCAAGATACAGGGGTTCAAACACTCTGATGTTGGAGCAAGCTGTGGCCTTATATCACTGATATCTGCAGAACATCATTATTTTGGAAGTCCATGTAGTTCTTCCTGGCGCTCTTTATGGGTTCATGCTCTGACAGCATGAAGCCATACAGGACCTTCAGGAATGCTCTACAAAACACAGAGAACTGTTAGAACGCACACTGAGATAGATGAAAGGTTGGTAGCATTTGCAGAAACAACTTAAAATGTAGTAAGCCTCAAACTGTACATGCTGGGTGTAGCAGCCTACAATAACTGATATCTGCAGGGGCTTTTCCATGGGGAAAGGCTGGAAGTCCTTGATCATACAAGGAATCAACTATTCTCAAAGTGGTACCTGGAAAATGAATAGTCTCAGGTTGAGGAAGACTATACATGCTCATATTTCTGTCACATGCTGTGTTTCTAATGTGCACCTGCTAGCTCTTCTTACACTGCTCATCTTCAGAGGTTAGAAACTTACAGGGCTTTATGATTAAACAGGTGAGTTTTTTTTTTAACTGTGTGAAGAAGGAATGGCTGGTGTGCAGTTAGCACAGTGAGATCAGCTCTGCCAGCTGTAGCTGTGGAAGGGATGATAGAAAGTTCTTTGGTTCTACAGACAGACTGAACTCACTAAATTACTTATATGAGCTCTTCCTCTCCCTACAGGTTTCTAACATTTGCATCCTCCCTCTTATGAGGAGGAAGACTGGTTGTCTGATTGTCCCAGAATTAAAACTGCAGCAAACATTCAGTCATTTTTTCTGATCTTCACTGTCCCTGTGCTACTTGTCGTTGTAGAAAGGAACTGAATGTAAGAAAAAGCTCTAGAAAGAGTAAAGATACTGTGGAACTTTAGGTTCATTGGTTTTGAAAACAAAGGCATGCAAAGTGCTCTACTCAAAGGCCTATGTTTTCATTAGGAGAATGACAGTACCAAGGTTTGCACCAGGCTCCATAAAGCATTACATATACACAAGCTTATCTATCACAGTGGAAAAATCGCTGCAGGAGTGTATGATTTCTCTCTCTCTTCCTGACCCCAGGCTGTATTCTTGTTCTTCCTTTGCCAGCCATGCTATGATCCCTTTCGTCAGTTCATGGAAGTTTTTGTACATCAGAGCCTTCAGTCTGTTGCTCCCACAGCAGCCACATGCTAAATGGAGAAACTACATTTTCAGAGCACTGGCAGTAAAATATGTTTCTTTGATGTTAGAAATACACCTCCTACTTCACAGAAATAAAAGCTGTGGATTGTCACATCTAATGTGCCAGACTATTTTATTTCAACAGTTTAGAAGGGAAAAATGTTTTTGTTTAAAGCAGTCTCAGGCTGAGCCATGCTCAGCTGTTCTTTTGGAGTAGCAGAGATCCAGGAAAGGGAGATAGATGAATAAGAAAAATTGTTAACTTGCTGTGGCCAGCAATTTACTTACCAACAGTGCTATACAGGTTTCTTAGAGAACTGTTTTTTTAGTTTCTTGTGTAACTTCCACTTCCTTTTTTTGTTTCTGGTAATGTTAAGGGTTGCATCCAGGGATGTATTCAGAGAAACATACATAGCAGAGGAAGCAGTGCAAGGTTCAAGCAGGACCTTGTGCTTCCTCCTACCTGTCAGGAAGCCTTCTTTGATAGGGAATGTCACCTCATGTGACTAAGTCTGTTCCAAATGGAAGAACCAGGTCAAAGCAGTAACCTAGACAACTCCAGTGTTACAGCTAACACTACTATTTTTATATCTTCTACTGAGAAGGGAATAGTTACTCCCTTACCTGTTTTATTTTTTTTTTTCCCACTGGGCTTCTTTTAAGCAGGTGCTGTCATGTAGTTGGTGTTTGTCAGCTCCACCAATAAGCAGAGAACTCGAGGTGCTAAAGGTTTTCTTCTGGCTTCAGTTGCAATGAGGATAGAGGATGGGATTGCAGCTATTATTTTTTCTTCCTTTTTAATATTGGACCTTTTTTCTGTTTGTTTCTTTTAGATGTTTGTGGTACTGACATGTAACCTGGAAAATGCTCATCTGAGCAGTTTACTCAGAACATAGTGTAATATTTATGTTTTTATGTTTTCAATAAAAATAGTGGTGCTGGGTATACTTTCAAATGTAACTAGGAATTGGCTGTATTTATCTAGCTAATTTTTAGAACATTGAGATAACATGCCCCAGAACAGCAGGTTTACATTCAGCTTTGCAAATCAGGAAGAGCATTGCAAGAGGAAATGATGGGCTCATTATGGATGAGTTCTAAAGAGCCTCTGAGCAGAAGGTTTACAGCACCATTGATTGCACATGATCAGAGATGGCTGTAACTTGTGGTTATGTGGGAAACTCACCGTAAATCACCCTAAGATCAGAATCTTGCAAACCCATACAGGAATCTGAACTGAAAAATTTTCATTATTGATACACGTGATCCTGACACAGTGACTGTTATTCATTTTACATGTTGTCAAAAAACTAGAAGGATAAACAACTTCCTAGCATGGCTAGAACCGAGGCACTGTAGTGTTCATAGAGGTTTCAGCAACAAGAATTTTGAATTTATTTTTCCTTTATGATGTCAGGAGTAACATAAAATTCTGTATTTATGTTTGAAAGCAGTCTCAGTTTTAAGTTCAAACCAGCTGTACCCTGAGGCTGAAACATGGCCATGTTTTGGCAGCAGGGAAGACTGCCATATGTTGCAGGAATAAAGAAATTACACTGATGCCAATCTCTAAAGTCAGTCTTCTAAAAAATATATAAGGGAGTATATTTGTGGCTATATAAGCTTTTATATATAGAGAGAGTAAAACAGCTCGACAAGCCTTTATTTAAGGACAATTTTTCTGTCTCTTTAGCAGTCACACTCTTTGTAAATGCTGCAAGCCACAATTCACTATTTTTCTTGATAGAAGTTGTATATAATACATAAATCCATTGCATTTCCCTGTTACACACAAGTGCTTGCTCTCTAGCTCCTAGCTTTCAATAGCCATAGGACAATTCCATTCTTTAAATAAGTTCTTACTTATTGACTGGCTTTTAGTGAGCACATACTGGAAATAGGTAAGAAGATCCTTTTTTCAGGAGTCATTCAGTCAGGCCTCCAAATGAGACCGTGGTTCTGGAGGCTCTGGACTTGGCTGGCAGCAACATGACATACCCTTTCCTTTTTAAAGGTCAGTATAGGTTGTTCATTTGTAGCTCTCATGGGTGACTTCCAATGCTTTTAAAATTGGCAGTAGCTTGTTTAAGTGCCAGGAGTATGTCAAGGATCTTTAAACACAACGATTTGTATCCTTGATATGCATATAATAAAATGCACTGTAGTATCTATTCTTACAATGCAGTGGTTCCAAACCTCATCTATTGCAATGTAATGCAGAACAAAGATCCATTACAAAATATGGATCGCAATCATAAACTTTGTTTCCTGTTGTAAACACCGAAGCTGCTGTTTTTCATTGCTGAAGAAGGACTCCTACTGATCCATAAAGCAGACTCCTGAGCAGTTTTAAATTCTCTCCATTTACCAGTATCCTGAGATGCATTTGTTAGATTGCTAAGAATTTACTTAGAACAGACTATGGATTCCACCAACATTATCTTTTAATGTTCATAAAACATATGGACATTAATGACCATTTATGTCCTTGAGCTCTTGAAAGAAATTATCCAGAGGTGCAATAAATTTGTTTTGAAGCAGAAGTCTTACTATTGAGTAGGTCAGTAGTTTCCAGGTAAACATTTTCTTGCCCAGCGGTGATAGCAGTCTTCAGACTTCCATTTTTTGACAGTCTACAGGCTAAGTTCTTCTGTATCTCCTGTGCGAACAGGTTTAGCTGGCTTTGCACTTAGGACACCAATTCATTTGCTTTCTTTGTATATACACACTTTGCCATTTCCACTTTTTCTTGTAAATTTTCACAGTATTTTGCATCTGAGAAAAAACACTGGCTGTTCCTTTCTGTAATTTTTTCAGAGTGAGACAGGGATCTCCTATGAAGTTGTTAATTGCTTTTTATGGACCTTCATCTCATCAGACACAGCAGAAAATTTCCTTGTGCTATTCTGAAAAGAACAGTTTAGTTCCAGGACAATTTCCACCATTGGTCAAGATATTTAATGCTCCTCCTAATCCATATATATGCTCCTCAGTCAACCTGAACAGCTCAGCTTTACTAGCAAATGGCAGAGTCATGTTTTGTAATATGTTTTCAGACACTTAAGAAAGTTCAGTGGTCAACGATTTTTTAAAAGACAAAAAAGACTCTGCTACAACTAATGCAAATACATTATCTCCTGAACAACTGGTAGATAGGAGGCCACCTATAAAATATGTATAAGATGTCAACATCTGTTGCTGCTTCAGACAATTCTCACTAACTGAGTCTTGTGTTTTGACCACAACATTCATTTCTCCTGTAAATGTATTTGGATGATAGCATTGTGCCAATAAGCAGCTTTCTTATGATACAGTTTTGCATGGATACATCATTTGTATTAGCAGTACTGACCAAATGGCTAGTTGTGCCATGAAGTTTTTCTTTGGCACATTCAAAACTGAAACTATGTTTTTTTCTTGCCAGAGGAACCTTGGTTTCTTACAGATCTGTATGTACTTTTTTTTTTGGTAATTTCTCCTTGATTTGCAGATCTGTTTTCATTGTTTCATTACTTTCATTAATTGTGAATGGTTTAGTGATTGTTTTCACTTCTTTTTCCATGGTGCTCATTATGTCAATATAATCTGCAATCTATTCTTCCCAGAATGTCAGCTTTCCTGTACAGGCTTCATGAATTTTCGGTGGAAATATAGGTTCCATTTTACTCTTGTGCAGCAGTGCGGTCTGCTTTTAACTGCTCAAACTCTTCAGTATCTTCCTTAATAATAGCTCCTTTGGCAACTGCAGGTTAACTTCAGGTTTCATCATGTTTTTGCTCTGTAAGCATACTCCACTGGGCTCAATTTTTCCTCAGGATTTATAGATGTGGGAGAAACTGTGGCTGTTATTAATGTTTTGTTCTCCAAGAGAATCTTGAAAGATTCTGTTAAGATTCTCCATGTCTTCTTCCACAAAGGGAGTAATAGCTCTTTCATGGGTCAGAACAGATTAGTTAGTATTTTCAGATTCACAAGCTCTTTTATCAACTGCCCCAAACTATAGTGTTTTTATTTCTTGCAAGTTTATATTCCCAATTCTAACAAGCTCTTGGTCATCTGCTTAAGTTATTTTCATATGGCTGGTAAAGGAAAAAAAAGTAGGATCAACTGGAATATGATTCATGTAAGTAGATGCAGCAGTTCTTTTTTTCTGCACCTTTTTGCAAGATTTGGTAGACTTCAGTTTTGTTGTGTGCAGATACTTCTTCGAAGCCTTTCCCATTTACGCCCGTCTTGTTTATGGGATCATCAAATATCTGCAGTCTTTTGCTACTGCTGGGAATAGGATTCAGAAGTTCAAGAAGCTCTTTATTATATATTTCCAGAAAAGAAAATTTTACAAAAAAGAATAAAAATCAGTATCAATCTCTGTGACTTTTTCTGATACTCAATACAATGTATCACTAGACTCTTTTCAGTGGTTCCCATCAACAGGTTGAGGAGCAGTAGCCATAAATTGAAACAAATTGAAGGAAGTTCCACCTCATCATCGGGAAGAACTTTACACTGAGGGTGGCAGAGCACTGGAACAGGCTGCTCAGGAAGGTCATGGAATCTCCCTCTCTGGAGACATTCAAAACCCACACCTTCCTGTGTGGCCTGCTCCAGGTGACCCTGCCTTGGCAGGGGGTTGAACCAGATGATCTCCAGACGTCCCTTCCAACCCTAACGATTTTGTGATTCTTTGATTCTGTGTACCTGGAAATAAATCCTCTTCCCAAGCATGTTCTTCACTGGGGCTTCTCTTAAATTGTGAACATCTTTCCAAAACCAGTTTGGCCATAAATGATCAGCATACAGCTGTATCCATAATAACTTCATCCAAAATGTGACAACACTCCTGTACATATCGGTTGTCCATTTTTTTTCTTGTTTGAAAGGCTACAGTCTACAAAACAGAGGCACTTGCTTTAAATCCTAAGGCATTAAAAAGGCCTGCACCACACCACCACCTGGATGTTCTTGCCCTTTGTATTCTTCATGTAGTCACTTCCCTGGAGGTAGAAGACATGCTGGGTCTCAGAGCCAATCTGCCAGGCAATGAGGCAAAGCACTGACTGTCTCATAATACTTTTTTCATTCACTGAAGGTCCAGCCAACTGCCCTCTGCCCAGGCTCTGCTCACCTCAGCCCCCAGCACTCTGCCTCCTGCAGTTCTGCACTCCAGCTCCTGCCAAGTTCCTAGTTACAGTGGCTCAGAAGTGTTTTAGGGAGTCACCATTTGCCTTGTCACGTCCACACTGTGCAGTGCAGCAACGTGTGGATATGTTTAAGCCAACACCAATCAAAATAGCCCTGGAATGAAAGGTACTGTAACCACAACAATTTTGTGTTGTGTGTGAGTTAACTGGCCCTGGTATGAAGCATTGGCCTTGTCTTTATGTCTCTGTTTTGAAACAGAAATGGGCCTCAGCCTGGTTTTGCACTGTGTCAACACCAATCTGCTTGACACTTGACTTGGGGAAGCTTTGCTTTACCATCCAAAACACTCCATTTACTGTAACATGCTTCATGCACTCTCTGAATCAACTTTCCAGTTGTTACTGTCTGCTCTGCAGATGAGGAATTGGGAGTATTTCTAGATGCCTTTCCTATACAGCAGAACAAAATCGTCTGTCAGTAGGTTTAACTGAAGGCTCACACACTGCAAAATGTCTTAGGGAATTGTCATATGAGAAAAGCTTGATCTCCTCTGATGTAAAATTTAATATGGAGGTATGTTGGAGATGGAGGCAGAGATTTTTGGAATCTACCGTTTTGTATTAACTGCACAGAATCAGAAACCAGAAACCGATTCCTAAGAAAATCCATCAGCAAGATGCAGACTCCGCTCAGAACTAGAGCTGCTCCACGCAATTTTCAAAATGGTATTTCCCCCTGTATATACTAAATCACTGCCCAGGTGCTCTGCCTACAAACTCAGTGCTTCTTAAAGGGCTCAGCCAGGCCTTCTCCCTCTCTCAAGGAGGGAAGCGGGGCTGCCCTCTCTCCCTGGGGCACCGGGGCTGCGCTGGCCGCTCTTCACCCCCGGGCCCGGCTCTCCTGCCCCTCCTGCCCCTCCTGCCCCTCCTGTCCCTCCTGCCCCTCCTGTCCCTCCTCCGCGGCAGGTGCGGCCCTGCCGGGCGGGCGCCGCGCACGGGGCGGGGCGGGGCGGGGCGGGCAAGCTCCTCCTGCTCGGGCACCGGAGCGGCACAGCCGGGACGGCGGCTCTGCGGCGCCGGAGCTGCTTCCCGGGGCTCGTCCCGGCGCTGCCGTCGGAGCGGGGCGGGAAGGGAAGGGAAGGGAGGAGAAGGCGGCGCTGCCACCGCCGTGCGCGGCCCCGGCACCTGCGGCGAGGTGAGCGGGCGGCCGGGCCCGGGGCGGCGCCTTGCCCGGCGTTACCTAACCGGGACCGCGGCACCGCGGCACCGGGCAGGGGGGCGGCCCGCGGGTCGCGACCCGCCGCTCGGCACCGCTGCCCTGGGCAAAGGGGGCTGCGAAGGGGAAGGCAGGGAGGAAGGCAGGGAAGGAGGGAGAGGGCGAGTGTCCCCGTTGCCACGGAGACGGGTCAAGCGGCACCTCGGGCCGGCGGGGCGCCCCCCGCCGCG
>JAWWTY010000106.1:75943256-75974040 GCA_035222235.1 Margarornis squamiger | reverse complement strand
GTGTGTCCCCGTTGCCACGCAGACGGGTCAAGCGCCACCTCGGGCCGGCGGGGCGCCCCCGGCCGCGGCCCCGCGCGGGAGGCGGCGTGACCCGCACCCCGCGGGGCCGGGGGCCGGGGGCCGTGATCCCCGCGGGGCCGGGGGCCGTGATCCCCGCGGGGCCGTGCTCCCCGCTCCCCGCGGGGCCGGGCGGGGCCGGGCGCGGGGGGCTCGGTCCGTGGCGGCCCCGCCGAACATGGCCCTGCCGCCGCCGCCGCGCTGCGAGCCGCGCTCCTCGCGTGTCCGCGCTTGAGGCTGCGGGTCCGGGGAACAAAAGCGAGCTCTCGCTCCTCTCCGGTGCTTAAACATACGAGGGCTCGCAGCTGGAAATGATCTGTGCGCCTGGATTGCTGGAGCGTCAGATCTGCAGCCCTCGGAATTTAAAAGGTGCTGCTCAGGTGGTTGTAGCGCAGGCTGGGGGCAGGTTTGTTTCTCGGCACGAAATGTCCTGTTTGGTCAATGTGGAGCGCTTCTGGCGAAAGAAATCTCGGGTCCCCGCGGTGCTGCGGGTTGCGGAGGGCTCGCTGCTGCCAGGTTCCCAGGCCATCGAGGAGCGTGGGATTCATCCCGCGGGGCGCGCCCGGCTCGTCTGTGCCGGCTCCGGCGGAGTCGGACTGGCAGCTGATCCATAAGTGACACACCTGGTCCGTAAGTGACACACCGAGCACTGGGAAGCAGCGTGCTTGGCACCAGGCACCGCAGGGAAATGTGAAAGAAATGGAGCTACAGCTTAAATCTTGGTCGGTGAGATAAACTGCAGGCGTTGATGTCAGCAAATAGCGTGACTGCATTTTTTTAAAGCGTGTTATAAGTTTTTCCAGTTTTGTGGGGCTAGGAGATACCTTAAAAATGTTTCAGAAGCAAGTCGAGGTTAGCCTTATTTGCGTAAATGTCCGTGGCAGCGTCTGTTCAGTCGTGAAAAGATCAGGAGCAGACCTAGAGGCCACAATCCTGTTAACTGTAGCACATAGGGTAAAGGGTTTCTGTAGCCTTGCCAATTCCTGTTGATTCTGGGATCTGCTTCCATGAAGCAGTTGGCAGGGGTAAGACCGCTGAGGCGTGTTCAGTTGTTTAGAGCTTTTATCCAAAACCCGTGTTTGCTGGTTTAAATAGATCCTGCAGAAATCCAGTGATGTGCTGAATAAGTAATAGTTACCACAGATGCTTAATAATCCAGCAATCTATAGCTACGCAGTCACATCTCTTTGTGTTGCTCAAGTTTACAGATGATCAAAGAGGAATTTTTACTTAACTTTGAAAGTATTCCAGAAAAACTCCTTTAATCTTTTGTCTGCTGTTCAGATTGTGAATCATTTGACAGCATCTGTAAAGCACTTTACAGTTATGTATGAAGGACTAAGCTAGGTATGGGTATTCTGAGAAACTGTTAGAGAATAATAAGCTCTCACTTTAGTAGGATACTAAAAATAATGCAGTCTTACCAATTGATGCCTCTTAAGCATATGAATTATTTATTTTTTTTTAGGTACCTACAGTGTTTATAAAAATACTGTGTTTTATTTAACAAAAGTCCATGTCATTTCCTGTATAAACATGCTTGGAGAAATGTGGATTTGCACACCTAATGAGTTGGCAGATGGGGGAAAATTGTACTCCTAATATTTCAAGGGGGTAAGAAGTTGCCTCAGGGTTTGTTCAAAAATGGTCCAGTTAGATTGGCAAGTATACCTTGCATTCAATTCCAAGCAAGAGCAAGTGCTTTTAAGGAAGGGAATTTTAATAGGGAAACTGAGGTGTTGCTTATTTCACATTTTGTAGCTTGGCATGTTATATAAACCACACATAATAAGAGATTAGGCACTGTCTTTACTGTTAGAAAACAATGTAATATTCTAAAAGTAAAGGTAGCTGTGTAGAAATTAAATTTCTGGATTTATTTTTATGAAAGCAAGGTTGAAAGTGACTGAACTTCAAATTGGCCTGGAACAAATCTTGTAGAATCTTGCCTTGGACAAGAAACCTGAGATTCCCTGAGGTCTTCTAGTGGAATTTTAATCTTTTTCATGGCAACACCAGTTAAAAGTCTGTGTACTGCTAAACGTATAAGGGAATTTGGCTCAGGATTTGAGTTTGAACATAAAAAGAAATGTGAGTAACATCAAGGAAGGTGGTTTTGTTTTGATTTTTTTTTATCTCTTTTTATTCAGGGGAGCAATACATTTTGAGTTTACAGTAAGGGGAAGTATGGTTGGAAGATCTGTAGCAGATGGAAATTCATGCTTGCATGGGTCATTTCTTCACTGGGTACCTGCATAGTAAACTAAGCAAGATTTGACCAGAGAAAATGCTGTATTCATTAAAAAGAAGGACTTTTTTGTTATCTGTGTTTTTGATTCAGACTGTTGCTTCTGCCCGAAAAGTCAGAAATTGATATAATGTAGCTTCTGACACTGATGATCAGCTTCTACAATGCAGCAAAAAGGAATGTATTCAATAAGAAATTCATGGCACTGCTGTAGTGGTTTTGATCATCTCTGCTGACTGGAATATGATTAACTTAATGGCCAAGAATGACAGTAATTCAATGCCACACTAGTGTGGGAAAGTGATGATTATAAATTGAACTAGAAATGGGAATTGGATTAAGTGAAAAATGAAATTAATTTAATCACTTAGGTGAGAACAGTTGACAGGGTTATCAGGAAAAAACTAGCCAAACAAAAATACCATCCACTCTAATTGTGCTCATCTACAGTAACCCCATAGTTGTCTCACTTTAATTCTTTTATTGTAAAGAAATTATCCTTCATATTTCTCATCCATCTAAGATTTTCTTAGGATACTTGCCAGTGTGTTCTGTGCTCTGAAGACTTCAATTACTCAAGAATTGATTGCAGGGGATGGAGGGGAATCTTGTGTTCAAATTTTTGTATCTCTCTTTGGAGACAGAGGACCAGTGCCAAAAGGCTGGAAATTACAGAGATTTTCCTAAGAAATTAGTAAATTTTTAGAAACCTGAATTTTGATTTTAACTGTTTATTCACCACAAAAAAATTACTGACTGGTAGTGGTAGTATCTCCACTCAGTTTCTCGAATTATCTGACATTTATACTTAATAGTGGAAGACATAAGATCCTTGACATAGTGATTTTTAAATCTTGATTTCTTTTGTTCTGACTTTGGCCTTTTGACCACTTAGGAGTTAAAATGAGGTCTGCTTTTTTGTCATTCTGTATGCACACTATATTGCAACAGTGTGTGCTTGTAGATGGGATGCTTTTACTTCCAAGAGATTTTTTGAGTTTTACTGTCAAATTTTGATTACTGAAAATGAGTAAAAAGTAGAAACTTTTCACAGGATCTCATATGCAAATTTTAAATTAATTTTTTAAAAAACATTTTGCCTTGTGTGGGTTTTATTCCTGACTGAATTTTGGGCTTTGAACAGTTAGAACCTTCATTTTGAAAAGAAATGTGCTTAGGAGAGCATTTTTTGAGGGGCGTACCTTTGAAGTCTGAAGAAATTCTGAGGACTAGATCCAACTTTGGGAGACAGTTTCAAGAGAAGAAAATGAAGCAATGATGGAGTTTGACAGCTTAAACTGGGAGACCAGGACATCTTTGAAACTCCTGGTTCTGTGTGATCCCAGTTGGACCAGTCACCCTGAATCTGCCTGATCTTTATAGATGGGCAGATGTCTAGTATAGGTCAGAAAGGAGCTGAAGCAGTTTCTGGGCAGGTGTAAGTCTGTGTTCTAGGCTACAGTCTTTTGCCATTTCCATCATTCAAGGAGGATCTTTGTGCTCTTGACTACTGAGTATCCTGGCCAGGAGTGGGATTGGAAAAATGTTTTGTCAAGATTTTATCAGACTTGTGTTTTAGTTGCACTTTTAACTGTGGAAAAACTTGAACATAGCAAAGAGTTGACACTAAAGTCCTTTACTAGCCTTGCTGTGAACCTGCAGTTTGGCTTCTTTTCTAGGGAAGGAGTTTTGTACAGAGGAGGTACCTGAATTAGAATGTCTTTTGTGCTTCATGCTGTCAGTGGCAGCTAAGTCACTGAAAGGGCAGATACCTTGTGGGAACTGGGGTAGGAGTAAGGGTTCCATATGCCTACACACATTGCTAAGTCTCTGAAATGTCTCTCCTTTGTATTGAGAAAGTAAAGATGTAATTTCAAAAAGTGACATTCCAATAGTGAATGCCATGCAAATTCCAGTCACACTGATTCCTGTTTGAAGCTACTGACTTTGATATCAGCAGTTGGAGGTTTCTCTGTGATGAGAAAGCAATAAAATATTTAAACAGTTATGAGTAAAGTATATCAGAGGCTTCAGAACATCAATAATACTTAGGAATGCATGATTTTTCTCTAAGTTAGGTGACTACTCTGAACAGTTATGTAAATTGAGAATGTGTTCTGCCAAAATTTCTGTAGCAATATGCTGCAGCAGTTTAGAAGAGCTATAATCATAGGGAATGAGCTTTGTAGGGGGATAAATATTGTAAATATTTTGATTCATCAGTACTTGAAGGTTATGGCTGTTCTGAAGACTGTCTTTTGCTGCAACCATCTGTCTTTATTTTTCCTGACAGGAGCAATGTGTATAGTGGTGGGTTTTGAAAGTATAGATATTGTAATGCTACACTGTAATTTACTGTTGTGTTTTTTCTGAATACTGTGATTAGAATGCATGTTAACATCATGTATTTCTCCCCTGACAGCCTAAACTTGTTCAAATTTTCCAAACCCCCTGTGCCTCCAGAATAACCTTTCATTCTACTCTTCAGTAATAAATCTTTTGAAAAAATTTGCAGCATCACTAGCTTGCATGACAGGGGGCTTTTGTTTTGAAAGTATATCTAAGAGTGATTGAGGTCCGTTTCTGCAGTGTTGATAAGACTTGATTTCTGTCCTTTATGTTTGAGGTGTTTTTAATGATTGCTTAAGTGAAAACAGCATTGCTTAGATGAATAAGAAATTTTAAAGAGGACATGAGCAGGCTTATGGCCTTATTATGTCTGAAACATTTTCCATCAGGTTTCCCTTCAGGTTAAAGTAAAAGAGCTCCTGCCCTTTATAAGCTAAACTGTGCCTCTACCTGGCTTATCAAGACAGAACAGATAAAAACCTGTCATTGAAGAAATGTCATCAGGGTATGTGGTATGTATGCTTCCCAGGTTTATTTTTTAAATTCTCTGAAATTTATATTAATATTTTTTTCCCAATAGCTACATTTATAAGAAGACCATGGCTTGAATAATATTTTTCCTGATCTAATACAGATTTTAAAATGTTGTATTTAAAGCAATAGTAGATCATCATAAGGTTCTCCCTTTGAAGGGATACATCTTCTGTGGTTTTCCTTTTTACTGTGTTATACTTAGTTTTGAAAGGCCCCTTTCAGTCAGCGACCTATATTTTAGTTGCATAAAACAACAAAAAAAGAAAGAACTGAGGTGATGTTTTCAGAACAGAACTGGGACTTTGACTTTAGTGAACTGTGGAGATCAAAATAGAGGTCTCAAGAGCTAAAGGCTGAACCAGAGTGCTGATTTCTTTAGAAGGGATAACAGTCCCTGTTTTGTGGGTTTGGTATATTCCTTAGCTGAACTTCCTTTTCTTCCTTTTTCTTTTGTTCTCTTTCAGTAGAAAACTCAGGCAAACAAAAAGGAAGGGAACACTACTCCCTTCTGGCAGGGTCTTAGTGCATCAGCACTGCAGACTGCCCTGGAGAGTGTGCCATACCCCCGCTGTGCTGAGCTTCCCATCCACAGAGAGGTTACCTTAAAGTACACTCAGGATCTCTTGGGATCTGTGGTGACTTCTGCATACAAATGCACCTGCTGTATTTCCTTGTTGGGAAAGTGTGTAGGAAATTGAATGATGGCAATGCAGCTACGAAGTCTTGTCTATTTACTTTTCATATATGTGCTCCGTCCTCCAAACAGAATCACAGAAGTGCAAAAACATAGGTTTTGCTAAAAGGTAAATAGGAGGACTGGATGTGCTTTGCTTGCTTACTTGGGGAGAATAACTATGAATGGGGGTGGAACAGAAATAGCAAGTCAGCATTAGAGAGTAAGTCAACTCCAAAATATTTCTGTAGCCAGGGCTGACTACCTGACGCTGGAAGCTCTCCTGGATCAGTGTGACTGGACCCTCAAGTATATACTCAGTTTGAAACATGCAATTTAATTTTTTTAATATTTTTTTCCTTGTATTAGGTTTGTACATTTTCTTTTAAGACCTTTTGATCAGGTCCATTGTGTGTAATGGAGTTAGATTCTGTGCTTCACATCTTTGGATGTAAATGACAGCAGATGAGAACAAGTCATACACAAAACTAGTGTAGTTTATACTCCTCACAGCTGTTCATATTTCCCCAGGATTCTAAATCTGGCATAGTGCAACTCTACCTTAAAGGTGGGAAAGCTGATAGACCGGCTATTTGAATTTACTCTCTTTACTAACTAGAACTAACTCTTGCACTATGGACTTGCATTGATTTTTAGTGGTGTTGGTGGATAAGTGAAGAGAATTAAGGCTCTAGAAAGTGAACCTTGTCAGTTTTAATTTGTGGCAGTTTAAGACATAAGTACCTCCAGCTTTCTACTTCCCTCTGCTCGTACAGGAGAGCTGGAGGAATAGAGCAAGTGTCTGCACTTTGTCTGGTTGTAGGCACTGTCACGGGATGTCAGTATGAATTTGTACTGCAGTGCCTATGGGATGGTGGTAATGCAAGTGTCACCTGTGCTCTGGGGCAATAATTTATGGCAGAGCACGGAGCATACAGGAGAAGGGGAGCTGAAGTGTCTTCAGTGGCATAGGTTGCTTCACTGAATTACACATTTTGTTTCTACATTTTGTCCTGTTGCTGGCCTGTGTATTCTGGAAACCCAAGGAATGAATTTTCATGGGCTGTGTCTTTAGTTCCTGAGGTATTTATTCTTTGGCCTGGGTAATAAGGGAGATTACTGCGAGATCACCAAGTAGCCCACAGCAAACCATTCCGAACCCTGAACACTTGAAAGGAGAGTAAAAAAAAAAAAAAAAAGTGGTAGTATAGCAATGGTGATCTAAAGATATAAGAGAGAAGGGTGGGGTTTTGTCTTTTGTTTGGAGGGGGGGAGTTTGTTGTTGGCTTTTTTTTTGTTTTGTTTTCTGAGCTAGTTGGCATAGTCTGGGAAGGAGGAAGAAAGTGCAAGGCTTCCAAACAGAAGTGTTTCTTTTGCTTAGACCTGAAGAAGACACAGAAGCCTAAACACTTGTCTATTCGTTTTTTAATTCAGTTTCTTCTTCTGATTAAAGGTCTAAGATGAAAAATTATTTTAAATCTTAATTTTAGGTCTTTGTCCTTGAAACAGCAGTTTTTCTCCAAATAAAAGTTGTGTCTCAGGCTAAGGAGGGTGGAGAAAGGTTGAAGAAAATTTTGAGCTTTAAATTCAGAATTTTCTGTTTGAATGGAAAAAAAGCTCCTCTCTATCTGTTCTGTTAGGCTTATTTTCCATCTGTTTATCTCTGATACATTTGAAAACTGTCAGAAAGAACAGACGTTATCAGAAAGTTCCATCTAATTCGTTTATTGCACCTGGTGCACCTTGTCTGGTTACATAGTTGACAACTTTAAGTGTTGTGTATCAGTCTCTCCTTGCCTTTCTCTCATGTTTTCACACAAGATGTTCTTCAGCAATACTGGCTTGAGGTACTCGTGATCCCTCTGCCCTCCTGCTGCAGCTTATTGCTCTGGTGTTTTGGGGCCATCACTGTTTGTGGAGGTGTACAGTGCATTGGTTCACCAGCATGTCTCTTAAAATAGAAATATGAAACTAATAAAATAAACCAATCCCCCCAAAAAAATTAAAAAGCAACCCCACAGAAGTCTCTTTTACACTTAAACCAGGTCAGGCAAGAGAAGGAAGTGTAGAAGCCAGCATTGCTGCTGAACTTGTACCCATTCTATGTTGAAAGAAGAGAAATATTTGAAAGAGAATATATGCAGAGGAGAGTAAGGCATGTTGACTGTAAGTGCTTCATTTTCTTTTATACAGTAGGGGGTAAAAGGTGTTAAATTAGTGGTTTTATTTACCAAATTCTTGCTCTGAATTGTAGTAAACAAATGTTTACGCTGCAGCTTGCAATAAATAAACAGAAGGGTGTTTGGAAACCCCGATCAGCTTTTGTGTAGGAGAGAGCAGTCATAACAAACTGGTGCTGTGAGAAACTGAAAACAAATAAAAGATGGGTTGTTATTCATGGTTTACAAAGGCAGAAGAGACTGTGAACAAAAGAAGCAAATCATTTTCAAATACTGAAAAACATTGTTTGTGAACCTGGGATAAATTTCAGTAACATTTCATGTTCTCCTGTTTTCAGTTTTTAGAAGATCTCAGGAAAAGAAAGGCAGTGATTTTAACTAACTCCACCCTCAGACAAGGGTGAAAATCTTCAAATACTGCATTCAATACTGCTGTGAGTCTTTTGTATCTCCCCAAGGTATTTCCAAGAAAATTTCCTGCCTGTTTCTGAGTGTTAACAATCTTGCAGTCACTTAAAATGTTATTCTCTCTCTATGAGAAACAGACTTCAATAACCACATCTACATGATAGTAAATGTGGGAAATAATTGAGTCGTAATAGTATTGCTACATTGGATTTCAAATCCTCTCTGAGAAGGTTTGTATTGCCAGTAGCACTTACTGAAGGAATTTCATAAATACCTAAAGTAAATAGCTTTTATTTCTAGTTAGTCTGCAGTTTGTGCACTTTCTCTTCTGGAAGTGGGTGGGAAGAGCCTTTATTTGGTTATCTTGGAATTGGTATAAATTAGAGGTTAATATATAAAAAAGAGGTTAAAACGTAGATTTCATTATCAAATGTAACAAAGAGTTGCTTGAGAGCAAGCTTTGAAGCCAAGTCCTAGTGATGATGGAACAGCTTCTGTCTGCTCACTGATTGGCAGTCAGATCTATGAGTTAAAATGCTGCAAGGTGGGGAAAGATCTTTAGACCTATTTTTGCATTATTTATTTATTTATTGGAAAACAGTTGTATCCTGATTTGGTAGGGGTGACTGTAGTATTGTTGGGTAAATGAATAAACTTGGCCAAAGCAAGAAGTCAGTCCTTTGTTTCATTATAGTGACTCAGGTCATCTGGATGCAGTCCTACACTTCTTGGCTGCATTAGGTATGTTACTGTCCAAAGATGGAAAAGAAGCAGTGAGTCTGTGCTTAGAGTGATGGATCATGTACAATACAACTGCTCAGTTTGTTGGCAAGGTGAGAAGCAGTCTGTCCCCTGCAAATTCTCTGATTCAAATCTGGCTTCTTGTGTGTGCCATTTGGTAAATAAAAAGCAAACACAATTTAATTATCCTCTTAGTCCTTGGATCTCTCTGCAATATCCTTATGCTTGGCCATTGGAGCAGATGGATGGGTGCTTCAGGACATGTTTTTGCCAGTCAGCGTTCTTTGGGCTAGTGTGTTTCTGTTCCTCGCTCAATACATTGATGAATGTTCCAGGTTTTGTACCACTGAATGGCTTTTAATTTTAGCATTGTCAGTCTCAAGCATTCCAACTCTAAAAGTCAGTTCCCAGATATCAGTAATCACATAAATTCAGACACTTTCCATTAGAAGTCAAAAGCCTGATGTTAGATTACTGAGAGAAGCTTGAAAACATAATCTTCAGACCTCTCAAGCTTATTCATTTTTTTGTGAAGTGAGAGCTTCACATGCAGTTTGATTCCAGGAGATGCATTTTTTGACATGGAAGGAAACCACCATGACTGCTTTATTTTGGCTTTTTTGTACCTTAAAATGTGTTTATTTTCTGATCACTGCTTAACTGTGATTGCAACAAAACTATATTCTAGTGTTAGAGACTGAATTAGCATTTTCCTTTCTAAATCAGTCTGTGTACATTTTGATTTAGAAGGTCAGTTGATTTTAGTGGTGTTGTCCCATTGATTCTTGTAGAGATGTATTGACAGTGATATATTGACAGTGATATATTTATTTTTTTTATTTGTTTTGGTCCAAATGTGGAAGCAACCTTAGTAGCTTCCATGTGGGTTAGAGGCTGGGAATCTAAACTAATTAAAAAGTAACTGGAGTAAAGGAAAATATGAAACTGTTGTGATACAGCATATGAAACAGAACAATATAGTAAAATACAGTAATTCAGACTTCTGCCAAGCAAGTTAACTTTATTAAATGTTATAAAGTGCCTAGTATAAAATAGTATTGTTTTGTTGGGCATATGCAGTTTAATTTGATCATTATTCCTTTATGAAATTGATTGTCCCTTTTATGTCAGCAAATGTTGCTTTTGCTTGTTTAAAAGTTCATAGCAGCTGGAATCAAATGCTTTACCCTCAAACAAAAGTGATTATTAAGAAGTTAATCTCAGATCATGCTGGTACCAGCAATATGTAATGTGTTTTAAATTACCAAAAATGTTAATGTGAGATCTTGTAAATAAAGTGCACAGTTAAGGCAATTAACAACATAATACCTAGTCAAGTGAGTTGTTTGATTTAAATTCTTTTCCATGACCAAAAAAATCCCAAACCAACCAACATCTAAATGAAAGAACAAAACCCTGTGTAAGACAAGTCTGCTAACTCTGTGCTTTGAAGTTCTAAAAAAAATTGTGGATCTTTCAATTTTAGTTAGAGTTTTGACTTCTCCAGGTACTTCAATAACGCTTTTAGGAATTAAGGTACTATTTTGACCTTATGTGTGTCCATGAAGAAAAGATTGGGGGTAAGAAATCTCTTCAGGGCTCTTTTGTAGAGTTTTGTTGTTACTGTGTCCAGGAAAATCATTGTTTCCTGGGATATGGTAGTTCTAGTAGCAGGCCACTGCTGTTCCTTTGGTATTTCATAGTTTCCTTCAGTTTTGGTTTCCTTCTCTATCTGGCAATGTAGTTTTGATAGAGATGTCTACCATGGCCTCTAGGACTCCCATCTGGAAACATACCCATTGGGAGGTGCAACTGCTGGCTAAGCTGGCTTTACATTCATCACCATTGATTCGGTGCTGAGAAGTGTCTCTGTTCCAGGGATAGCACCTATTCCCACGTTCCTCAACTATGACTTGCTTGTTACCTGAGTGCCTTTTGAAGTTCTTCCCATCCAAACCCAAAGGCTTGTTCCATGCTAGAATCCTAGGTTTCATAAGTTACCTTCCACTGTGTAAGATGCTCCATTCCTTTTATTGCAAGAAGATCATTAAAATACTAGTGGTTTGTTTTAAAGGTTTAATTTATTCTTTCTTCACTGCTGGAAGTGCTTTACAGTTGTGTATCCTTGGAGAACTGCTTGCCAATAGCTAAGCATCTCATAATTTGCCTAGCTGCATCTGTAGAAATGACCTAGCGTTAATATGTCCCTATTTTTTTTTCCAACATGCAGCAGCATTTCTACTAGCAAGCTATGAACATTGCAATAAGAAGATAAACAGAAATGTAGGCTGTTAAACTATGAATTTAGTCTAATTCTCATTGATGAACTTGACCGAATTATTAATGAATTTGAAAATAACAAGGTTTGACTTCAAATACATAGTAGAATATAAGTTAATGGATACTCAGATTTTTTAATACAGAATACTCAGCATTTGCTGTGGGTTTCCCAGACAACATACTTAGTGGAATTATCTTTCAAGAAGGCTTCTTAGCGTGGCTTAATTCTGATTTGAATCTAATTTGATATTGTAATTTGTTGCCTTTACTTTTGACTCTTGAAAGCATTGTATTTAAAAGGAAAACTTTTAGTGATTGTTGGACATTTATTCAAGGTGCTTTTATTGACCTGGAGTTCTTTTGATTGATGAATGTCTGTCAGAAAACTTTTTGAAAATATCATCACTGAAACTTAAAGAGCAGAGGTATTTTATGTAATTATCAGGAGTCATTCAGGGCTCAACTTACTCCCTGGAACATGGAAGTCTAGTGCAACTTGAGATACTGATTCAGAAAAGACTGGATGTCCTGTGAGTCCTGCATCAGTGCTCTCATCTCCCCAGGAGAGAGTACAGTCTTAGGTACTGCAGGGAATCTGAAATTACAGTAAATTTCTGTATATTATCAAGTGAATTTAAGTCTTAATTTAGTTTAAATGGAAAAATAAAAATCAGTGAATGCATATATTGCTTACAAAGTATTATTTTTCTTTAAAAAGTGAAATAATCATCAAGCTTCATATGAATGGTGGTTGCATCAGGATTGCTACTGAGTTTTCCTGGTCTAAAAAAAAAAAAAAAAAGAGTACTTGCTTATGACAAAGTAACTGCTTAGTGCTATGGTACATTTGCTTTGGATTGATATAATTCTAGACAGGAGTTAGAAGGATTCTTGGATGGTTCCAATAAATGGAAGGACTGAAACTCATCAATGTGCCTGCCCTACTGGGATACCTAGGAGAGATGTGGAGGCATGTGCATTCACTCTGGTTTTGATAGAATTTTCCCTTTTTGCCCTTTCTGTTTCCTTTTATGAGATAAATATCTTCAAGAAGATTGGAATGTAGAATAAATAGGATATATGGGACTAATATGCTCTTGTATGCATACAGCACATTCAGAGTCTTCTCAGCTGTACAACAGAGAATCACACAAAGCACAGAATCATCTAGGTTGGAAAGGACCTCTTGAGATAATTTAGTCAAACCCCCCCATTTAAGTGGGGTCAGCTAGAGCAGGTTGTCCAGGGCAGTGTCCAGAGGTGTTTTGAGTATCTCTAAGAGGGAAGACTCCACAACCCCTCTGGGCCATCTGTTCTGATGTTTAACCATTGTCACAGTTAAAAGTATTTTGTGGTGATCAGCAGGAATGTCATGTGTGCCCATTAAGTTAAAGAAGAAACAGTTTTTTAACTTGAATTCTACATAGCTTTTTGTGGCATTTAATGATTTTAACAAGGTAATTATTGCCCTTAAAATTTTTAAAAATGGAGATGTTTGTTTGTTTTTTGTTTATTTGTTTAAATAATCTAAGAAGCATTGATGCGATATTTGCCTGAAAATGGATCTGAGTCTGTCTCTAATCCTGTATGTACCCAAAGGATTTAAAAGATTATTTCTTGATTGTCTCTTCTTTTCAGAGTATAGACTACATTGAAATCTGATGTTTGCAAACAAGAACTCAAATGTGTCCCCAGTAACCTATTTGATACATTGCTTAATTACAGTGATATTTTACTTTAGTACAAGGTATTACCTAAAAGTGAGTTTCTTAAGATGTGTTGTCAAAGTCACGATTCACACTATAAAATGCATAATATGCATCATCACAATGAATTTTTTTTATACTGTCTTTCTTGACACCTCCCCTCCCTACCCGGCATGCCCCTTCTGCTCTGAGAGGAATTTTTATTTGCTGGATTGACACTGGGTATTAATGACAGTGGTCAATATCAGAACACTTTCTAGGTAGCTGGTCTGAACATCGAATAAAGTCTGTGTTAGGAAATGGAACTTATGTTGAATGAAGGAAGAGAGAAAACAAGGGATCTCCTGTTTCAGTAAAATATGCTCGTGTAAAGTCTAAATGTCATGTGTAAAGCCTAAAAAAAAAAAATCTCTGGATGAATCCATGGAGAGAAAGAATCCACTAACCCTACCATCAACTTGGACATGGCATTCAGCAGTTTTTCTGTGTAAGAGGTCAGGTGTCCTGATGTTTTCCTTTGTGTTCCCAGCAGATATGTGAACCACAGCTTCCTCTGGTAGGGAGTGGGAACTGTACTACTCCCAGCTGTCCTAATGCTTCAAAAGCTCACACTCTACCAAGTTGTACTCAGAGGGAGGAGGGAGAAGGCCACAGTTCCCCTAGTGAATCTGGCCCTTGATACCTGTCTGGAGGTGAGAGCATTTTTCCTTGTATTCATGTGGAAGAGTTTTCTCCTTTGCCTAGGATAAGTTTATACAGTCATGTATATATAGCAAAGCTCCTGCAGTTTCTTGGCTTTGGGGTGTAAAAAAATCCTCTGACTTCTTCAATGCCGCTTTCCCTATCCCGGGTCAGCCTTATATGTGTACTTTAAGGTTATAGCAGTAACAGTGACTGTATAAACATGTTGCAGGCAGTGAATGTAAGAAATAGTGATCTTGCAGTAATAAAAGAGTGTATATGGTGGAAATTCTATTTTTCCCAAGCAATGGGTGCTTTTTTTTCTCTGCAGAAGGCAGTGTAAAACAAGGTAAAGGGGTGGAAGGAAAGGTGACTTTGAAGACTTTACTGCTTGGCTTTTGTGACTGCAATATGTAACAGAACTTGGAGATGGGCAACCCTCTCCATTCTCTCCCCTTACTTCTTGCCCACAAACAATGGCCAGAAGTACATTTGTCTGTAAGTCTTCTTGATTCTGGTCATCTAATTAGTTTTGATTTTCTCTTCTAAACTAGATTTCTTTAATGTTTAAATCAAATCTATCTTTTTGTTATGGAGTGATTTTAATCATTCTGAGTTTGTTGTAAGGAAGAAGTTTAGAATAAATCTGTTTCAGATTTTCAGATCTGTTTCTAAGTTTTGACATAATTTAAGTGTGTAAAAGGGTCCCTAAGGGAGTGTGTATGTCTTCCTGTTACTGTTATCCCTCATTGACTTTAACACAAACATAAAGGTCACATGAGAAAAATTTCACTTTGCTGCTTTTTTTGAAAAATCAAACATTCATGTGTTAGAAGTAATGGAATTAGGAATACCCGTGCCTTTTCTTGTAGTAAGGTGTTTGTAGGGAACTTCAGTTTTGGCATTGGTGCACACAACTTTTTGCCTTTTCTGGCATACTTAGCTTCATGGGCCTGTGACTCCTTAACACTATTTAAAAGGTAAACTAAAGAAAAAAATCTGAAAGAACTGTACTGAATGCATGGAACAGCAGCATAATTGCAACCATTAACACTAAAATCTGCTGCTCCAGTAAACTGTCACGGATTATTCACTATAATCCAGTACAGTCTTCTGAAGGTGAAGGCAAATGTTCTGCAGATGTTTCTCCACAAAAAAGATGTCAGAGTTCGTGATCTTGTTTTTTGTTGTAAAATTTAGATGGAATGGGCTCCAACAGACTGATTCTTTCAGTTGTTTTTGTCTAAATCTGATGGTTTTGTCACATTTGGGTTTTAGTCCAGGATTTTCCCTGACCTTGGCTCTTTGTCTTTCTTCTTTCTGTGCCTTCCCCCAGTATTCACTCTGAGTTTCTTGTCCAGCAATTGGAATTATTCTCAGCAGAACTCTGTCTTCTCTTCCCGTGATTGTGCTGTAGAAAAGTCCATCTCAGCTATTTTGCTATTCCATTGTTTCCCCTTCCCCTTTGCAAAAGAGGAAAACCAAGAAACAACTGGAGCTGTCTCACCTGGTCTTCATCACCAGATTCTTCCATATCATTTTTGCTTCCTCTTCTGACTACTTTCCCACTTGTCAAAATCTTGAGGCCAAATCTTATTCTTGGCCTCATCCAAATTTGTTTCATTATCCAGATGAATGACACTGCCCAATTTGCTTAAAGCCACCAGAAATCTTTTGATGCGCATTTCTCTTCACAGAATGGTGTTTGCAAATATCTTTGTTCTATTTTATTGAAGAGTGGAGAAATAGTTAATAAAGCAATTATGTCACAACAGACTAGAAAGCAACTCCTGTTCCTTCAGAGTAGAATTCTGTAGTTTAGTGTTGATTTAAATGATTTGATTATTTTTTTTCTGTTCAAAAAATCTGAGAACCCAGAAACTCTGTAGTAGAGGAAGATTATGAATGCCCTGTGCTGCCCTTGACTTAACTGGAAATTTTAACTTTGTACAAAGTGTGTTTTAAATTAGCAGTGTGCATGTTAAGGATTTTCAATTACATCATGGAAAATTTTATTATTTTTTTAATATTCGTCAAAAACTGGTTCACATCTTTCCCCCCCTGCCCACCAGTTCCATATACTTATGAAAGACAAAACATGATAAATAGAGAAAAACATATTTATAAAACTGCTTAAGATGATTCCTATCTTCAGACATTCTTGCACAACACTTGTGTTTGGTGTGGGCATTCAAAAGCCTTCTTTGTGCTAACAACCTTGCACAGCCCATTCCAGGTTAGAGCTTGAAACTCGAGCATCTTTATCAACAGAGCAGCACTACAATCTCTGGCAAGGTCTTAGCATGAGCCATCTAGCACTCTCCCAAAACATTTCCAGCCGTGGCTCAGGAGTTAGTTGCTGACTTTTCCCAAGTATCTGTTTGGAGGTGGCCAGATTATTTTGAAGGCCACTAGACCAAATGTGGGCTAGTTGGCGGTATGGGTAAATGGAACCAGCACTGGTACTGTTAAATTTGCCAATATTGATGCAACTTTCTCTGTCTCCTGGTGATGCATGTGGGTGAAATTATCTATGCTTCCAATGAAGAGGTTTTTAGGGTTTCTTTTGGCTGGTTAATGTATCTGAAAATTTTCACGCTAATGAAATGCCCAGGAACCTCATGAAGTCAACAAATCCAAGTGCAAGGTTTTGCAACTAGGTCAGGGCAATCTCAGAAATGAGTACAGACTGGAAGAAGAACTCATTGAGAGCAGCCCTGCAGAGAAGGACTTGTGGGTTCTGGTGGATGAAAAGCTGGACAGGAGCTGGCAATGTGTGCTCACAGGCAGGAAGGTCAGTTGTTTTCTGGGCTGCATCACAAGAGGTTGAGGGTGGACAACAGGTCGAGGAAGGCGATTCTCCCTCTCTATTCTGAGCATATGAAACCCCTCCTGCAATACTGTGTCCAGTTCTGGGGTCCTCAATACAGGAAACAGTGATTTGTTAGAATGGGTCCAGAGAATGACCACAAAGATTATCAGGGGGCTGGAGCATCTGTCCTACAAAGCCAGGCTGAGAGAGGTGAAGTTGTTCAGCCTGGAGAAGAGATGACCTTGTAGTATGTAAAGGGGTCTTATGAAAAGGAGCGAGAGGTACTTAAATGGCCAGGGCTTACACATAGGACAAGGCCTAATGGTTTTACAGGGTAGGCTGCATGAGGCTTTGAGCAGCCTAATCTAATAGACCCTGCCCATGGGAGCGGGGCTGGAACCAGAAGATCTTTAAGATCCCTTCCTACCCAAGTCATTCTATGATTCTATATGCGGTCAATTGGGTAGTAATTTTAGTGATCAGAAAATATACTTGAGTATTTTTTCAAAAAACAACCTATGGAGATCAGTCGCAATGCTCAGGCATGTAGAGAATTACTGTGTGATTGTACTGTTATGTACAGACTTTTTTGGTTTTCTTTTCTGATTCCTAGTGTTGACTGGACACAAAGCAAGTATTTTACTTTATTATAATTATGCTGTGAGGGGTGGGGGAAAGACTCCTTGAAATACTCTGGTCACTATCCTGGAGGTATAGGTTATCTTGAAGTATAGTTCTGCCACCCTGTGGCTACTGAAGGCCCTTCTTAGAAGGTACATGTTTACTTAGCTGCTGGTAGTCACAGCCTTTTACTTTTAACGTCATGAATGCTATTTCATGGAGAAAGTTGAAAGGCTATTGTAGGTCTCTTGGAGATGTATAAACTCTGTGTTTTTATTGAAATATTTGTTCACTGGAAATGCCATGTAGTATGTAGACACGTAACTGGTCACCTCAGTTATGCAAGGCTATACGCTGTTGATCAGTCACAATTTTCTTGGTATTTTCTTGTGGTTTGAAGCAGAAACTGTAATCATTTAGGTTTCAGTCACAGATATGAAAAGTGTATATGGTCTAATTGTCAAGATTTTAGACTGTCTACAGTGCAGTATACTCCTCTCCAGTGTAAATATTCTATATGCAGATTTGAAATAGTTTCATGAACTTACTCATGTGTTTTCAACTTTTCCTACTCTAGAAAAAAAGGATTGTTGTGCTCAATGAGAGCATCTCGAGGGTTATAAAAGTTAAAAATCCAAGGTTTAACTGAGTGAGGACCTGGTGAAATTGACATACTTTCAGATCACACCTCAGTGTTATGTGTCCCTTGGAGTGTTTGTTTCTAGAGTTGTCAGGAGAAATAATTATGATCTTTCTAATTAAATTTCTGTTGCACTCCACTGTAAAACATTCTGACCTAGCACAAAGTAGCCTTCCACATTTTTAGACCTGTTAGAGCAGATCGATCCAGAGAGGGGTCATGAAGATGATCAGAGGATTGGAGCACCTCTCTTATAAAGACAGGATGAGAGCTAGGGCTGTTCAGCGATGAGAAGTCAGAGCTCCAGGGAGACCTTCTAGCAGCCTTCCTACCTAAAGGGGGCTTATAAAAAGGTGGGAGAGTGACTTCTGACAAGAGCATGTAGTGAAGGGCAAGGGGCAGTGGTTTTAAACTGAAAGAGAGCAGGTTTAGATTAGATGTTAGGCAGAAATTCTTTACTCAGAGGGTGATGAGGCACTGGAACAGGTTGTCCATAGAGGTTGTGGTGGTCCCATCCTTGGGAGTGTTCAAGGTCAGGTTGGATTGGGCCCTGAGCAACCTGGTCTAGTAAACTGTCCATGGCAGAGGGTTTGGAACTAGATGATCTTTAAGGTCCCTTCCAACTCAAACCATTCTACAATTCTATGATACTGCAACAAACATAACTTTTTCTTTTCCCCGTAGAAAATTTGCCTAGATTTGAAGAACAGGGTGTTTTTGTAGAGTTTTTTTATCCAATGAAAATGCAAATGACATTCTAAAAGAAAATTCAATTACAAACTACTAAAGTTATCCTGCCTTTTATTTTCTCTTCATGAGGTCTACAGGAAAAATTTTGAAATTGTACTTTGGCAAAGTAACTGAATATTTTGGTTCATGCCAGCAGCAGAATGCCTTAAAACTAAAATGCCTGAGAGTTTTCATCCTGTCCCTTATAATGACTGTGAATTCAATGTATGGATTAGATACTTTACTTTAAAAGTGTTGCATATTTGTTGCCTAACTTTGATAAAGATTATAAAATAAGTTAATAGAAAATAGCATAGTTTGGTTTGGAAGAGACCTTTGAAGGTCATCCAGTCCCCTACCATGAGGTGGGATGTCTTCAATCAGATCAGGATCGAGTTGTAATATTGTTCTCCCAGCCATTCCCTAACAATGATAAATGGATCAGCTGTGAGTAATGGCCTGCTCCTTTCAGCAGGTAATTAGTATCATACCTTAAATGGTGGCAACAGTGAGGGTCTCTGAACAGCTAAGCTGATAGTGCATGATGGCATTTTACTGCAGTTGTATAAAACTTCCATTTTTCAAAGGAAAAATGTGGCACGTTATACACACATCCTGGCAGCTAACGTGTTCTCGAAAGTCATCAAAATCCAACTGTGTGGTTTCCAGTTGAGTTACATGATTATATGTGGTTTTATCACTACAATGCAATAACATCTTCCTCACAGGGTAGTTTAGGTAAAATATGCCTTAAGTTACACAGATAAACATGAATCCGCATTTTTATTTTGCCTGAATGCCTCTTCAGAAAAAATGTTCAGATTGAGGTATATAGGAGATATAAAGGCATAAAGATCTGGTTCTATGCATACAGCCATTAACCCCTGTGGTTTCATTTTATATTTCTGTGATTTAAGATCTTAATGATTCTATGAAATCAGATGGTCTTTTGGTAGTAATAGAAAATAAACTTCATTATTCTAATTGGCTGTAGCTGATGGCCTGAGGATAGCAATGACCTTTCCAGTCTCACAAGAAAATAGTTTGTGATTAATCAGAAGACTGTAAAAGATTTTTTTTTTTGTGGTTTTATTTTATTATTGATTTTGCTGAATTTTTACAAATTGTTTTTACTGCCTCCTGTTTTCTTAAACAAATCCAGGTTTTCAATTTTTTTATTCCCTTAGTGTTGTAATTTTCATTAAATCTAAGGAGTTTTATACAGTACTATGAACGTTTTCTCTTGCAAGTTGCTACATTGAGCCACTAAATTAGATGAGCAACTTGTGGTTGAGCTGAGCTGTGGTTTCACTGACAACATTGGACAATGGCAG
Source organism: Margarornis squamiger (assembly GCA_035222235.1). Taxonomy (NCBI): domain Eukaryota; kingdom Metazoa; phylum Chordata; class Aves; order Passeriformes; family Furnariidae; genus Margarornis; species Margarornis squamiger. The sequence goes on along the minus strand of JAWWTY010000106.1, from coordinate 75,954,047 downwards.
AGTTTTCCTCATAGTTGTGACATTCTTGAACATCTTTTATGGAAAATGAAAAATATTTCAATTCTCAAAAATCTCAACAAAAAAGGGAAAATGTAGTGTCTCCCTGTCATGTGGGAGAAATGTGTTAATATCCTCAGAAGAGCAGGTTTGCAATCAATCTTTTTTTTTTTTTTAAAGCTGTTTCCAAGTTTTTGCCTTTTGACAAATTAATTTGGTAAAGCTGTGATTAAAAAGATAGAAGATAAAGCTGCGTTGTTTTTTTTTTTCTGTGAATAATAAGCTCATAGTTTTGTTTCTGAAGAGACTGAGAGAACGTGAAGCACAACTTGAAAGGATGATTTATTCTGACTTACTAAAACCATGATCAAAACCAGAAGTTTCTATGGATAAGGATCTGAGCTAGAACAGAAAATTGCCGTGGGTAAATCTTAATGGTCTTATTCTGTATCAATGACAACCTCCATCAGGATGTGCTATGATATCATTCTGAAATGAAACCAATGTGGTACTTCTGATAGTTTTTAAATGCTGCATTTTTTTTTTTTAAGAAGACAAAATTGAAACCAGATATTTGAAGCTGTCCAAGTGAAAATACCATTTCACTGTGCACAAATGCTTTATCTTCATGACTTGTCCAGTTGGTCCAAATTTGCTTTTTTACAGGGAAGAGCTTATAATCCCTTTAGTTTGTACATACATCTAACTTGAAATGGTGTGGGTTCAAGTAGAAATGTTTTCAATACTTAAAATACACATTTAGAAAAGAAGTGACTTGAGGTAAAGAAGATAACTAAGTAAAGATAACTGCTCAAAATTGCAAAAATCTCTTTAAATTATTTATATATTCAGTATTTATAGTCTTTGTAAGCAGCTTTTATGTGAACTTTCATATATTTCTGTCGAAGCTAGTTTGGCGCACTGCAAATTTAATGCAAATAGTGTTAATTCACCATTTTCCAACATCTTAAGAGTCATAATTAAGAATATTAATACATATTTGTAAATGAAATATTGCTTGCTGGAAAGAGATATTATCTGTATTCATAGAAACAAAAAAAAAATCACATTTAGTACCAAGTTTTACAAATCACCAGTTTTGTATGGATACTGCTGAGTGAAGCAGCTTCAGTTTAGGAAGATAACTAAAAGCTACCTATGTGAAATGAGACTAAAATCTTTACTTAAATACTCAGGGTTTGGCTGGATGGTTTGAATTAGTTAAAATTGATTATTCGAAATACATTTTTTGATAAGCAGTATTGTTTTAAGTAATGTGGAAATAGATAAATGAGTGGCTTTCCCAATTCAAAGTAAAAAATTAAAAGAGAAATTAGGGGGCTTTTCACTCACTAGAGGAGTTTAAAGGCAGAGCAATAGTTAATAATTCTGTGAAGTTTAGTAGTAAACAGAAGATCAGCAGCCTTACTTGTGATGATTCAGGTGAAAGCCACCTTAAGTGGTACTCGTATAAAGGACTGTGCAGTTCCCAAACATTCTCGCTGCATCCTTTATTAAGGGATGACTAACACAGATCTCTCCAGAGCTGCAAAACAGTTTTCCCACGAGTGGGTCTGAAGCAGCAGGGGTTGTTGTGGGGAGTGAAGCGGTAGCTGCTTGAAGACATCCCCAAGGGTTCTTAGCAGCTGGCTCTTCTACCTCGCTCCAAATGTGGATCATCAGAAGAGCAAAGACTGCATCTGGTAACAGTGAAGATTCACGTATGATAGCTTTCTGGATTGCAGTGAGCTGTTTGAAAGATAGTTCAAATTTTGTGTTGCAGCTTTTTGCTATTTTTGTTAAGAGGGGATAAAAGGCGCCAACTGTTCTGTAATTTTCCACCCTGTCTTTCAAAGGAGTTCTGATTCTGACCATGTTTGCAAGAGAGGATCTCTTCTGCCTACAAAAGCATCTTTTAGTATCTCTTGAATATTGTATTAAGCTGAACTCTGTAAACTGGTAGCTGCCAGTGTTTCTCTTTGATTTTTCTCAAATTACTATTTGTCAGTCTTGCCAAATACCTGAGAAGGGCAGAGTCTCACCTCTCCCACTGCAGCACGGTGTGTTACCTAGAACTGTGGAGGCAGCTCGACAGGCAGCAGATAGATGGCAAGCACAGCCCAGCCCAGTCCTCTCTAAACTGCTAAAGCCAGAGACCAGTGATGAAGTGATTTGTACGGCTGCACTGAAAAGGGTTTTTCTGACTTCCAGATAAGTAATAGACCCCTTGATTTCCCTTAAACCCAGGCTAGGGCTCAGGGGGTGGGAGTGGGATAGTTTAGGAATTTCTGCCTAAGAAGTAATTGACTTAGTAAAGAAAATAGAACAAGTTTTTTGTCAAATGCTATTTTATTTCTGTATTAAGAGCACATTTAAAATCAGGATTTTATATACTTTAATTTCTGACTTGACAAAAATAATGCTTATGCCATGTTCTATGAGTTCACATTGAAGTTGATTGTTAACTTAGTTCTTACTTACATAAAACAAATATGAAAATTATTGATGAAACTGCCAAGGTGGTAGTTATTTTATATAAGCTTGAAATATGTAGAAAAGCTGCATGCTTTCAGACATTATTAACAGATTGTAGTTTCCATTATGAATATACATTTTTTACTAGCTTGCAAGACAAAGCAAGCATGATTAGAGCAGAAAAAATGTTTCTTAGATACCAGATCTAAAATATGGAGCCTGTTTATGCACAGAATAATGATGGTTTAAGCAACTCTGTAAAATCTGATATGTGAACTAGGAAAAAAAGCTTGTTGCTTGCGGGGAGGGGGGAAGAATAGTGAACTTTGTGGCATTCAAGTTATTTTCAGTAGTAAATTAGGTCGAATATGAATTTTTTTTGTTTGTTTGTTTTCCAACACTCCTCTCTCCCTTGATCTAATCCATATTCTCATGGTTTGCAGTTTCAAGAATTAATCAGAAACACTCTCTCCTTCAAACAAAAACCCCCAAATAAACCCAGCAAAATGATGAGAAAAGGTGTAACTGAAATTCTCTGAATGCCTCTGATGCATTCTGTGAGAACATTGAACATGATATTGGCTCCTCAAAATTAAACTAATTTAGATGAATGAGAGCTCTTTCTGAAAAATGACATGTGTTCTGCCAGTAAATACTTTTTGATAATAAACTGCTTTGTCTAGCATTGCCAAACCAATGTTATAACCAATTAAAGGATGAAATACTGCGTGTTTCAGTATGTTTTTTAGTAATCTTTGAACAAATCCTGAAATACACTGCTAGTTTAGCTTAGAGAAGCAGCATAGCCTGACAATATGCAATGGATGCAGCAGAGTGCCACTTTGTTCCAAGATTTCCTGAGAGTGTAAAAAACCTGCTTTTTATTTTGCTGTGTCATAAAAGTAAGACAAAAATATGTATTAAAAAACTGGCATTTTGTCAGGCTGCCACGGAAAAGAACACTGGTTTGATGTATTAGTTGGACATAATAATTTTCATGGACAGTGTGATTTCTTTTGAATTCCTTACTTTTGAAATCCCTAGATATACTATGTTTACATAGAAAACTACTGGTTGTTTGGGGCTTTTTTCACTTGGGAATGATACCCCATTCCCCTCCAAAATGTTATGTTCTTTCGATTCTAGCTGAATCATTACTAGTTTCTTTTGTTTGCAAATTTTTAATTTTAGCATGTTTCTAGGATCTAAAGAAACTGTTGAAGCAATAAGAAAATAAATTTTAGTTGTAAAAACTATAGGATCAGTGATTAGTGTTCTTCACCATAAACTTGTAAGAAGTTTATTAAAAGAAGTTTTATGGCAATGTTAGCATGTATCTCAATAAGATGTAGTGAGCATTTTTTCTCTCGCCTATATTTTTTCTGTTAATCTCCAGCATAATGGAGTATTTCACTATAACAGAAGGATTTAGGTGGATTTAAAGTTTTCCATTTAAAACAAAAGTTGTTATCCTTAAATTTATAAACTAATCTTTTAAACCTATTTAGTTACTTAGAGTAGTTAAATAGAAAGACAATAGTTATCTGAAACATTCTAATGTAAAGAGTTTCCTTAGGTATCCATGACAGTTTATATAATGGAGATGGATCCAGCTGTTTGGAAAAGAAACTCTTGGTACAAAGTATTTTAGAACTATCCTGTTGCAGCATATCCATCCAACAGGTGGAAGTGCCTCTTTTATGTATTTTTTTTTTTCAATAAGGATAAGTAATGCTTCTGAATGTCCAATGTTTAAAAATTTTGAGCAAAACAAAATCAGGGCAGTATTAATGACATGATTTATGTACAGTGTTACAGTACTGTTGTATATATGTTGCACATTTAAGTGAGGCATGCTGCGCTGGAGCTTGGGAAGAGAAAGGAGGAATGCCAAAACTTAGGAAAGATTGATTTGTTACGGTGAAAACACTGAACTCAGTATGGGACTGTTTGGATATTTTGTTAATTATTTGCTGCATATACCTTAATTATTTTAGAAAGAGTGCTTTTCCCTGAAGGTCTTGGTCCTTCTCCTGTTTGGTCTCACTGTGGTTTGTGGTTTTTTTGTGTGGGCTACAGAGTCTGAACCTCTTGAAAAGGTCAGAGAAGGGTTGGATTTCTTCTCTACCAGTCTCTGGCTGGTGTAGGATTTCCTAACAACAGCCATCAATATCAAGACTATTGGACATCTCTTGACTTAAAAAAATTTCCAGATTGGAAAAGACAAGGAAGAAAAATTGATTAAAAGTTTTCTGCTCGTGTATGTAAATACGAATTGGGCTCTACTGTTTTCAGGAGAGTTTATCATCAAGAGAATGCTTGTTTGTACAGTGCCATGGTGAGCAGGAAGAAGGGTGGCCTGCTGAAATTCAGAGTGCTTTGCTGAAGAAACTTAACAGTTCATTGAGCTGTATTTCTGATGGTGCTGACTCTGGATTGTAAGAGGGACAGAAATAGAGAGAAGGTCCTGAGTGGCCAAGAGCCCAGTTAGGCCTGTGTTTTGAGGTGCCTTTGGATGTGATTGCAGAGTGGCATGAAGACAAGTTCAACAATGTAGAGCAAAAAAAAAAAGGTTGTGTATCTTAGACCTCTCTTGCAAACCTTGATGAAAACTCCCTTGAAAATGCTATCAAACTGTTTGAAGGCATCTGAGAGATATTTCCTGTTCTGAAACTTGAGTGCCTAGGAGAAGAATGGCGTATTTTCCTTTATTCTTCAGGACATCTAAAGTTCTGATCCCCTGAGACTGGAAGAAGTTACTTTGTTCAGATGTGACATCGAGGTGCATTGCTTGAATCTTGGACAGTGGCTGGAAAACCAATAAAATATGTTCTTTATTCTTATGCAAATGTTTTAATATATATAATGTTCTGTATTTTGTGTATTATATATTTTATTAGAATGTCTGATAAATATATCTGCATAGACTTGAGGTGAGTTGCTTCTGGCTACTGTCTGTCCAAACAGCAGAGATCATACAGACATTTGGATGTCCGTATTCACAATGGTGATGGAATAAGGAATTTTTGCTTGAGAATTCTTTGTACTGGTATGGGAAACACTGGCATTTATATGGATGTTGTAGTGGGCTAATACAGATATTACTTCTGTATTAGTTCTGTTGGAGGAATGAGGCCATTTAAGGACCTGGTTAAAACTTCTGTGTATATCAGTCAAGTCAGCTGTTGAGTCTTTGCTCTTGGTACTGATGAATGCAAAGGTTGAACTTAGAAGCCTTCTATGACCACTGAAATGTTGTGTAGGTGACATACGAGTGTTTACAATAGCAGGTGCATTGATCAGAAATGTGTTTGCTTCATTAGTTGACAGCACCTGGACCACTTACTTAATATGCTGTGTTTTTCTGTCTCTTGAAGGATAAAGTGAATTGTCATGATATAACTAGAAACTGAGTTGATGGTGAGAGCGAAATGTTCTGAAACAATCATTGGGAAGCACAGCATACTGACTTGCTGAGCATCCAGCTGAATCATCAGCGTAAGTTCTCTATGACCTCACCCCCTTTGCTCAGAATTATAGCCTTTTTGGAAAAGGGAGAAAAATATGGGAATATTTCCATTCTTAGAATTTTGCTGAATTGTAATACTGCATTATCACTGAATTGCATTAAATGGTCTATATATGGTATAGATAAGCAGCTAAAATAGTGTACTTTTCTTTCTTGACTATTCTATTAAAATCTCTTTTATACTTGATATGTGAAGTTAAAATGTCTTGTCGCTTGTGCTGACTGCTGCACCAGCTAAAAAATTTCCACATAACCCTATTTTCAATAACTTAGGTGTTTGGACGCTTCAGTTGTTTGGTGTTTATTTATACAGTCAATTTAATATTTTGCCTTTTGAAAAAAGCTATAGAGTTTATAATTTTCATTGTACTGTACTGTGTGTGTTTGCCAGAATGTTTATGGCATCATAGAATCATTTAGGTTGGAGAAGATCCTTAAGATCATTGAGCAGTAACCCCACACTGTCAAGTCCACCACTAAACTCTGTCCCTAACTGCCAAATCTACACCTCAACCACTTCCCTGGGCAGCCTGTTCCAATGCTTAACAACCCTTACAGTGAAGAAATTTTTCCTAATAACTGATCTAAACCCCCACTGGTGCAACATGAGGCCATTTTCTCTTGCCCTATTGTTACCCTATTATTGCCCTTTTGTTACCTGGTAGAAGAGGCTGACCCCCACCTGGCTACAACCTCCTTTCAGGTAGTTGTAGAGACTGATAAGGTTACTCCTGAGCCTCCTTTTCTCCAGGCTAAGCAACCCCAGCTCCCTCAGCTGCTCCTCATAAGACTTGTGCCCCAAACCCTTTAGCAGCTTCATTGTCCTCCATCCAGGTTGACAGTGGTGTTTGATCACCAATCAGTCAAGTATGTTGCTCTGGGGAAAGTTAGAGCTGACTTTGGGAGCATACAGTAAACCTGTCCCCGTTCCCCTACAAAATTGTGTCTTTAGGAAAATATAACATAGTGGAAGCATGAACTTAGGTGTGTGGCAAACCTCTTAGACCTTAGGCAGGTCTGTGAGAGATGTAAGATTTTTATTAGCTGTGTGTTATTCACAGGGAAGTAAGCAAACACTAATACATACTTTTGGCCTACCCTTCATATTGAGGAATTTTTGGGACATTTATTTCCTTCCTCACTGCTCTTCAGTGTTTTTAAAATTATATATTTTCCTGAGTGTGTAGAAAGCATGCCTCAAGGGCAGTAGGTGTAGGACACGCAGACGGTAGGGTGTGAATTTCTAGAGAAGGCTAGAGGAAAGTCCATTTTCAGACTGTACTAAACTCTGGTCAAGGAAAGGGGCTTTTGGATTACACATCCTGAAAGTATTGATCTTTAAGGCTGAGGCTGTGCATGCTTTGAATTTTAATGTACCTCTCTGTTCTCTCTTTCTAGCTGGAATGTTTGCTGCTTTCCTTACAGGGTTATAAGCTTTGATATTCAGAAGACCAAAACTGAAAGATGCCATCTGAGAGGTGCCTGAGGTATAGTACTTGATAGTGTGTAGGAAGTATTAGCATTTAGGATGATGTTTGCTAAAGCATCAGTTAAGAAAGTAGAAAAAAGTAGAACTAATACTTTTGTTCATTAGATAGGAATTCACATTATTAAATACATATCTATGTTATAATCTGCAAATTATTACTCTCTTGTTGCCACTTATCTCTATCAAAGAGAAGTATGCCTGGAATTGATTGGGGACCTGCAGCCTCTTCATATGTTATAAATGCCTTAGTCTATACTTGGAATTTTTGTTTGTGGAATCAGCTGGCATTTTACATTTATGCACATGAATTGGTCACTGGTGACAATTTTGGGGGTGTGTAGTGTTCCACTCTTCAGGACATGTGTTACTCTTCCAGTTATTTAAAATGTCTTCAAAGTATTCTCTCTGAGCTAATCTTTCTGCCTTCCCTTCTGTCTCTTTCCCAGCGTAGCCTTTCCCATTTGTTTGTATTGCCCATTGTCACAACAGAGAGTGTGTTATTTATAATTTAATTACTTTCTGGGAGCACATTCAGACAGAACACTCTCCAGAACTTATTAACTTAATTGGTTTTCTGCAGAACTTTGTAGTAGTGTGTTATGCTGGTGGTTCTGTTTTACAGAGTAGATAACACACTGATCTGAGAGCTCAGATATTACTGGAATACCATATAATTTCAGTTCCATTCCCCTTTCCCGTGCCATGCTTCTGCAGTAGAAGAGAATCAGGACTTGGTTGCATTTATACTGTTCAATCTATCAACTGACAGAATCACTACAATGTGGTCATGTTATGTTTAATGATTCTATGTATTTTCATTCATAAATTCCAGTTAAATTGCCTTGCATGCATATGCATTCTTCATATGTTTTTAACACAAGGGTTACAGGCAACTGAGCTTTCATTTTGGCATTGAATTGAAAAATGGATTATGATAGAGCTCAGTTTGAAACCACTGGTATGATTTCTGTTCAGTGAAATAGTCCTCTAGATGATGGTGAAAAAAGCAAGGGGAATGAAGGCCTTGGTTCATAGCACTGGGAGAGAGTCTAATAAAAACAGAAATAATGAGAAGTCATCTCTGGGTATAATTAGCATATTATACTTGCACTAGTTTGATTTAGTCACTTTGCTGTAGAAATTGCAGAAGAGAAATAACTGTTAAAAATAATTTCCTTGTATTTTAGCAAGTTAGATTTCGTGATAACTGTCATTTAGAATATGAGTTGGGTTCCGCAAACAGAACAGCTGAAGAAAAAAGAATAATTTGAATGAGTAATTTTAAAATGTGTTTAGGGCATGTCCATACATGAAACCTAAACTATCAAAGAGGAACTGAAGTTCAGATACAGATTATTCCACCTTGGCCAGCCTTCTAAAAGTAATGTCTTAGTTGTCTTTTTAAGAAAGTAGGTTAGATTAGAGCAAACAGTTTGCACTACTTTGGAAATGCCCAAGGTGCAGAAGTGGGATAGGCAGAGAGTGTGTATTGATAAGAAACACAGCTGCTACATAGCACATGTATGCAGTGAATTGCATGATTGTCATGGAAAGATGATAGATTATTCACCCCTTAATAAAACAAACAAACAAAAAAAAGTAAATTTGTATCTTCACTTTGCTTTACACTGAAATGACTCTCTGTAAACTCACTGTCTATAAACATGTAGATTCTCTGGCAGTGTGAATTGGCAGTCTCACAGATTTCAAATTAATTGCATTGTTTTGTACCAAAGAGGATTTGCCAATATGTTTGATTTGTTTCTGTTTACATCAACAGTTATATTGTCTCTTTCTTCTGCTGCAGAAAAGGAAGCTGCCATCAGACAGTCTTAGACTGGATTATATGCAAATCTTTTATTCATACATGGAGCTATGCAGAGGTGGAGAAAGCCTTAGCATTTTAAAACCAACCAAATATCCTCCTCCTATCCCCAACATGAAACAGACAATCAAAAAAAAACAACCCTGCAACACTTCATAAATATGAATAATGTGAAATGGTCTGAAAACACTCTAATACAGTACCAGACTTAAACAGGCCACCTGGGACCATAAACCTCCATTCCTTTTAGTAAACTAGTTGTGTACATACGTTCATCCTCCTTTTCACTGATGCATCAGTTTGAGCTACTCAAAGTTTTCTGCCAGTCCATTGACTTAGGCCCTTTATTCTTCTCTTTTAATTCTAAAAAGAATCTGAATTAATCCTGGGAATTCTGCTGACTTCCAGTACAGCAAATGCAAATCAGAACCACCGACGTTTTTAAATATGAGTATGTAATCATGTTTCATAATACTTTGTTATACCAAGGTTTTCTTGTGATGTCTATACTATATAAAGATTTTTGCCTGACAGGGTTCATGACTTTTTCTTTCCAAGAATTATCAAACAATCTTGCCTTAGAAAAAGTTTTTCTGTATTTTTGACAGAAAATGCTTGTTTGCTACATTTTTTTATATAATCTTTTCCCTTTTCCCTTTCAGTGTTCAGGAAATGCTGACAGGTCAGAGGCTTTGTCAGTCCAGCTCCCATAATGATGCTGTCCTGGCAGCCCTGAACCAACAAAGAAGTGATGGCATACTTTGTGATATTACCCTTATTGCTGAAGAGCAAAAATTCCATGCACATAAAGCAGTTCTGGCAGCCTGCAGTGACTACTTCCGAGTAAGTACAAAGACTTTTGTCTTCTTATAATTATATTAAAAATTATTATTATGGAGAACAGGAGTGGTTATAGATATCATAATTCAGGATCATTGCAATTTAGTATAGCATACAACTTTAAACATCCACACACATGCCATAGGAAATAAATGTTAAGAACATAATTAAGATTTTTTTTATCATTATTTATGTTAAGTCTTCTCCCTGCCTCCACTCCCAACAAAGATAGGCAGTGCACAGCCTTCTATGAATTTTATGCCCCAGTAAAGTCAGAAAAGGGATGAAAAATAATGAAGAAATGTTTGTAGAACATTGGAGGGAGATGTGATTAGGGGATTGTGAAGAGAAGACTGAGGGGAGACCTCATCATAGTCTTCAACGTCCTCAGGAAGGGAAGCAGAGTGGCAAGTATTGATCTCTTCACTCTTGCGACCAGTGACAGGACTTGGAACGACATGAAACTGAGTCAGGGGAGGTTTAGGTTGGATATCAGGAAAAGGTTTTTCTCCCAGAGGGTGGTTGGGCACTGGAACAGGCTCCCCAGGGAAGTGGTCACGGCACCAAGCCTGACAGAGTTCAAGAAGCATTTGGATGATACTCTCAGGCACATGGTGTGACTCTTAGGGTGTCCTG
>JAWWTY010000106.1:75786946-75943156 GCA_035222235.1 Margarornis squamiger | reverse complement strand
GGCACCAAGCCTGACAGAGTTCAAGAAGCATTTGGATGATACTCTCAGGCACATGGTGTGACTCTTAGGGTGTCCTGCGTAGGGCCAGGAGTTGGACTCGATGATCCTGATGGATCCAGTCTAACTCAGCATATTCTGTGATTCTATGATTAGACCAGGGAAGCATGGGGAGAAGGAATTTAAATTTAATCTTTGCTATGAGGGTGGTGAAGCACTGGAACAGATTGCCTAGAGAAGTTGTGGCTGCCCCATCTCTGGAAGTGTTCAAGTACAGGTTGGATGGGGCTTTGAGCAACCTGGTCTAAGTGAAAGGTGCCCATGGCAGGGAGGATAGAACTAGGTGATCTTTAAGGTCCCATTCAATGCAAGACATTGTATGATTCTATGATAAATGCAATTTAATTCCATTTGGGAATGGGTTTTTGTAGGATGCAAATGGATACTCTCAAAGAGGAGGCTATAGTAATCTTTTAAACGTGATAAGACTTATTTTCAGGAACAAGTGTTTTCAAAATGTAAAGATTAAAATATTCTCTAGGAAATCTAATTCAGATACTCAGCATGGAATATTGAACCCAGGTGCCAAGATTGGAGTAACTGGAAAATTGAGTTTGCTAAGAAGAAGAGTATTCTTTATGTAAAGCAATTCTACTAACCTTCATTATAATGTACTTGCTCAAAATGTTGGACTGTCTATACCTCTGTAGTTGACTGGTATTTTAAGTGTGAGTCATCTTGTTAATCAGAGACTAAAGTTGGAATTAATTAAAATGTCTCTTTTCTCTAATGAAGTAATTTTATATAATATTTTGTCTACACTGTAATTGTAGTGTTATGAACTTCTTTATGGTGACCTTTTTGTTTTGTTACAGTAGGAATACAGTGTATGACAACTGTTCTATATCCTTAATTACCTGAGCAGAATTTTTATCTTCCTGTCAACTCTCTCACTTTTGCTTAGAATTAGACTTAATTTATTCTGCGTATTTAAGAAATTTTATTAACCTTGATGTTACTTTTGCTGTGATGGTGTTAAGCCAATTGGTTGTTCATTTTTGATCTTATCTGTATGCTTATCTGTATGTTCTGCTACAGCATACTTTGTACTGCCATAGCTGCTGATGTTGCTTCATAATGGTGCCTGGGCCCTACTGTAACAGAGATTGCTTTGCACTTTTTTTCCTGTTACCCCAGTGCATAGAGAGAGATTCTGGAGCTCTCTAGCTCTAGCAAGTTCTATATATACTTCTCAGTGATATACTGCCATGCTGTTCTTTTTTGAATGAAATATTTTGATAAGGGTACCATATCATTATTCTGCACATGTGACATTCTTTCCAGAGCTCTTTGTATCCTGTGCATAGAAACATCATAGAGTGGGCTTCTATGTCCAGCATTCCAGCAGTGTGGTAGGAACAGCTTCTACTTTGGTCACTTATTGGTTGACATTGAGATTTGGGGCACTGTAATTTACTGTGTTATTTCCAATTGAGTTACTTGGTATTGCCTGGACAGTTATTAAGAGTTAAAACTTTAATGTCCTTAATTGCTACATAAATATTTTCTATTCAAAAAATACTTAATGATCTATGCAGCATTTAGAATTTGATCTGCCTCTAAGCTCTTATGGTTTGGTAGGATGTATTCAGACTTTAGGTTTCAGCTATAAATATTGAACCTGTGCTTTATGAAATCACACAGTTTTTATTGTTAATGGACAAAAATCTTTGTTAGAAAATTGTGAAATGAGACCTATATTCTGTAGGAAGGTGCCAAAAAAGTTACTATACACTATGTTCCTGTTTCTAATAATTCAGAAAAAGCAAGAGTTGTTAAAAAAGTAATAATGTTTTGTGTTTAACCTGAAATTATTGGTCTTATGACTAGGGGGATTTTGAGCTATTTGGGTACTAATTTTTTAAGATTTAGGAGAATGATGCCAATCTTCATTCAGAGTCAGTGAAAAGAAGCAGGCCTTTCCGAGGGTCATGAAATAGGATAGAAGATTTACTTAGAATGAAATGAATGACCATCTGAAAGTACCAGATCTCTCTCAACTGGTTAAAAAGACCAGACTCACATACTTCAAAATTAGCTGTCAATATTGTATGATTTTTATCCTTATTTTTTCCTGGATTTTCTTGGAGGAGTTCTTGGATGAAACTTGCAGGTTTTCTAACCCTGAAGTCATTTATGAAAAACTCACTGCAATCTGAAACTTACCTTTCAGGGGTTTCGGGTTTTTTTGGATGTATAAGCACAGGACTGCAGTGAATGGGATTCTGGGAACATCAGATATTGGAATTGCTTTGACTAAATCTGAGATGACAACTATACATCAACGTGACACAAAGAACTTGACTACCATAGCTTCTGGTTTCTGCAGCTCATAGGTTTGATTAATATCCAAACCAGCTTTCAGCTGTGTCTGGAGAGGCTCTCAGATGATTCTTATGATCTCACAGGTGTATTGGGTTTGTGTGGCCAGGTTTTGATAGCCTGGAGCACTACAGGGGTGCCTTCTTTGAGAAGCTGCCAGAGGCTTTCTCCACGTCTGGCAGACCCAATGCCAGGCGGCTCCAGGATAGATCCACTGCTGGGCAAGGCAGAGCCAATCAGAGAAGGTAATAGCACCTCTGTGATAACATATTTAAGAAGGAAAAAAAATGTGTAGATGCAAGATCAGAGAAGATCAGAGTGAGAATATGTGAGAGAAACAACTCTGCAGGTACCAAGGTCAGTGGAGAAGGAGGGGGAGGAGATGCTCCAGGGGGCAGAGCTGAGGTTCCCCTGGTGTCTGTGGTGCAGACCATGATGGAGCAGCTGTGCCCCTGAAGCCCATGAAGGTCAGTGGCTGTGCAGAGATCCAAGTGCAGCCTGTAGAGGAGACCAGTGCTGGAACAGGAAAATGCCTGAAAGAGGGCTGTGAACCCATGGGAAGTCTGTGCTGGAGGAACCAATCCTCACAGGGACCTGTGAACCTGTGGAGAGAGGAGCCCAAGCTGGAGCATGTTTCCTGGTAGGACTTGTGCCCCTGTGGGGGACCCACAGTGGAGTGGCCTGCCTGTGCTTGAAGGACTGCACCCCATGGAAGAGTGACCCACATTGCAGTAGTTTGTGGAGAGCTGTTGTCTGTGGGATGGACTCACACCGGAGATGTTTGTGGAGGACTGTCTCCTGTGGGATGGACCCCACACTGCAGGAGGAGAAGGACTCCTCTCCCTGAGCAGCAGCAGAAACAACAAATGACCATAACCTCCACTCCCCATCTCCCTGCACTGCTGGGGGGGAGGAGGTGGAGTTCCTCCCGACGGCTTTTGGTGTAGCCACAGTGACTGCAGAGAAACTCAAACAATTATCTACCCTGCCTGGCCTCTCAGAAGATCCTTCCATTGTGCGATTATTGCAAATTAAGGATCAGCAAGTGCTGACAGCCACTACAACAGTGCCTAGGTGGCAATACCGAATGAACCGTGATGGTGTGATCCCCATCCATGAGATGATCTGAGAGCTGGAGAGCCAAGGGGTGGTCAGCAAGACCCACTCACCTTTCAATAGTGGAGCTCAGGACTGAAGGAGGGTGGAGGGAAGGTGTTTTTAATATTTATTTTGCTTCTCATTATCCTGCTCTGATTTTGTTATTAAAAAATTCAGTTAATATCCCCACTAGAGTCTGTTTTGCCCATGACAATATTTGCTGAGTGATCTTTCCTAGTCCTTATCTCAACTCATGAACCTTTCATTGTATTTTCTCTCCCATGTCCACCTGTGGAGGTGAGTGATAAAGCAGCTTTGGGTGCCTTGTATCCAACCAGAGTCAACCTACTGCAGTCTTTTCTGAGTCTCCAGATATATGTTCAATTCTACACAGGTCTCTATGAGAATGATTCATTTGTTTTCTCTTTTTTGCTGCTTTTGTAAAACAGTTTCTAAAGAGACTAGATGTTTGCTTTCTGACAGTTTTCTGCAGTTTTGTTCTGTGTCTACTCTGATTTAGATGGAGCTACTTCTTAAATTGTGGTGTTTTCTTAAGCAGCATATTTTTTTCAAATTGCTGCTTATGTCTTTCTTTTCTTGCAAAGAAAAGTTTGTTAATGCTTTAGAAGGATCACTAAATGTTTGTCATGTTACAGACTGGTGGAATTAGAGCTTTTGTGTATGAAAGAGTGGACAGAGAAGGTTAAACAGGGGTTACCTTATCAAATTTTCTTTGAAGTTACAGCCTGAAGTAAAATCTATTGCTTTTCTAGGACAAGCTGAAGACCTGAGCTTCAGCAAAATACTTAAGGGGCAGCCTTCTAGGGTAACAGCCTGCCATCCATTCTTCTAGTTCATATAGTTAGTCCTGTAGTTCCAGCTGTGCAGAAACATTGGAGATTAAAACCTAAGCATATCTCCTGGTTTGGGAGTTTGTTACATTTGTACGCCAAAATGTTGTGGGTTTTGTTTTGTTGTTCCTGGGGTTTTTTTTGTTTTTTTTTTTTTTGTTTTGTTTTGGTTTTTTTTAAATAAAAAATCCCTTAGGAAGTTGGATACAAAGACTGCAGTAAAAATACAGAGTTAAAGATTGGACTCTTGAAAAATACAGAGTTAAAGATTGGACTCTTGAAAATTAAGGGGTTTAATTTGTTTTCTGCTCCTGAAGGACCTCTTATTTCAAAATGTGCTAAGGAATACAGTGATTCTCTTCACACCCTAAAAGACTACAATAAAGAGTAGTCAACATATGTATTTTTATGGATTCTTCTTGAAACAGCAAACAGCATTTTAGGCAAACTTTTCCATATTGAAATACTGTAATTTGCCATTTGTCTCAATTTGCTGCATGGGGACAAGGCAGTGGAGTTAGTATGTACGCATTGTGATAACTCTAGCAAGCTAAGTAATTTCCAAGTAAAAGATTCTTCTGCTTTTTTCCCCTCTTGGACCAAAATGAAACGTTACTGCATGACTTCATTAGTAGGCATTTACAGTGTTGGCAGGTGATTATATAACCTCAAGATTTTCTTGTACAAAATGTATTGGTTTTCCAGTCAGAACAACTCCTTTGTTCTTCCTTATTTTTCATTTGAGGGGGTTTGTAGTTGCAGGACTTTGATCTTTCTCAGAAAGATGCAGATTTTTCAGCTAATCTGGATGAATAAAATTATATCAATTATCTGAAATAGATTTTAAAGTGTTAATAATATTCTATTTTTTTCCATAATGAGCATGCTCAATTCTTAGAAGAATTTTCTTATCTGAAATGATTAGTAGATAATAATTTTGCATACAGATTTTGTACTACTAACTGTTTCAGTTAATTCGTAAACAGTTTCTTTTCAGGGGTTTTCTGTACCATTTTTCCTGCCTGTTGACAGGTAATTTTCTCCTTTATACACAACATTGCTGATTGTTCATATTTCACTGTATATTGCATTGTTTCTTGATAAGGTTAGAGAATTAATTTTTATGAACAAATCCCTGAGGTATGAAAGACTGTATGATGCAAATGGCTTTCAAAATCTTGTATATTAATCATAAAGATAGGGATAGATCTAAAGACCTAGTTCTGAGAAATCAGAATTACCTGCTGGTTTTGCAGTATAATGTGATTTTTGTCTTTCAGTATTTTACCATTGGTATGTGTCTAACACAAATTCTAACTAAACAAACAATATTATCTTTACTATTGTACCCCAAAGGTGATCCTACTTAGAAATTCTCTGTCCAGGTAACCTTTAGAAATGTTAGCTCTCTGCGTAGGACCAAATCAGCTCTATTCTTCCAAGCAAACAGTGGTTCTACCCTCAGTCCTTCCCTAGCCCCAATCCACATAGGGATAGGTATAGCTGCTTCTGAACTTCCTGAACAACAGGACAAAGAGCAGTGGCCGTAAGCTAAAACACAAGAAGTTCCACCTCAACATGAGGAAGAACTTCTTCACACTGAGGGCAGCAGATTACTGGAACAGGCTGCCTAGTGGGGTTGTGGAGTCTCCCTCTCTGGAGATACTCCAAAGCCCCCTGGACACCTTCCTGTGTAACCTGCTCTAGGTGACCCTGCCTTGGCAGGGGTGTTGGACTAGATGATCTCCAGAGGTCCCTTCCAACCCTGATGATTCTTTAATTCTGTAACTAACTTTCTAGCTTAAACACTAGAGAAGGAATTTTTGTGCTGAGAATCAGGCTCACCAATAGACTTTCTTTTCTTTGTTGTCTTACTTAAACCCTTACAAGCAGTACACAGATTTTTCCCAAACTAATTGTTTGGAAATCTGACAGTACAATTGTAGAGATGTCAGATGACCCTCCCAGAGTTGGCAAACCATGCACCCTCCTATGATTCCTTGCATTTTTTTCTTTCTTATCTTTGTTCTTACTGATGATAACTTATATGACAACTGAAACATTTCCCGTGAAATACTAAGCTCTCTTTCTGCTGCCATCATGATTTATGCAAAGCTAGTATTAACCCAGCTGTGTGGCATCTTTCATTTAGTTACACATCCTTGGCATCTTCTTACTCTTAACATTCTTCCCCACAATCTGAGAAGCCTTAAGGCTTTTGGCCAGTTAATATTTGGTCTTTGCTATATTAATTCATATTGTCCTGGGACAATCTGCATTATTAAAGCCCTTAATTCAGAAGTAGTTTCCAATTGCTGACAAAACTTCAGAACAGGTTTCAGTATTCTTATTTACTGTCACACCATCAGTTCTCTTGTATAAGAACTTTGATAAAAAAGTTTCTATTAAATATGCCTAGTATTCAGATGAAACTTCCCCCCATCTTAACTCTGTTTAATGTCTCTTGTGTTGTTTGTTTGTTTTTTAATGCATTCTTCCTAGGTAAAAATTCTGACTTCAGACTTGGGAAGGAATATAGTCTTAGTAGGGGTTTCAGGTTTGAGATTATTGAGTTTATAATGTTCACTATCATACAGTGATGCTATCTGAAATCTAAGGCCTATTTTGGCACGCTGTCGAACTGTTTAGCATTGTTTTTAAACTCTCCTACACATGAAATCAACCAAATGTGCCAACACATGGTTCTGAGTGATGCCAACAATGCAGAGGGTATTTGAAGATTCACAGTAGTCTCTGGTGTTGTGGGCATGTTACTTATACACCACCTGTTGAGAATGAGAACTCAGTGCTGCTTGCTTCTCATTAGAAAAAAGAATGAAACTTGCCTAAAATAAGAGGAGGCCTGGGGAAAAAATTCAAGTTATACTACTAGCATAATAGAAAGGTTTAAATACAAATTAGAGTTTTACCACTAATTATTCAATAATCCAGTTACAGTTGAGCATCAAAAAAACTGCACATTCCTTCACTTCTTAAAATACTGTTTGTTAGAGTCACTTCAATATTTTGACTAAGTTTAATCAAAGCATTGGAAGTAATGTAGCATGGGCAGGCATGAAGTGTCTTGTGTAATATTTATCTGAAAAAACTTTTTTACTTCTGGAGTATATACATAAGTGGTTTACAAATGTATTAAAAATTTTAAATGAATAATATTCTTTCAAAATGAACAAAGTAAGGAAGTGGATCTGGTTAATTTTACTTTGTTCCTCCATATCTTTGCAATTAATGGATTTTTATTCTGTGAGGCTTGGAAGAAATTTTTGTTTATTGCAAACAGAATCCCCACAGTTTAGCAATGTAGGTGTTATCAAAAGCATTTAGAAGAATCTTCTCTTTTCTGAATTCTGCATTCAAATTTCCAATAGTTGTTATGCTGTCTTAGTAAATATGTTTCTGTTCCAGTTCTCATAGTTCATAAATGAATTTATTGCAGTGTTGCCAGTGTTGGATGGTAGACATGATGTTGTATCATCCTGATTTTTTTTTTCCTTTTTTTGAAGTGCCTGTATGGTAAGTAAGTGTACTGTGGTTAAGTATGGCAGTATCAACTCTGCAGTTAATAAGATAGGCCATTGGAGACTGTGGCTCACTGTCTCAAGTTAGATTAGTGTCATAACATGTGGTGTTTGGCTACTGTTCAGTTGATGCATTTTCTCAGTTTAAACCAGGACAGAAAGGAATCATTGCAGCCATGTTGCTGTAGGTGCCGGTTTTCATTACCATCATCTTTGGTTGCTCCAGGCTTCCTCAATTCAGTTTTGCAGTGCTCCCATAGCAAGTGTTCTGATGTTGGGCTGAACACAGCTGTTTCTATGTTGCTAAGTATTTGCCCATGGAAAGCCAATTTATTGGGGAAGGCCTGTGGGAGCGAAGTGCTTCATACCTGTTTTCTTCTTGGTCTCTATAGTCTGGTGAAGAAGTCTGATGTTTCAGAACATTATTGGATGCAGCAGGCACTCTTCTTGCTCTTGTAGTCTCTGTCAGTATCTTCCTACACAACCTCAGGAAAATTTAAAATTATTCTGTGGGTGTAGTGAAGCTAAAAACACCCGAGGGAATTACTTGGGCAGCATGTCACTTTTAACTCAAGTGACTAGGACCCACATACCATTTTTATAACATGAGAAGTATCCAACGAAGGAGACGAGTGGTGAAGAGCTAAAACCATGATCCATAGGTTGCAATGAACATTTAGCTGGTTTTAGGAAGTTTTAACACTCTTGAAATATCATCTGTCATCTCTACAATTGTACTGTCAGAATCACAGAATATGTTGAGTTGGAAGGGACCCACAAGGATTACTGAGTCCAACTCAAAGACAATCTCCAAGTGTCACACCATGTGCTTGAGGGATTGTCTAAATGCCTCTGTCGGGCTTGGTGCTGTGACCACTCTCCCGGGGAGCCTGTTCCAGTGCCCGTTCACCCTCTGGGTGAAGAGCCTCTTTATAATATCCAACTTAAACCTCCCCTGACACAACTTCAGGCCATTCCCTCAGGTCCTGTCACTGGTCACCAGAGAGAAGAGATCAGTGCCTGCCTCTCCTCTTCCCCTCAAGAGGAAGTTGTAACTGCAATGAGATCTCCCCTCAGTCTCCTCCAGGCTGAACAGACCAAGTGACCTCAGCCACTCCTCATACAGCTTTGCCTCAAGGCATCTTCATTGCTATCTGGCTGTTCTCTAAGAGCTTAATATCTTTCTTATATTGCACTGCCCAAAACTGCACACAATATTCAAGGTGAGGCTGTTCCAGTGCAGAGCAGAGTGGGACAATCCCCTCCCTCAACTGGCTGGCGATGCTGTGCCTGATGCCCCCCAGGACATGGTTGGCCTTCTTGGCTGCCAGGGCACTGCTGACTCATATTCAACTGGCCATCAATCAGGACCCCCAGGTCCCCTTTCCAGCATCCCATTCCCCAGTCTGTACAAACACCCAGGGTTGCCCCCTCCCAGGTGCAGAATCTGGCACTTCTCCTTGATCTCATATGGTCGGTGATTGCCCAGCCCTCCAGCTTGTTGAGGTCTCTCTGCAGGGCCTCCCTGCCTTTGAGAGACTTAACAGCTCCTCCCAGTTTTGTCCCATCTGCAAATTTGTTTAGTATCCTTTCCAGTCCTGTGTCCAAGTCATTTATGAAGATGTTGAAGAGCACAGAGCCCAAGATGGCTCCCTGTGGAACCCCATTAGAGGCAGGTCACCAGTCTGATGTCACCCCATTCACTATTACCCTCTGTGCTCAACCCATGAGCCAATTGTTCACCCACCAGGTGATGTGTTTATCCACCTGTGTGCTGGACATTTTGTCCTGAAGAATCCTGTGAGACACAGTATCAAAAGCTTTCCTGAAATCCAAAAAGTTTACATCCACTGGCTTCCCTTGACCAGCTAGGTGGGTTACCTTGTCATAAAAGGAAATCAGGTTTGATAAGCAGGACTTCCCTCTCATGAAGCCATGCTGACTGTGACCGATAACAGTGTTGTCTTCAAGCTGTTTTTTCAATACTTCCCAGATAATCTTCTCCATAACTTTACCAGGTACTGAAGTGAGATGGACAGGCCTGTAGTTTCTAGGGTCCTCCTTCTTGAAAAAAGCTTCCTGTCAGCTGGAACCTCTCTGGATTCCTGAGACCACTCAAAAAATCATCAACAGAGGTTTTGTGATGACATCAGCCAGCTCTTTGAGGATTCTGGGATGAAACCCACCAGGCCCTATAGAATTGCAGGGATCCAGCTGGAGCAGCAGATCCCACACAATTTCAGGTTGACTGGGAGTTGGTCATTCTCACAATCATGAGAAGTCCTCCAGCTCAGGGCACTGAGACACCTTGGTCTGTCATCTGTGTTGAAGATAGAGGCAGAGGAAGAGTTAAAACACCTCTAGCCTTGTCTCTGTCCCTGTTGGTGAGGTGATCATCATCATCCTGTAACAGGCCAATGATATTTCTATACTGCCCATTGCCATTAATATATTTGAAAAAAACTTCCTAAATAGCCCTAAATAGGTCTCTCTTCTAAGCTTTTATCTTTCCCATAGAACTCGTGTAAGATTTCTCATCCCCTGTACAGGGTGGTCAACTGCCTGTTGTGTGAAGATCTACTTTTGTTTATCCTCAATCTGATTTCTACCAGTTTCACTTGATTCTTTCTAGTTCTTCTTTTGGAAAAGATAAACATTGGTTCCTAGGTATTCTTCTCGTGGCACTCAAGATCATCTCTTTTGCAGGCTGGAAGTTTCTGCCTTAAACAGATGCTAGTCAAATGGAAGCTGTGCAGGATGCTTGATGCAGCTCTTTGACCTTCTCTGAAACTTTTACAGCTCTTTTACATGTTTTTTGAAGTGAGGGTTAAAGAATTTTATGTAGGAGACAAAACATAGGCTTCTGCATGGGCATAGTGTTGATTTCTGTTTTGTACTCTCTTGCCTAGCAATTTCTAAACATTGATTATGGTTTTTTTTGGTTACTGTTGCTGAGCACAGGGATGATTTTTTTATTAAACTCATATGCTGATTTTTATAGATGCCATTTTATAAACCAATTGCTTATCTCATATAATCCTTTTGCAGTTTATCACCCTTTACCCAGGCCTTTACTTGGATAGCTTTGCCTCAATGGACCTTCTAGCTGCACTGCCCTTGCCCTTTTCCAGGTCTTCTCTGGTATGTTAAAGAGCCCACACTGAGGTGCTCCACAGGAATCACGACTTCCACTGAAAACCGTCCTGGTCTTTTTATGTTCAGTGTTCTATATATTCAGTCACTTATCCAGACAAAGATCTCTCTTCTTTTCGCTCTTGCCTGATTAGCCTTCCAGGCATTTAAAGGCCTCTCAAAAACTTTTTGTGAATCCACTTTGTGAAAAAGTAATGGTTAGGCTCAGCATGGTGTACTCTTCACCATTAGGTTGCATTTATCAGTTTTATATGTATAAAAACAATTTTATGTTTGTGTGTGTCTGTGTGCCAAAAACAAATTAGAAATTACCATCTCCTCATAAATGTGGAACATTCTCAGCTCCTGATGAAGTAACCTGGCCTTCCAGGGCCACAGGGTACCAGCTATAGGCAGAATAGGCAACAAAGGTACACAAAGCCCATTTTATATAAAAATTGCTGAATATTAGGGCACCTTATGAAAAATCCATCTGCATTTTCAGAAGCTCTCATGCCTGACACTTAATCATCTACCTTGTCAGGGTTATATTTCAGCCAAAAAGGAGTTAGGTGGCAAGCCTATAGAATTTATGGCAATAATTAAATGAATATCATTGTGGTCCGTTAGTTTGGAAGGGGTTTGTTTGTTAGAGTTGCAGGAAAAGCCAAAGGATAAATGAGCATGATCAAATGCAGACTACTAAAAATAAAATGAAGAGATGATTTTATGGAGGCATTTGTTCCAGAGGAGATAGCTGATGGAGGGTAGAGCTCAGCTGATGATGAAAACTACTGTGACAAATGACTGCAACATTAACACAAGCTTGGTTAGACAAGTCATTCTTCTTTTATTTTGCAAATTGTTAGTACTTGTTTACTTTTTTATCGGTAGAAGGATATGGAAAACCAAAGGAAAATAGTCAGCTGCTTTTATTACTTTGCCTTTGTATAAAACAGTTTAATAAATATATTGGTGGGAATTAAGGGTTGTACTTTAGCAAAATTGTGCTGTTTCTTAATAGAAAACAAGATTTAGAATTGTAATGGAAAATAGAATTGTTTTAAAGGACGTGAAGGTTATCTAGTTCGAACTCTTATAAAATGGGCCAGATATGAAAGGTATCTAATACAAACCTTCATAAAATGAACCATTTAAAATTTCAGCATCAGACTTCTCTCATAACAAGTATGCTTTGTAGTTATGATGCAGAATAGAAGTAATTGCCATAGTTTATTACTGCTTGGAACATTTAGATGTCAGTGTCTAATGACATTCAGATCACATTATAAATGTCTTCTTAAGAAGATAATTATAATAGCAAGTGAGATCGTTACTCAAGTTGTTAGTTTAAGCCTTGCTGTACAACTGTTTAGTTAAGAGCTCATATGCAGTGAGGTGGGAAACTTGTCTTGATGGTATTGTATGAAGTATGTTTTTAATAATGAGTCCCTTAAAGGTGTCCAAGCTTTGATCATGGTTTTTACTGGGGAAGAAGAAAACAAAATCACAGGAAGCTTTGCATCCCTGATTGAAATGTATTGTGGTAGTTAAAATGCTAGTTCAAGAGCTAAGTGAATTTTATTCCAATTTTATTTTGGGCTTGCTTTTGATATCAGTTGCTAAAATCATCAAAGGACATGAACAATAGGCTTATGCATTCACTGGGAAGCATTAAACCAATTTAAGCCAAAATTTGCAAATGTGACTCATACTTTTCTGTGCTTGACTGGAAATGCTGGGAAAAAAACTCTGGTTTTAGTTATGCTGCTTCCTTTATTCTCCAAAAGGCAGGTCTGCTTATGAGTGATTGTTGCTGGGACAGACAGTACATTACTGGAGTTTTATGCAATGCTTTGCATGGCACTGTTCTTACAAATCATTTTTCCTGCTTTTGCCATGAAATAAACAATAATTTTTATATTCAGGATCACCTGTGATGACTTATTAATTTTAAATTATAGGAACTAATAAGTACTGTAGCGGTATTGTACTGTAGTAGTTTACAGTTAATTTTTATTCTGGTACAGTTTTGCACATGGAAATTGTAGAATTATTTTGTTTCTAGGATACTACTCAGACAAATTTTGAATATAGGTTGTGTTAGTGGTGACTCAGCAATTCATTAGCAGTAGCATGATGCACATTACATTATTAAACTATGAAAACAGTAATTGCATTTGATCCAGGTTCAATGAAGAATATAAATTGTTAGCAACAAGTGCTTTTTTTTTTAAAATTTTGGTTTTAAGTTTTTCTTTTGACTGGGAACAAAGACCCTGTGCCTTGTAACAACCAATAAAGTTCCTTTTTTCTTGATGGGATATCCACTATATGAACAGGAGAAAATACCACATCCTTAGGTCCTCTAAACTGTAGCATAGTTCTTTATTTCAATTTTCATTACTTATTCAGGGCTGTGTAATTATGTATCACTATCTGACATTGACATACTAAAAGAAATACCAAAGGTTCAGTGGAATTTGCTTTGCTAACAGTAATATGTGACACTTGAGTACTGGGAATAAAATTGTATAGTTTGCTGCTCAGCTTTTTTGCTTTAACTATATATTCCATTAAACTGTGAATGATAGCTGACCTTTTCATTTTATAGGATTCATTTTAGTTGCTTGGCAAATGCTTAAAAAACAAAAGTTAGGTAGATTTCATTGGGCAGATGAATTAGTGCAGGCTCAGTTATCAGTGACTGATGTTATGTGACATTTTCCCTGAGAATTTATATAGAACATTTTTCAGAAGAATCATGTTATGAGCCTGTTAATCATATTTCATGCTGTTGGTATTGATGGATATGTTTTTCAGTGTGTTTTTCCAGAGAACATGGCTGATGATTAAGGATAGACAGGCTTAAATTGGGAGGGAAACAAAGCTAGTTATGAAAAGAACAAAGCACTTTTTTATATGCTATAAGGAAACATTCACATATTAAATTGGTTATTTGGATAAGTATACATTGCGCATCTAGAGCATAGTTGATATTTAATGTGGACGTTGTCATCTGTCAAAGCAGTATTTTGACCCCTATTCATACATTCTGAATATTTTCTTTTTTGTTGTGATAGGTTAAAACAGCAAAGAAAAAATTATATTTATTACGTAATGAAGGATTAGAAGATGAAGTTAAAAACACCTAAAGGTTAATTCAGGAGTAATACAACAAAGTAGATTAAATAGATTATGTTTGAGTGACCTATATACAAATAAGCTTAGGTTCCAAATCAGAAAGAATGCATGACTGAGTCGTTCTGTTGATACCAGTAAGATTTCTCACAGGCTTAAAATTACACATGAAATAAAAAATCTTCAGGTGTCACATCATAAATGAGTTCCCTGAGCAGTGTGGGAAATGGATCTGAGGTCTCTGACATGTTAGTTTACTTTCTTCATAGCTTTTCTGATGCATGAGATGAGAAGTGCAATCAATTTCCTGTAAAGAAAAAAAACTATGGAACAGATGAATATAGAAGTAAGTGTATATGCTGTGGGCAGTGAACTGGAATAAAACAGTACCCTTAATGAAGACACCTATCTATTTTAAAATAATTTTAAAAAGAGCTCAAGCAATATCATTGTGGAATTGTGGAGGCAGAAATTTGAGATGACAAATCAGCTCTTTTAGAGCAGTAGAACAATGCTAGATAGTGTTAGTAACTGAAAATTCAGTGCAAGAAGATAAATAGCTAAGGAAAACCTTGCTGATTTCATTATCAGGTCTTTAGCACTTAGTTTGCTGGATAGGCAGGATAGGCATTCACTCACTTTCAAAATTGTTGTAGTATGGTGTTTTTCAGCTACAAGTGCGTATTAAGCTTTTTGGTTTTTCAGACATGCTTCTGAATTGGGTGGAAGAAAGTTAATTAAATGGTTAACATGGCTACCAAACAAGTTGTTTGGTACACTTTAGTTTTTTTCCTATAGAGTTCAGCCTCAGTAATAAGAGGCTGGGTGGGATGGCATACTTTGTGATTTGTTTTACCATTAATTAAACATTAAGAATTATTTTTCCCCCTTATGACATTTGACTGGAGTGCTTACAATATAGTTGGTAGTAAATAGGAAAAGTAGGAATGAGTTTTTAATGCAGAGCTCTACAGTAACCTAGAGGTGAAAAAGCTCACGTGCATTGAGCTTAACTCTCTCTTAGTTCATCTTGATTTCCTGGGTGTTTGTCTCTTTGTGTGTGGTGCAATGAAAGGAACTACAAGAATGCTGGTTCACCCTGTGCCAACTTTCCACTCTCCTTATCAGGTGGTGATTGTGAGGAAGTGCAGCAAATGCTTATGCACTTTGCAGTAGAGAATGTGTCATGTTCCTGGACAGCCACACCAGAACAACAGCTGAAGGTAAAGGCAGGCTCTTGCACATCAGTTGCAAAAGCTTTCCACTGCCAATCAGTTGAAGATGAAAGGTGACAGGATGGACTGAATTGAGATATTTACATTGTGTTTCGCAAAACAAGCTTGGCCTTGCTGAAACTCTATGAACATCAATCTTGTGCTTGCTGCCTGCTGTTAAGTCTGTGGTTCAACAAGAATTGATGTAGGTCAGAGGTTGAGGAGTTCCACATATTCATTTTGTATTGTAGTGGACTTGAAGCTGGGGCTGCTGGTAGTTAGCAAAGCAATGTTTGAGAAAACAGAGGGAGGAAATTTGGAAATGGTACTCTTTGGGTTGCTATAGTAAGCTCAGCTTATTTGCTGGTTTTTGAAAGTTTAGATACCTTTTGAAAGTTGCATTTAAAGTTGAATCAAACAAAAATGGTAATGAAGAATGTCTCTTCACAATCTTGCTGAGGGAATTTCAAGATATTTTAGAGGTTATTACTATACACTGGAACCATATACTTTACTCCTAGAAGAGGCAGGGTATTTCTTGAAGGCAGTAATTTAAATGGTCATTTGCTTATCTTCCATTCAGAACATATCAGAAAAGTCAGCTAGTGGCTGATGTAGTTGAACTAAGGGATGAGCATAAGAATATCAAGATAGGCAAACTGAAGGCATCTTGTGTGGATTCAGACCCTCTCAAATCTTTTTTTCTTTAAAGAGCCACTCACCTAAGGATTTTTAATCTAGAAATTACTTTATGTGAGTTCAGAGAAGTGAAAGAAAACTCTACTTCCTGTGACAAATTGCTATATATAAGAACTCAAACGTACAGGTGTAAACGTTTCTCAGGTTATTATTGCTGGAATTGTAGCTTTCACTACAGAAATAAATATCTCCAGGAAGTTCTTCTCATAAAATCAATACACAAAAAAAGACACAATTCACACATCTCTTCAACTTTCACTCTTCAGTTTGCTCAGCCCTTTACTCTTAAGATTAACGTTTTCACCTATTTTGAGCATCTAGGCTGTGTTTAGCTTCTTTTACAGTTAGAGTAAAAAAGCATGCTTCATCCCACTACGGTGGGACACTAAACATGTCTAAACATGTTTTTTTCTATTGATCTACCTTTCTAGTGATAGAAAATACTTTTACTTACTTTTGTTATACAGCTACGTTATTAAAATTAATAATACTGTTATTGCAGGCTCTGATGACAATTTCCTTTCATTTTCTCTAAAGTTTCCAGGTATTTTACCAATTTTCCTTCTACCTGGTACTTATGCAATGTATCATATTATTATTGTTCATGTAATGAGTTTAATAATTTCCTTTGAACACTGGTTAACTGCTAAACAGCTTTTATGCAGATTTAAATTAGAATCCAGTGGTTAGTCCAGTGTTCAAATATTTATTTTTTTTAAAAAACTTTCACCAGAAAACTTATAAAAGTTCAATAATAAGAATTCCAGGTCATAGCAGTCAGTTACTTATGATTTCCGTCACTGCATTTTTCTTGACAGCATAACAATTTGTTCTTTTATATCCATTTTCCTTTCTCCTGTCACTGCCTATGTTTTGATTCTGTTCCTTGCCTTTAAAAGACCACTAAGCTGCGTGGAATCCACTGACAGAGTTGCTTGTGTAAAAATATCATACAACTTGGTTTTGTGATGATTTACTGTTTTATGTGACTGACATGGCTGTAAGACTGATATGTACAAATGAGGAAAAGCTCATTGCTCTCATGGATATGGAACATCTGAGTAAGTAAGAAAACTACTCAAAGGCAAGGAGCAATTTTGGATCTCATCATTGTGACAGTGAGCAATTTGTATTTTGGGGATTTTGAGTATCATTTTGTGTGTCTGTTACCCTGGTGTCTGTTTTTCAGGTTATATTTTGTGAAGGAGTCTATATATATATACATATATATATTGCTGCAGTGCTGCCTGACTGATAAAATCAGTATCTCCAGACATTTTAACAGTAATACATTGTTCTGATTTGGTGGTATTTTGCAGCTCTCTTGCATTTTGCATTTGAAAGTTAAGCAACAGCACGTTGCCGTGCTGAGCATGGGAAGGAAGACATAGAGACTGTGCTAAGCATCTTTTACTTTGGGTATTCTGCCTCATTACATCAGATCTCATCACGTCCCAGCCAGTACACCCTGTGGTTGTGCATTAGTCAGTTTTGAGCTCTTGTGGTCTTTTATATTCTATGGTTGCAGAAAAAAACTTTTTGTAAAAGTGCCTTTGGCTGCTGAGGGTAAAGTTTTGAAACTACAAGTGTGCTCTGTATTAAATGCCCACCAACTTGCCTTGAAGTCAGGTTTTCAAGAGTCTGAGGATTTTTCTTGGTTTGAATATTTTTATCCAAGGATCGTGTGTTTTGTTTTCTTTTTCCTTTGGGTATAAGTCTATAGATTTGTTTCTGTTTCAGGCCAAGAATAGAGGAAGAATGGAGGATTGATTCCTCCCTTCCCCCAAAAAAAGAGCAGCTAGTAAGGGGTCTTCCTGCCCCACAAAAATAAGGCCATCCAGATTTGTAGCATCTGAAACAAGTGTGACCTCAAGTGGAATTCCACAAGTGCAATATATCCATTTGTGACATCATGTTGAAGTCTGAATTTTGGAGCAGTTGCCACAAAGTGGATTGTGTTTACTCTTCATTGGGGGATTTGGTTTACTTATGTAAAATCTTAACTGAAATAGCAGAATTAAAAAAATTAATTTATTTGTCGCAGTGTTGGCTCATGGTATGATTGAATAGCAGAACAAGATCTGGATATTTAAAGGGACTGGAAGAAAAGATAAGTCCTCTCATCAGTGGGTTTTATTATACAAGAGATTTTTGGTTAACATTGGCAGTCTGTACTGCCCCCTCTCATGAAGGTCTTGAAGGGCCAACGAGGCATTTTCAAAGAGATTTTGTTTAAGTGGAAATGTTTTAAAATAAAGTATAATAGCGTAGTTGCATGAAGTCAGTAACTAACATGATTAACATTTCATGCTTAGCCAAATTTGGTAACTTTTCTGGTAAGTTTGACTTTGAATTGCCCACTTGTCCAAATATTTTCTATTTACTTTGTTTTTCTTGTCTGTTCTGCATCCTCCTGAGATATTTATCTTACTGCCCTGGTTTTTAATGTACCCAAGGGAAAAATGGGCTACTAGCCTTGCATTAGAAGCATGACTGACAGATCTATTTAAGCTCACAAAACCTCATAGTTTTTTCAGAGATGCATCTTAAATTGGAGTTTGACAGCCCAACCGTAACTCATTCTTCAGGTATTGGTGAAGTCTCAAACTAGAATTTAATGATCCATATTTTTTTACAGTTAAAACTACAATATTCAAGTACACTAGTGCAAATTAAAGATTGAGTTTGAATTAAATTTCTGCCTGTGGTAGAACAGATTTTTTTTTTTTTTTCATGCTGGATTAAACCTTAAAACTATCAGGCTGAGAAGGAAACTTGTCTGCTGGTAAAGGCAGTGTGGATCACTGAGCAGTACTAAGTTCATCTGAGTGGGAGACTACTTTCCTGTAGGCTAATCCAGTTCAGCTGACTGTGAACTGTCTGACAGCCATTGCAGGCTTTATCTTTTGATCCAATTCTTTGTCCTTGCCTCCTGAAAAATAGATGTAGTTCATATACAGCATCAAAAACCTTCACAGAATACTTGAGGATATTATTTGAGAAAATGAACTCTGAATAGCAGATGGCATCACATCTACGATGGAGTGACTTCCTCAGTGGACAAGGAAAGGACTGCAAATGTCATCTATCTGAACTTCTGGAGACCCTTTGACATGGTCCTCCACTCTAAATTCGAGGTGGATTCAATGGACTGCTAGATGGATAAGACTGGTTGGACAGTTGCATCCAGAGGGTCAGTGGCTCAGAATCCTGACGGGCATCAGTGACAAGTGGTGTCCTTCAGGGATCCATGTTGGGACCAGTGTTGTTTAATATCTTCATCAATGACATAGGCAATAGGATCAAATGCACCCTCCAGAGGGACCTGGACAATCTTGAGGAGTGGGTCCATGGGAATCTCCTGAGGTTTAATGGAACCAAGTGCATGGTGCTGCACCTGGGTTGGGGCAACCCCTGATATAAATACAGGTTGGGGGATGAACAGGCCAAGAGCAGCCTTGCTGAGAAAGACTTGGAGGTGCTGGTGAGTGAGAGGCTGGACATGACCTGACAATGTACACTTGCAGCCCAGAAAGATGATCATGTCCTGGGCTGCATCAAAAGAAGCCTGGCCAGCAGGGTGAGGGAGGTGATTCTGTCCCTCTACTCTGCCCTGGTGAGACCCCACCTGGAGTACTGTGTCCAGCTCTGGGGCACCCAACACAGGAAGGAACCACTGGAACAAGTCCAGAAGAGAGACACTAAGTTGATCAGAGGGATGGAACACGTCTCCTATGAAGAAAGGCTGAGAGAATTTGGTTTGTTCAGCCTGAAAAAGAGAAGTCTTTGGGGTGACTTATTTATGGCCTTCCATTATGTAGATAGAGCCTACAAGAAGGCTGGAGAAGGATTTTTGGCAAGGACACATAGTGATAGAACAAGGGGGAAGGCTTTCAGTTTGACTGAAAGAGGGTATGTTTAGATTAAATATTAGGAAGAAATTCTTTACTGAAAAGTTGGTGAGGCACTGGAGCAGGTGGCCCAGAGAAGTTGTGGATGCCCTGTCTCTGGAAGTGTTTAAGGCCGGGTTGGATGGGGCTTTCAGCTGGTCTAGTGGAAGGTGTCTCTGCCCATAGCAGGGAGTTGGAACTGGGTGATCTTTATCACCCCTTTCAAGCCAAAACCTTTTATGATTCTATGCAAAGCCACCATCCCGTGACTTACTGGCAGCTACAGTTCTGATAGCCCATTGCACCCTTAGACTGTGTCTGTAGTGGTAAATAAGGTGAATGTGGGCTTGTTGTCTGGCCCTAAAAGGAACTGGCATAGCATGACTTGTGATGATATGGCTAAACTTCTTGGTTTATGGCAAACAGGTTGGCTTTATCCATGCTGTCTATTTGGAACAGCTATGGCTTGAGTTATCCCCAGGACTATAATCTGAGTATTGCCTGGGAGAATGCTAGTTGGCGGGGGTCAAAGCTCTGCTGGAGGCTGTTTTTGTTAAACACTTTGGATGATTATGGGCAGTGACTGAGTTAGCAGCCTGATCCTGCTGAGCTTTCTAAGTTAGGTATAGTAATAAACCCTGTGTCAAGACCATGTTGAAACCTGTGTTAAAATAATGTCTTAAAGATAAATTTAGCAAGTCTATATAGAAGAAGTCATAGAAATGACTCCCGATCTACAGATGAGATTCAGTTAAGTGTTTCTTTGTATCTGTAAGCTTAACTCATAGTGTAGATCATCTCTCGATCAGAATAAAACTGTATTAGTAACCACACTGTCTTTTGATGGTTCCCATGGACAGGTCAGTAGTGTACAGACTATTACTGTAGCATATGTGGAGGGTGCAGAGCATGGTGTGTCCCTGAGCATTTCCAGCCTTTCTGCAGGCAGTCTGTGATGGAATTGAGTGCACAGAAGGTTTGCAAATCTACAGCTATGTAGACAGATGTTGCTTTGAGACTTTACTCTCTTTAGTCATGAATTGGTGTGTGAAAGGAATATTATCCAAAAGGCTTATTTAGTAGTGAATTCCTAAGAAGAGAAGCTTATCTCTTCAAGACACCAGCTGCATGTCTACTTTTTCAAGGAGTAGGTGGCTGATGGGTACCTTACAGCTCTTGGCAAGCTTTGAAGCCCCACGGTACCTATTAAAGCTCATTTGATACATCTAAATGACAACAAAATATCCAACTCTGATTACATTGTAATGGATTAGAATAGTGTCTGAACTTGTTAGAATTTTATTTTTTTTTCCATCTAGATATATTTCATGTCTGTGTCTTACTACATTTGTTTGATAAACCTTTTAAAATATTTGTCGCTTCTTTTCTGCTGTTAAGTTAGTGTGTGGCAAATGTCACTCTTGCTTATACTGGATGGTTTCCAGGCAACAGATTTATGCCAAACTACAGTGTTTTAATGATGAAAGTGCTAACATTTTCAGAAGAAGTTGCTTATTTGCAGATGGCGTTCAGTTCTTGAAGCCACCTGAGTCTAGGTGAATCATGGAATAGTTTGGGTTGGAAGGTGCCTTTATAGGTCATATGTGCTAAAGAGTTAGAGGGGGTAGGGCTTATTTTCTTCCTTTAAATTCAGCAGTGCTGAATCTGGTGGACAGATTGCACAAATGAAATCCAATGTGCTTTATTGGCTGTATCAGCTTCTGCAAGTATCAGTCAGAGTACAGAGAGAAGGTAACAGGGGCTACGTTCATGAGAAATGTTTTCTTACTAGAGTTCTCCAAGGTGAAGTTTGGTACCCTCCACAGAGGTATCAAGTTTGGCATAAAACCTACGAGGCATAAACTTAGACTTTCTTCAGCAATGACAGATGATAGAACTATTCAAGTTTATTTGTTCTGAGTTTACTGTTTAGAGATTCTGAGTGGTGTATTTTGTTAAAAAAATGTGGGAAAGTAACAAAGAATGGAGGATGGGACTGATGAGGGAAGGTGTGGTAAGTTGGGGTACTGCATTGGGAATGCAGGCTGGGAGGAAAGAGTGAAGGGCAAAGAAGTTTAACAGAGAAAAGAAGAAAAATACTCTCACAATGATTCAGAGGCTGAGTAGGGTTGCTTGAGTGTGGGGAGGCACTGGAGAGAAATGATCTGGAAAGTAAGGCTGGATGAAAGGGACAATTCCTCTCCTCAGTGTTATTTTCAGGGATGTTCCATAGCATCTTGCCTATCTTCAGTTTAGGTTTTATGATCTGAGAAATCAGGGCAATAACAAGAGGAGGTTGTAAGTTTAGGTGACTGCATCTCCATCCTTCCTCTTCCTTCAATAATTAGAGTATTGTTCACATTCTGGTCTGAGATGCTTATTTGGAAGGGATTCTTTATAAAAGATGGAATGTTAACTGCCCCTTTTTCTCCAGCAAGTAACTGTATATGGTTTATTGCTCATTTTTGTATATAATGATACTGTACATAAATATTATTTCTAGTGGTGCTTGTGTAGGTTTTTATTTACCCAGAGTCCAGTTATCTTTTTATTGAATGATACCTTATTGTGTGACTGTTCCCATTGATTTCACCCGGATTAGTTACTTAAGACTCGTATATATATGGCCCAAAGGGATTTGTTTCAGTTTTTCCAGAATAAGTTTTTGTATTTTGTTATTGATAAAAGGACTCATTTGCAGGTTGATTGCTGTGGGGCTAATATTGAAAACTTGGTATAGATCTCATTCTAACTGTCAAATGTGTTGCTATTTAGAATTCTTACCCAAAATGGGCTAATAACATTTGGGGTTTTTTTTTTTTTCATAGGCAATGTTTAGTCTCTGCATGGTTGAAAGTGAAGCTGATGAGGTGAATTTGCATGGTGTCACAAGCCTCGGTTTAAAACAAGCCCTGGACTTTGCATATACTGGACAGGTATTGTACAGTTCTTCAAATTAAGAAACACAGTTGAAAGCAGCTGCAATAAAAACTGAATATGACTTTTTCAGAAGTACTAGAAATTATTTTTCTTGTGCTTTACCCAGCACAAGGTATTTTGATTTAACAGATCTTAATTTTTATATACTGTGGTGGATTTTTTTTAGAAGGATTGTTTAATAAAAACACCACTTATGTGCATCGTTGCCAGGTAGCAAATCATGTAAGACTTCTATAACCTTTTTGTGGTTGCCTGACTGTTCATAAAATCTTAATGTGAGTTGATTCTGCATGCTAAATTAAATGTGAAGAAAAGTGTTTCCCTCATAAGAAATATTTTTAAACTCTGCTGTGTTTGAGAAATTACATAATTGAGGAGAAAAGTAGTTTCTTACTTTCTGGACAGATGCAGTTGAAGCATCTTTGTAAATGCTTATAAGTACTATATATCTTCATTGTGCCACTCTTTGTGACTAGAGGTTAGATATCACATTATGTTACTTCAGAAAATGCAGTGATGCTCCTTTTCCCTCTTCCCCTTGCCAAAAAAAAAAAAAAAAAAAAGCTGTCTATGACCTGCCATATCTCTGCAGTGCGTGCTTGGAGTGCATTGCTGTGTGACTTCGTCTCAGTGCAGAGTTCATGGATAGTGAGCTCAGAACATCCAGCTATTTCTGCTTTGGACTGTAAAATTCTAGATAACAAAACTATTTTTGAAATATTGCTACCATAATTGAGTCCATTGACATATTAGTGATGTTTATTAGTTAATTTCAAAATGGAAAGCTTAAATCCGTATTGCATTATTCTGGTGGAGTTGTTGGATTATACAAATTTAAGTAATTTTCTTCCATAGTGTGGATTGAGTATATGGCCATATATGGGTCTTTCTGGTTTTTTTTTTTGATTGTTGTTATTGGCTTTTTCCCAAGGTAACTAAACTGGTAATTTTTTTTTCTTATTTCTGTTTTAAAGGAGCTATTTTTGCCACCAGCCCACACAACAGTTACGCTTTAGCACTGGTCTTGGATATTAGCACTTGAATTTCTGAGTTTCTGCTGTTATGGAAAGTAGAATTTACTGAAAGGTTTCTTTAAGTGATAAACGGAGATGCCATACCATATTAGTGAATTAGCTGAAGATCTCAGTATGTGACTTGTCACTGGTATATGTTTTGTTGTTTCAGTTAAGTTTTGATAAAAATAGAATGTCTTTGATACAAATTGAAATGTTAGACACCTGTATCACCTTTTTAGTCATTGAAACTATAGGCTAATTATACTGAAGACAGAACTCTTGTTAAAAGGAAGTATCTTTTGAGAAGATGGGTTGTAATTGATTTCTGTCTGCCTCATCCTGTCTGCTGTGATTAGAGGTATGTTTCCCATCTTTCAGCAAAATTCAAAGTCTAATAAACTTGTATGAAATAAGTTGAGAACTTTTGAAAGATTGGTTATGGCTTTTATGTAACCCAACAAGTGACCTGATGTTGTTTCCAGGATAGCATCCTCAGCTCCCTAGCAAATAGAACGTGCCTTCTATCCTTGGTTCTTTAGCGACTTTTGAGTCTTTCATTTTCAGGTGTAATCTACTTTGAATAAATGAATGGGGTTCTTGAGTTAAATATAGATGTGCATGCATGTGCAGTTGCTCATACATAAAAGTGCTTATAAGGTGAAGTTTGCTCTGTTATGTCTATCAGGTACACCAATTGCTACTTTGATGCACAGAGAAATGAGAAGAATTCTGTAGGAGTTCTCTTATACAGATGCCTTTGAAGCATAACTCAGTGATGTGTGGGTCTGAGAATTAGCAGTGTCACATTTTCCCTTTAGTCCTTGAAATTCTCTTCTGGTACTGGGTTTGTACCTATTGAGCATTTCAAGGTAGTGAGTGGGAGTAATCCACAAAGGCTATGAAACAACTGGATTACTGGATGCTTACATCAGAGGGAGTTCTGAAACCAGTTGTTTGGTTCGCAAACACTTTTTGATTTGTAAAAAACAAACAAAATATGTCATAGTAGCCCAAAACTCACTCACGCCAAATACAACCTTAGATTGCTCTGAAAATGTAGGTATAAATGTAGGTTTCAAGACATGATCTGAAGTACCTCTTAAAAATGAAAGCCATTAACTCTATTTTTTTTCTATAACCATATTTGTTAATC
Organism: Margarornis squamiger; assembly: GCA_035222235.1. Taxonomy (NCBI): domain Eukaryota; kingdom Metazoa; phylum Chordata; class Aves; order Passeriformes; family Furnariidae; genus Margarornis; species Margarornis squamiger. Next base: position 75,918,104 of record JAWWTY010000106.1, on the reverse strand, counting down.
AAAAAAATAGGTGTTTCTCTACTGTGGAACTCCTAAGGTATCCATGTCTAAACAGATAAGTAATTAGTTGCAGGTTTCTTCTCTTTGTTTCTATAATATATTGAACTTATGTTTGAGGCACTACACTTCAAATTGGAGACAACTTTCTGTGTAAAATAATATATTGGAGACATCTGGTGGAAATATTTAATATTGCACAATGGCTTGCAGTTTTTGAAAGTTATCAAAATTAAGAAATTTAATTTTTAGGATGACACTGAAATCTGAAATTAAACTTTGTCATCCTTGCCTCTGTTTTGTTAATTCTAAATATGCCTGCAGACTTAAAATAGAAGCTTCATCTTCTGTCTGCTTAGGCAGACAGTTTCTTATCATAATTACTGTTGGAAATATTTTGCCTTTAAGGGAAAACTCATTGTTCAGAAAAAGTGTTTTAAAACTCAAGACAATATAAACAATACCAAAGTTCCAACTGAGTTAATGGTCCTTAATCATCACAAAGAAAGAAATTTGGTATTGAAATAGGTAAAACTAACAAAAGGAATGGCAGCAGAATTTGATTGTGTTCTATGCATGTAGGTTCTCAGTAATTCTCTAATAATGAAACCTTTGGCAAAATAATATCTTAAATATGTTTCATCTTTACCTTAGGCATTTTACCATGTAATTCACATATTCAGAATTGAGTGATACAACTGTTTTCCCATTTTAGTTGACCCTTGTCCTGTTGTAGTTGCCATATCCTTTCTTCATAAAAGGGCTTTAAGGTCATTCTTTCTTTCACTTCACAGCTGGCAACAACAAGACCAGGTCAGGGTCTCAGTGAGTAGAATACTCGCCCTGTCTTCTCCCAGGGGCATTTTGCAAGTGTCAGATGTGCATTGGAAGAGAGATGGATGAAGTACAATCAATATAGGAACTATGTATTTTAGATTATTAATAGAGAGAAGCAGTTCTTGGTGCAGAGTTCAGAGCTCTCAGTTATTGCTGTCAAACTAAGAGTCTTAACTACTGTGTTAGGGGGTCATGGGCATTGTTGCCCTTTGTTTTGACTATTTCTTCTGTATTTTTACCCTTCTGTTGGCGAGAAACACGATGTTACTTGGAGGAATGGGGTAGCCCCCTAAAAGGGCCAGTGTAGTTGGCTGAGGAGTCACAAGAACATGGACTTTAATTTGCAGTGGGTGATTGTGACCCTAATTCAACAAAAATACAGTTACAGTTGGAGCCTTATGCATACTGAAATGCTCTAGACTTGAATCTTTTTTCTTCATAATTATCTTCTATCATATGTCTTTAATCTATGGTAACAGAAATATTTTGCATTTGGATAGAATTTTATTTAAGGACCTCAAAACACAGTATAAAGGCAAGTAATCACTGTTGTTACTTTGTTGCATCATAGGCAGGAAATTATTTTGGGAGAAAATAATTTTCCAAAGACAGCACAGCAAACCTAGCTTTATTAGGGTGTAATACCAAGTTCTCGTGTTTTCCTAAGTGGCTGGTCTCTTTTGGTTGTTTTTTGTTTGGTTGGGGTTTTTTCCCTAAACTGTAATATTTTGTTTCTGTATTAATAGAAATTTAGTTGTTGTCTTAAAGTTATAAAATTATTCTGAATTGTCAAAGCTGAAATGAAAGAATTAGTGAGAAAGCCCTTATATATGAGTTTTTTTAATGTACAGCTCTTTCTGACAAAGTGAATTTTAAGGTAATCTGTCCTGTGGAACCTTTTTAGCCCAAGATTAACACAGCCTTAAACCCTGCCTGAAATGTTGAAATGTTTCCTTTTATTAAAATCCACATATGAAGTTGCATTTATAATTATTGAAGAATAGGCTTTAAACTCTTTCTGTTTATTAGCATATTTAACAGATTTTCTTTTACCCACAAAATGCTAATTAAGCATTAATCTTTTAATGAAGATAGTACCAGTGTATTATCCCAGTTACAAATCTAGAAACTCATTATATTTTCTGGTATATTGCTCTCAATATTGCTTTAATGCATTATCAGTGTGAGTCCTATTTAATTATTGCCTTTACTTACTAGCTTTATTTTGTATTCAGTTAGTTTGAAACCTGTCATCCTGTTAACTGCTACTATCACTTTATGAAGCAGGTTCCAGGAAGTGGTAGGAGTACCATCTGGTGATTTTTCAAATTCATGCACACAGACCCTCTGATCAGTTGAAGTATTATCTTACAGCTCCTTTGCAAAATTCTTCTTTCAGCTTAGTTATTTCTTTGACAAAAAAACCAACCAACCAAAAAAAAAACAAAAAACCCAAAACTCATATGGTAAAGAAATAGTAGAAATAAATATTTTCAAGTACAACTATTTCTCCTGATCATTCCTTTGATTCCTTTATAGATTCTTGGCTTGTATCTCTCATCAATTCCCACCCTCATCCCCTTGGCGTTGACAGTTTTTCTAGTGATCAACCAGTATTTCATCTGCCATTTCTAGTTAAGACTGGGGTAAAATAGCTGTCAGTATCTTAGCACCTCTTATTTTGTTAATCCTCTCTGTCTCTCTTGTGGATGGAGGTGTATTGCAAAGGTGTACTGTGATGGTTTATTTTCTTGGGCAGTGATCTACTGCATCCTGTGCATAGCAGTTCCACTGGCTGCCTTTTGAGTAAAATGAATCAGCTAAACTGCCTGCTGTCCCCAGCAAAAGTAACTTCAACTGTCCTTGTTCTTTTCTGCTGGGGACAATATGCCAAAGTCATGGATAACTGAGTACAACAGGTCTGTGTCTTACTGTAAATAGTTATCATCATTTTTCAATGCAATTTCAAAGCCAAAAATATAAATTTGACACTTAGATTGGGGCATTTCCTTTTTCATTTTTATCAGGAGGATAATCTTGTTTCTGTGCTTAGCGCTAGGTTCTAGCTACTAGGTGTTAGGTTCACAGTTCAGCTACTGATTGCCCAGAAGTCTTAGAATAATACAGAGCTTAATTAATTCAGCTTATGCAGTTTATTGTAGATGAAGTTAAATGTTGCATTTTACTTGCTCTGGACAGGAATTAAACTAGGGAGGAGATAGCTTTTCTAGAGCTGAAAGAGATTAAAGTAACAAAACATCTTCCAAAAAATAGTGAATTTGCTTGGAGTCTTGCTTATTCAAACCCTGTTTATTTATAATAATGGTACTTATTTCATAGTGGTAGAATCTATGTCAGGGAAAGTTGAGGTTGGACATTAGGAAAAGTGTGGTAGATCACTGGAACAGGTTCCCCAGGGAAATCATCATGGCACCAAACTTGTCAGAGTTCAAGGATTGTCTGGACAACATTCTTAGTCAGGTGGTCTAGGAGCTAAATGATCTTTATGGGTGCCTCCCAACTTGAAATATTCTGATTTTATGATATATATACTGTGCATTTAACACAGATTTTCATTTAGTTTTCAGGAAAAATACTTTGACATTTATCTGAGAATGCTGGTCATGATTCCTTCTGGTATTGGTAAATGAGACATCTGGATTTTGCAACAAGTGCTATCAAACATTACATGCCAGGCCTTTGGGCAGTTGCCTGGGGGACTAGAACATTCTTTCCCCATTCACTTTTTTTGAAGCAGAATTTGTCAATGTACGAGGAGCTGGGAATTCAGCTGAAGCATAAATGAACAGGGAGACAGGCAAAAGTGCTATCTGGCTGAGAGCGAAATGCAGTCTAAACTACTTTAAAAGAAAAGTTAAGGTTTTTGAATGGTCTCAAGCACAGAGAATGATCTTCATAAGGCAAAACAAGTGGTACTTTTGTTAGATGCCTATCTTGTTTGAAATGCTGCAAGTGGAGTCAAGAAGGAATTTTCTTTTTCATCAATGGCAGGAATCTTAGAATTTTTTTTCTTGTTTTCTCTGTTAAATTTCATATGGTTTACTTTCTAGAATTTTCTGACATGACATTACATATTTCCTTACTTGTGTTTGCTTTTGATGTGCATGTCGTGGTATTCACATGCATTTACTGTTAATATTCAGCTAGATAGCCTGTATAACATATAAACAACTATGCTGGTAATTAATAAAAATCAAGTAATTGTGTTAGTGTGTAAAAGCTGAGAGGTGTGGAATAATTGTGAATTAGCCCACTTGCAGTAGAAGGAAGGCTTGCAATATTTTCGTCCTTCTTTACTTACTGTTTTCATGTGGATTTCCTCAGCTTGCAGTTTGCTGATGGTGAATGTTTAGCATAGATGACTTAGTATTTTTGCCTATGTCCAAATGAGTATTGAATAAAGCAGAAATAGTTGTACTTACGGCAAAGTTCTGTGAAGACATAACCTAGTTCCTCAGTTATCTTGGGGAACACAAAAGTGGATATGTTTTCTCAGCAGAATAAATCTTGCATGGTTTACAAAAGCTGTAAAAAATGAAAGAACATGTAAGAAATATGCCTGCCACCTTGAAATAAACTTTTGTTGATTTTGTGCAAACCACCTCTAGAGAGTAGCCAATCACCTTACTTGTCTCTTGTCCCACTTCTCATATCAAAATGCTACCAGTGTTATTTATAAATGGATTGCTGTAGCTTCAAAATACATTAATACTCTCATAGTTAAATATAGTTTGTCTATGCCTACAAGGTAGTAATTGCTTGGGGTTCTGTTTCTCTTCATATTGTGTCTTTAACAACGCAAAGCTGGTGGCTGGCACTTAGTAAGTAACACGCCATCAGATGACAACTTCCTCAGCGTAAATCATGTCTGAATAACAAACACTGCAAGGTCTATACCAGCTTGTTTTGTCAGTCTGACCTTGAGTTCTCACTTGAAAACACTTGACAGTGCTGCCTTTTTTTTTTTTTAAATATCCATACCTATTAGAGATGTTTTTGTGACTGAAATCCCTTCTAGCTTTCCACTGAACTACCTTTCATTATGCATAGCAACCTCAGTAGCACCAGCCAAAAACCTGAATTGTGCTGGGCCTGATTCTCCTTTGCATTAAGATCCTTACATGTCTTTCTGACTAGATAAAAGACCTTTTATATAGTATGTAAGTTACATAGAATGTTCACTTAAAACCCAGTATTGATATATATAGTGATTTGCACAAACTTTAAGCATGTCATCTACTCCCAGAACTCAGTGTTCTTGATATAAGCAAGGATCACTCCCCTTCTCTCCTGCTCCTAATATATCCATTCTGTTGTATATATTTTGTGGTGTTGCTTGAAGAAATGCATACACGTTTTTTAATTTCCCTCAAAAACAGTTAAACTACAAAAGATGCAGATGGCTGTCTTTGCTTTTTGTTTGCCCTCTTATTCCACTGCGTTTGAGGTATACAGATAATGCTGTGAGATAAAACTGAAGTGTGGGCAGAATTTAAAAAGATCTGAGAGAAAAAAAAAAAAAAAAAAAAAAAAAAAAAAAAAAAAAGCATTGCTTCCCTGTGGAGCAGTGAGAGACTGACCTCATGTGGTGTGAAACCAGAGTTGCCAGGGGAAATACAAGGATAAAACCGAATAAACTGAGCATCTTTGGAAAATTAATTTTTCTCATGTGTTTCTGATTTTTGTTGGATATTGCACTACTGACACTTAAATAATTTTAGTTTGTGTAGTTAGTAGTGTGATTGGTGATGAGAAGTTGACCAGTGTCTGTATTCCCAAAGACTATTTTTTTGTCCTGAAAGGGATGTTCTAACAAGCTGAGCCCAAGACAGAAGTCAAGGAGCTGTAGCCCAGTTATCCTTTCTGTTGCCTGTACATGATTTTAATTGAAATGAGTAGGAGTTTCATGTGAGCAAGTGACTGAATAATCAGTCTTGGTTTCTAAGCCCTTCCTGGCACTTCCCCAGCAGCATGCTCACTTGCTGTCAGAGCCCTGCTCTGTAAAATGGAGACAGTGGTTAGGAAAATTATAAAGGGCTACCATGCAGAATAGGAAGGGTGTTCATAGTCTGTATATTTTTTACATGCTTGAATATTATTAATAGTGGAGACTTCTGAATCAGTTCTGTTGGCCTGAATCATCAGTATATATGGTAGCATTCAAGTATATAGATAACAAAAGGAGGTTCTGTAATTTTGAAAAGTCTCCTTCCTGAGTAAATAGCATGCATTTAGTTTCAAAGGATTTAGAGGGTAATGTGACTTATAGACTGTCACAGGAAAAAGAAAGAAAGCTTAAAAATCCTTTGGGGAATTCAGATGAACTTTAGAAACTCTGTCCACACTCTGCAAAGACTTCTCTATATGCTCAATTGTACTCTTTCTGTTCTTTATGTTGACTCACATGTCTGACGTAACAAAGGCCTTTAGTATTTTCTACAGGTGTGCTGAGTTCCAGATGACAAATCTTTCATTTTCTTCTTTACAGATCCTCTTGGAACCAGGGGTGATACAGGATGTCTTAGCAGCTGGGAGTCATTTGCAGTTGCTGGAGCTTCTCAGTTTATGTTCTCACTATCTCATTGAGGTGAGGCTTCTTGGCCTGATCTGCCATTTTGGTTTGGTACACTTTTGTTAAAAGTCTAATTTCAGTAGGAGAGTATTAGTATAATACCTGGTGTAACCTAAATGGCAAAAACTGGATTTCAGGAGATCTGAATTTTGACTGTAATTTGGATTTCAGTTTGTGGTAGATACTTTCTCCTACCATTCTTTTTTTTTTTTTCCCACTTCTTTCCTGAAAGTAAGAATGGTCCACTGATTAATATCAGCATATGGGAGTTTGATTCCCTCTTTTACCAGAGAATTTGCTTTCTTCTACCTCAGTTTACCAAATGTTAGATATTTTCCTTTTGGAATCATGAGTTTTGTGAAGAATTCAGATGTGTAAGTGTTCACAACAGATATTGATGTATATCCTAGGGCACTACTACCTCTCACCAAAGGGATAGGGCTTATTATAATGACACCTTACTCTCAACTGGCCTCATGCCCATAACGCTGATGTCTTTATGAAGCAAAATATTCGAGTGCAGGAAGCTAATTTTTTGTGCTTGGCTGGTATAGGAAATTATTTATGATTGATAGCAAGTGCATACCTTTGTGTATCTATGAAAAACCTTATAGAAATAAAATGGCAATAGCAATTTTACAGAACTGTTTACTTTTCTTGGTAATTTTTCAGTACTGTTTCTGAAATAAGATATGTTAATTGCATCTGGGCACCAATACAATTGGGCATGGAAATGCACATCAGCACAGTCCTCTTAGTATGCACTTGCCTTCCAAGAGTATCTGCCTTTGAACAGGCTGAGTGTGCTTGGCAGGAGTACCAGGGGTGTGCAGGGTCTCGTGTTAAGAACTTCAGGATGTACTTGAAGGCTCTGTGTCCTGTGGAGAAGTGTTAGCCTTATGAAACCCTTCAAAATGCATGCTCAGATAATAAGGCGGTATTAATTTGTGCATTATAAATTGATTAGAAAGTAAAAAGAGCTGGTAGCATGCTGCAATTCTTTTTTTTTTTTTTTTTTTTTTCTGGGAATATATGGAGGGATTTAATTATTCTGATAAAATAGACATGGATTGTAATGGGAAAGATGGTTGTGAGATGCCAAATAAGCCACAAAACCATTTGGCCTACCAGTTGTCAGGCAGGCATGGGAAGGGGTTACTGTAATGAGAAAGAAGATACAAATCTAACATTATACTGTGTATTTAATGCCCCTGTAACAAATCAGTCAGTGTGAGTATGTCTCTGCTGCTTACGTGATTTTTTGTTTGTCAGAAATTGAGCCACAGAATCTAGGGTAAATCCTAAAGAGTAGGGAAGAAGCTGAGTATTGTTGTGCTGGTGAGGAGAGAACATAAGAGAACTGTAGGAAGAGAGCAGGCATATACTCAACATAATCCTTGTGCTAACTTTTTTATTTTCTGTGTTGGGTAGCCTCTGGTATTTGTAGCTCTTCCCTCAGCACCATCTTAATACTTTTAATCCTGAGGCCACTGCAGGGGAAAGACAGGGAACTGCAGAATTAGCAGTGCTTTGAATCTCATCCTTGATGTGCAACCATAGTCAATTACTTAGGAAGAGATTGCTAATGAATTAGAAAAAAAGCCCCAAAACAAGACACAAAATCAACCCCAAAATCACACTACCCCCACAAAAAGGCTGCTCTGGAGTGAGTAAACACTGCTTTCAAATTACTCTGTAATTAACAGACTAGTAAGTAGTCTCTGGAGATGACAATCACAGAATCCTTTAGGTTGAAAATAACCTTCAAGATCAAGTCTGACCATAAGATGATAACTTGCAAAAGAAGCAGAAATCTTTTAATTCCTCTCCTCATACTTTTTCTGTTGCTCTCATGTTTTTAGATGCAGTTTGTCTCATGCGTATGTTTATTTGCATGTTTTTAATCTCTACAGTTTAGAAGATAGCCATGTCTTTCATGAATCATAGAAACCACAGCTCTGTGGTCTGCAGTTGCCATAAGATGTGTGAAAGATGTGAAAGAGCACTGTTGTACTCTGAGTAGTATGTCAGGGTAGGATAACTGGAGCTACATTCGTGTAAAGATTAAGAGAAAGTGGGACCCAGTGTTCAGGTTTACAGTAATGGAGGTAGGAAACAAGGTAGGGGATGAGGGGCAGGGAAAAGGGAGGAGTATATATTTTGGAAGACAGAGAGCAGTGCTAGTTCTGTAAACTACTTTTTACCCAGGTTCTCATTGTAAGGTTTGTATCTGCATGGACATCTGTGGGATGGCTGGTATAGGGTTCTAGTCGGTATTCTGCTCTTTTTACAGTATTTTTATTTGCCAGGTTCACCTCAACAAGGCATATATGTTGACAGATTTGCAGTCTGAATAGATGACAGTAAGAATTTACTTATTTTTTTTGTTCTTAAAGTTGCAGTCCATACAAGTACTCAGCCTTGAGTAGTTGTGTAAGCCTTTTATAACAGAGGCCAACAAAGTATTGTACATTAAGACTGTGATCTCTTCCAGGGTCCAAACTAATTATATCAAGTGTCTGTTTGTTCTACGTATTATTGGCTGACATTAAAAAATATATCTTGCCTTATTTTAGTACTATCTCTAAATAAAATCAAAGTAGTTAAGAAAGGCTTCCTTTAAGCCGCTTATCCTTGCTGCAGTTGGTAACTGGGATGTCTTGTCACCCCATGTGCTGTGATACAGGTGCTGGAATTGTCTTTAATTGTTTGGGTTAGACCAGGCTTTCCCCATGTGACTGCTGCTTTTACTGTTCGCATTTGTTCTAGCTCTCCTCTTTCTCTGGATGTTCCAGCTTGTCATTTTATTGGAACTATCTTCAACAGTTTCATCTTTTCTTCATACTTTTATTTGAGACCTGTAATATTTCCATGGATTTCAATAAGGAGGATTTTTTGCTACAAATGCAATTGCCATCACCCATGCCAATATCTGTTGCAAGGCATATTGGTAGTCTGTGAGGCTCCAAAGAAAACTGTTCTGATCTGATTCATCTAAGATGGTTGTCAAAGTGTCTAATTCTCAAAGATTATTTGTAGTGCACTGGGGGCAGATTCATTTCCAGCCAACACTGACTTTTTTATTCACTGGTCTTTAAGGGAATTTCCTCTTGGTTGTCTCAAAATAAACAAGATGTTATTTTGACTATAACAAAGATCCTCTTTCTCATAGACCAAACAGCTTAGAGAACTTTAATTTGTTGATGAATCTCAAAAATATTTCTGTAACAAATTGTTTGAATTGCATTTACGGTAATTTTTGAATGGTTCTCAATGAAAGGAAAGACAGAAAAAAGGAAAGGAACATTCTTTCTCCCCACCTTCAGTTAGGTAATATCAATCTCTAAGACATTTATAATATCAATGGAGATTTCTGACAACACTGGTAGTTTATTAAATGCTGTAATGATAGATTTTATTATTTTATCATCTATAAACTCATTATCAAATGTTCTGTAGCATCTAATGTTGATTCAATAGTCTCATTTGAAACTCATGCTCATTTTGGATTGATAATTTACTAATTTTTATTTTAAAACAGCTGTAGAATGTATTTGCAAACAAGAAAAATGCCCAAGTATTCTGTACTTTAGGTCTTAATTCCAGCTTTGTGTTGTGCAGACTTCTACCCTCCACCTCAATCTATCTTGAATTATGATTATTCCACAACCTCTGCTGTTTGGGTTTTGTTTTTAGCTTCATTTGTAGAGGGGGACTCTTTGGAAGCATGCTGATGTATTTTATTTGAGATACATATTCATGAATCTCTTATGGCATCTGCATAATTGTCAGGTACATTAAACATTGAAACAAGGCTTGTAAGCTCACACATCTGTCTCAGGCTGAGCAAACGGTAAGGCAATGTGATTTTTCTTAGCTGTGTTGCTGCTACATAGGTGTGGGAAAGCTAAACTAAAGACTTGAACTTTGTGTACTTTGAATTGCGCTTAGGTCTGTAATCACACACACAGCATTTGCTTGCAGAGTGCACATCCAATTCTCTAAGATTCTTGTTTCCTGAGTTCGTCTTCCAGCTTGGATTGATTGTCAGTTTTGGCTGAGGTTTTTGAAGGAGGTTAACACAGAGAGCTGCAGCCAACAGGCAGACTTTGAAACGTAATGGGAACAGGTTATATGAATATCTTCTTTACCTTTTGAAAAGTTTAGTCTGTAGAGTTCCAGTGGACTGTATTTGTCCTAGGATTTTGCAGAAGGCAAGAGAAAGCTAGTTGAAGGCATTGAGTGTGATGGACACCTGAGAGTGGACTTCTTAAATGGAGCTGTGGAGAACATTATATTAGGTAGTGTGTTGTTGATGACCTATTTTTGTACTTTAAAGCTTGTAAATGTTTTTCTGAAGGATACATGGCAACCTTCATTCTTATGCAATAGAATAAATGTGTTAAAACATTTATTCAGAACATGGAAATGTTTTTCATAAATAAGTCTGAGTTATATAACCCATTGTAGATGTGACAAGTTTTGTCTTTTTCCTCAACTGTTTGTGTATTCAGTACCAAAGAGAGCCACAAACTGCAAATTCTTTCAACAATCAAAGAGTCTTAATAAGGAGGAAATACTATTGAGAATACGAGTTTTTAATGGAATTTGCTTCTACTCATCAACATCAGCTCAGTATTGTGTGGGTAGTAATTGGTTTTTAAACCAGAGTTTGATTTCCACTAGCATTCAGGGATCGGGGACACTGGAGTGTCCATATTTGAAATCTTAAAGCTAAGTGATTTTTCTGTATTTTCTAAAGTCCAGTATTATTTTTTCAGTGGAATTCTAGATACTTCCTGAGTTACATTCAAAGTAATAGGGTGATAGTTGTGAGGGGTTTAGAACTGTCCAAAGCAAAGCAGTCATTTCCGAGAGGCAAGACGTGGCATGATTGCTAGTTGGCATTTATCTCTTTAACTTTCTGCTGTCAGATCAGGCACTTTTTGTTAAGAACAAATTAATTTATGTCCTGGACAGAGTCCGAGATATCATTTATGTTATGTTTATTGATTGGACAGTTGCATAGTTTCAATACAGCCTTATTAGATGTGGTGTTAACTGACTGTTCTTGTATGCAGTGCTAGAAAGGATTTCCTAGTTTCACAGCAGCTAGGAGCAGTCGGCAGAATAGACATGAGCAGTGATCCTGGTTACTGCTAGAGCTACTCCAGCTTGTAAGAATTGTTATTGGGATCATAAGTATTTTTGTGTCAAGTCAACTTGAAAGTTTGATGCCAATTTTCTCCATTAGTTTTAAGTGCATCAAGGCTCCCTGCTAAATGGTGAATGTTGCAGGTTATTACATTTTAGAAACTTCATTGCAGTAGATTGAATTCCGCTACAGGTATATCTGCTTGCTGGCTACTGGTGTCAGTCATAGCATCTTTAAAGAAAGCTAATTTGAACTGAAAAGGACATTTTAGGTGAGTGATTAAAATGATCCTGAAAAAACATTCACTGTACAACAGTAGTCAACTGGAATTTTCTTGGGTCTGTACTGTGCTACTGTGGATTCTTGTATACAGAAGTGGACAGGGGGCAGGATCAGGCCTGGAATGCAAAAATTAGATTAATCAACACACAAATTATAGAATAAGGCCTCCTGGAATAATTAATGGTAATAATTGAAGCAGGCAAATTGCCTTGGGTCGAGGCATTTGATTTTTAACCTTCTATTATAATGGTCAATTTAGGCTTATAAAATATTTTTTTTCATGTTGTATGAATGCCTAATGAACTGGATCTTTTCTTCTTCTAATGATCTGGATATTTTCTTCTTCTAATTTTAAACTGTTTGAATATGTTGTGGGTTGAAATGTGTTACTATTTTTAAAAGGAAGAAGCTACAAATGAATCTGCCTGTGGAATTAAAAGGAGGAAGGTTCATGGTTTACATACGTGGTGAGACCAGAGCTTCCAAGTTATTTATTTTACTTAGACACAACTTCTCCGTTTGAAACAATGCCAATGACACAATCCCAACTTTCACTAAGATACACTCCTTCAGAGATAAATTAATTCGTACACCAGAGATTGAGAGCATCACCTTTGTATTGCTAGAAGCCCCAGATCAGCTGGGATTTTAGCTCCTGGGTTTTTCACATAAAGCAAATTAAACTGCTAGAAAAAAAAAAAATCTAAAGGTCATCTAGCAACCAAAGCTTGCCTTTTTTTAACTAATACAAAGTTTTTAATCTAAATACATGCATGCACACTCTGCACACCCCACAATCCCCCAGAATTAGTCACCACCATTAAACTTGAGTCTACCAACTTTATCCTGTGGTGGGGTGACCTTCCAATGCCAAGAACACAGAGTAGACAGAAATAACGTTGTCCTTCATTTTGCTCGTTTTAAGTGTTATGCAACCATTTGTTGCTGAGCTGGCTTGCTATTTTTTGAAGGAGAGTGTTTTGTCAGCTGTTGTCATTAAGCTATTGACAATCATTAGGAAAGATCTTGTACAAAGCTCAAAAATAACTTTGGTAATTTTTCTCTGCTCTCTCTTTAATATACAGATACATTACAGAGATACAGATCTATATGTATGAAATGTGAATACACTGCAGTTCCAGTTTAGAATGGGACACAAAAAAATGACAGTGGTTTTTTCAATTTTTCAGTTGCTGTCAGTGAGGAAAGTGAAAATACACTTAAATGACTGTACCCAGTCACTTTGAATCCCGTTCTTACTGTGCCAAACTTGCTGCTATTTAGCTGCAACGTGAATTGAAACTGCTGATGGATGGGTAAAAAAATTGATGCTGGAATGTTGAGGTTTACTATTGCTGGCAAGATTAAAGCTCCCAAGCTCTCTGGGTAGTTGTGTGGATAAACATTGCCAGTCCTCTGCAGCAAAGTTGCAGGAGAGGTCACAAGTTGGGAAGAGGCTATTCCTTCTGTATCTGCCTTCTCTTTGCAGATTCTGTCAGGAAGGGAGCACAGCTTTGGCCTGTGTTTTAAATAGGAAGAAGGAAACTGTACTGCTTCATGGGTTTCCTCCCTGACCTTCTCGTGTTGTCATCCATCCTAGCCAGTGTGGCCTCGCTCCCTGACCTTTCTGTCCAACAGTTTCTGAAAGACTTCTACTTCTGGAATCTTTCCAGTATTTTTAAAAAGCTGTAAACAGAGGCTGATGAATCCCAGAATGCTTAGTGTACAAAATTCTTCTTTGGTTTTATTACCATCTGATCAATACTAATGTTTTATGTTCTCCTTATCCCTCCTGGTCTCCAGTGCCTTTAGCGTAATTAATTCTCTGCATTAATTGAGGCAGTTTAGATATTTGAACCCCAAAACTGGAAGTATTTGTAGTTGGGTAGTGCAGCTACCCTTATTTGCTGGTGTTCTTGAAGACATGCCCAGCTAGCAGTCTGGGAGGAAAATTTTGGTGATTGCAAAAATGGACTTGAAATGAGGCAGTCTGGGCTCTTCCTCCCCGGGCTGGGCAGCAGGTGGCACTGTGAGTCTGTAGCAGTTTGAGCAGATAAAGTCAAGCTAAAATCAGAAAAAATGAAAAGAAAAATTATTTATTTTTACTCCATATTAGTCTTCTGACCTAATCAGTAAAAAAGTCATTATTCACACAACACTGGGCAATATGCATTGTAATTTTTAACAAATAATAGGAAACTGTTAATGTTTTCACAGGAAATACAGTTCTGTCTTGTGCAGCAATGGTCATTTATCACTGCACTTTGTGAAATCACTCATTTGTTCTAATTTGAATGTAAATGACTCTAAGGTTTTACAAATAAGGTGACAGACTCACATAAATGTAATTGCAGGGTTCATCTCTCTCTTTTTATATATCACTCATTAAGTTATGAATTAAATACATCGTATTAAACCAGGGGCATGTCCAATGATGATATTGTAATGGCAAATTACTCTATGCTATTAGAGGTGTATTTTTTATTCATGGACATTAATTTGTCATTAAGCGGCATTAGTTTAGCACTTTTATGTGGAAGACGTGACCTGAAAGAGGAGACTTACAGCTCTAATGTGAAAGAACAGGAATACAGGCACCAGATATACAGGTTTTTGTGGCTTTTTTTTTTTTTTTTTACTTCCTGTAAAGAGGCAGAGGGAAATTTTATTTAAAATTGATTTGATCTAAAGCACTTTGAGTTGTGTCAAGGCATTTTAGCAAAGGTATTTCTGAAACATGAAAATGCTTTGGTTATAAAGTATTTACCAATGTGGGAAAAGCAAAATCCTAAGTAAAAAATGGTGACTGTAAATCATTTGTAACCTACGAACACGTAGACAACATTGGGCTTGAAGTGAGTTACAATCTGATTTTATCTCCGAAGTATCACTGTGGTAGAGAGTTAATTGTCCATCTTTACTTTCCTCTATACTGGCTTAGCTGAAATAGAACTGGCGCTTTTTTTTTTTCATTCCTAATTATGAAGTAAGTATATTTTAACTCCTATCTACTTTGTATTTTTAAATACAATATTACTATTTTCATAAGGGTCAATTTCAAGTTCAAAATGCAGGAGCAGACTCCTTCTAAGAAAATGAGGATGAAAATGTATTATTTGATGGCATTTCAGAGGCAACTTAGCACTTGAAGTATTAAACTAAGGAAAATAGTGAATGACTCAGTCTGCTTCATCTTTAAAAGATTTTAAAAAGACCTTTTAAATTTTATTTAATTTTATATTCAGCTTAATAAACCTTGTTTATTTAACAGTGAAGATGGATTGAAGTCATAAGGATCCAAACTGATACATTCTCCAGTTACACAATACTTGCATTTTAGTCTTTTTTGTAGACCATCTCTCATTAAAGGCTAAAGAAGTCTGGACTTGATATGAAACTGTGTGTTTGACAGTTGATTCCCTGTCCACCCATATTTTTCTGATGGCATAGGCATTACTGTTTGGTCCATCTATCTGAACATATTCAGCTAGTGTTGTGCTAGTTAAGAAGATTTGTAATGAAAATGACCTAAGCCCAAGTTATTTTAAGCCACTGTAAAATATTATTTCAGTGCTTAATAGAAGAATGTTTTTTGATGAACCATTTAAGTTTTCAGCAGAGAACAAAGACAGAAACTAGTTCCATGTCAGGCTCTTGATGTTTTTCAGTAGATCTCTTAGCAGCAGTAAATCAAACAGCATTCTAGCACATTCCATTAGGGTGTGTTGCTTGCACGACTGCATGAGTAGAATTTGCCAGGGAACCAACATCAGAATGTTGATATGGACTAACTATTTAGAACAAAAACTCCTTTTCTATCCAAGGGATTGAACAGGCCTTGAACCCAGAATGAATATAAACGTATACAAGCTGTAAGGACTTACTCATTCTTCAGGCAATATGTCATCAGATCTTTGAAGGTTATAAATTGTCCTCATTCATCTCACTTATTCCAAAATTTAAAGATCCAAACTTAGGGATTAGTGGTATCAACAAGTTTGTTAACCATCAATATTGTCCTTCAAGTGTGTAATTTCAAACTGAGGATTGTCTGTAACTTCACCTGTTTCCCTGTGTAATCTATTCTAAACATCTGTTTATCAATTTGGAGGAAGTTGTTGCTAAATTTCCCATCTGTTTAAACAGAGTTTTACAGCATTTGTGACTTCTACCGCAGAGTGAGTCTAGCTGCATAGGTAACATTAGATCTTAAATGACTTAAACCTTAAACCAGGACTTTTATTTGCAGTTCACTGGGAACTGAGCTGGTAACACGTGGCATTGTCTCTGTGATAATTTTTATGGGAGCTGTTGTGTCCTCTGGATTACAGGAGTAGTCATATATTGGCTGGACTTGTCTTGTAAACACTTTGACTTTTGTTGTGAAAATTTTCCAAGCTATAAAATGGATTTATTTTTTTCTAAATTCCACTTCAGTGTTTTCTTGTTGCTTACTGTAAGCCACATCTGTACTAATTATATATGTAAAAGGCCTTGAATTTTAATAGCATCTCAGCACACCTGTTTATCGTGGGGAAAGTGTTGTAGTAACCTCGGGTATGTTCAGTCCCCAACACTTACTGGGAGTGGAATTCCCACTGACTTGAGATGTCATGCTGTGGACATGAAGAAAGCTAGGGGTACAGGCCTAATGTATGCCAGGTCCAAAATCGGTGGTTTTATGTGCTTGTGTTTTGGTTTTGCCTGCCTCTCAATATTTTTACTCATATTTACACCATTACCATCTTCATGGGGAATTGTAGCATGCAGGGAGTGTATGTATGGAATGGTGATGTCAAAGAGCCTCAGAATGTGATATTGAAAGTTTACTGTAACTAAATACTTGAAATTATTTGACAACCTAGATACAATTGTGACTCTTAATTTACATGTGTATTATACACCATTGGTAAAGAGTTCTCTTCAAGTTCTGGACCCATATAGTGCCATTCAGCCCTGGACCAAAACTTGAAGAGATTAAAGAACTTTTTGAAAAGGAATAAAACAAGTAGCAAAAATTATTTTTTGTGTGTATGGTGAATGTTTTGGGGTGGGAGAAAACAAAAAAACATTAGGTATGTGTAACCTTTTATAAGCTGTTGATAGGGTTTTGCTTTTATATGTGGTTGATATGTCTGAAATTTGAATGCTTTAGCAACATTTCTTTTTAAAATTTGTATTTGAAAAGGAAGAATTTTTCTAACATTGCATGGAATAATTGACTGAAAACTTCTTCAGTAAGCTATAGTTAGTTTTTGAAAGCAGTCGCTGTTCTTGATAGTATAACTGCAGAAATACATTATTTTTGAAGTAACTGAGCTATGTCCCATCTTTAAATGCCTTTCCAGCTGTTAGAGTGTTACAGAATCACAGAATGGGTCAGGTCAGAAGGAACCACAGTGGGTCATCTGGTCCAACCTTCCTGCTCAGGCAGGGTCATCCCAGAGCACATGGCACAGGATTGTTCCAGGTGGTTCTTGAATATTTCCAGTGCATGAGACTCCATGACATCTCCAGGCAGTCTGCTCCAGTGCATAGTGAACAACACAGTAAAGAAGTTCTTCCTCATATTCAGGTGAAACTTCCTGTGCATTGGTTTCTTTCTGTTGCCTCTTCTCTTACTGCGTGGCATCACTGAGAAGAGCCTGACTCCATCCTCTTGTCACCCTCCCTTCAGATACAATGTTGAGGTCCTCTCAGTTATCTCTTCTTGAGGCTGAACAGGCCCAACTCTCTCAGTCTATTCCCATAAGAGAGATGCTTCAGTCCCCTAATCATTTTTGTAGCCCTCCACTAAACCCTCTCCAGTAGCAACATGCCTCTCTTGTACAGGGGAGCCCAGAACTGGACACAGCACTCCAGATGCTGCCTTACTCTAAATACAAGGCTGACTAGAGGGGTAGGATCACTTGCCTCGACCTGCTGGCAACACTCTTCCTAATGTACCCAGGATACCATTGACCTTCTTGGCCAAAAGGGCACACTGCTTGTTGTCCACCAGGACCCTCAGGTCCTTCTCCTCAGAAAGTGTTGCTTCACTTGATTCTGTTGTATTTAAAGGAGAATACAGGAAAGGAGCCCTTCAAACCCTTGAGGATTTTGAGATTCTGGCAAGTGTCTGTAGTTGTTAACACTTAGAAATTGGGCCTGCAATGATCCATCCTGCTTTTAAAGGTGTTGTCTTCAAGGTGAAATCTTGAAGTCAGCGAGAATTTCATCATTTGGTTATATGTCTCAAACATATCATGCATTGATTAAATGTTTTTTCTCTTCTATTTCTGTAGGAAAAAAGGGCTTGGCGGTAAAGCAAGGAATTTTGTTTGGGAATGGGGGGTTGAATTATTTTTTATTCTTGGTAAGAACTGCTAGAAACTAAATGAACAGAAGTCATCATGATCTTTGGAGGTTCATGCACTGCTGGTGCTTGGCACTTTCAGCAGTGTGAACATGGGCATGTATTAGTTGTGGGAGGACTTGTGACCTGTTTGGCACTACTGAAGATGAGATATAGGAAATGTCAAATTGGACACTGAGTCAAGGCCAATTTTTTATGTTTGGCCTTTGTTCTCTCCAGGTTCTCTCTAGGTTTGAAAGGCAAATTTATAGTAATTTCTGACTAAGGGTATGATAACTGAATTCCTAGTCAATAATGTCAAAAATACTGATTTTCTTTTTTTTTTTTTTTTAAATTTGATTGTTCTTCTAGATTTATTTTTTTCATTCTTTAACTTTTTGGCCCATTTATGGCATGCTGCTATCGATTTTTATGTTGTTTACCTCCTGAAATCAGTTCTGATTATTACATAGTAAACCTACTAATGACACAGCTCCTAGTTGTGGGAGAGAGAGATGTTCTTTTCACTGTGTAAATTTAGAGACAGTGTTGTACAGTATTTTTACTGGGAAAAATGCCTATACAAAACATTTTACAGACATGCCGATATATTGAGTTGTAAACATAACTTTAAATTCTGTTAAAGTTGGTGAAGACAGGAATTACCTGACTACCTAGAGCACTGGAGTAGGTTCCAGGCTTTTGAGGTTCTCTTCTTTGTATATTCTGCATCATGGGAATTCTTTTAAATTATTCTTCTGCTCCTCCTTTTTTCATGTGTAAAATGTGAATTTGCCTTGGTTTAGTGCTGTGAGCAAAAAAAAAAGTCTTAGTGGTTTTTGAGCTGAGGTCAGATATTGCAGGAGCATAGAGATACCTGAACAAATAACAGTTTTTCCAGATAAAATGGAAATGTTGCCTTTTTATCATTCATATACTTATAGTCAGGTTCTTTTAACTGCTGAGTACCCTCCTATTTTCCTGCAGCAACAAGTCTTGCTTTTGGGAGGAGTGAGAAACCATTATAACCTCAGAGGTCAAATTGTGCAAATATTTCCTTCTTTACCTGTACAGACATTTGCCAAAAACCTTGCTTTATTTCAGTCTTTTTTTTTTTAAATGCAGAACTGCAAAATGTTCATAATCCCATGAGAGCAGTCCTGTACTTCCTAGTTCCTTGGTCAGGGTAACTCTGATCCTACATTCATGTGCTAGAACCTATTTTCTGAAAATTTAGTCAGAACTTTTTTACTTTCATATATTCTCTCCATTTTATAAATATCTTTGCTCAAGATCAAATCCTCCAGGAGTATTTTGTTAAAAAACTAAGTTGAGCACCTTAAATCTTACAAGGTTGGCTTTCCATCCTATAGTATTTTCATATCCTTAAAGTGTGATCTTCAGAACTGGGACGAATAATTGAAGAGTAGCTTAAAAATGCAGTGTTGAATCAGCAAGAGGGTTTGATGCTTCTAGTGGACAGTACTTGGTGTGCATTTTATGACATGAGCTTTATTTATTATTTATTTTTTTGCCACAGCACTCTTCTGGGAACTGATATCTGTATCTGTATAGTTTTGTTACTGGTTCTCAGATAGATAGAGATGCACATATACTTCTTTTTTTTTTCCTTAATGTGATTACTTTAACAGGAAAGTCTGATGATACTCATCCTGTCATTCTAATAATTTCTTTCCCAACTGCTCTTGCAGAGTCTTGTGCAAACTCTGCAGATGAAACTTACCATTCTCTACATCAATTAAACTGTTAACAGTATTGGATCAAGAAATTTTTCCTTGAGGACTTTGCTTGAATAAGGTGCACTGCTTTGTAAGTTACCATTAATAACTTCATTTTGAGATTGCCATTGAACAAATCTTTGATCTGTCTAGCATGCTTCCTATTGTAAGTATGTTGTATGAAATTTATGAAATATTATAGTGCACAACTTTCTCTAATTCTCCATGTGTTAAACTCATCCCATTTTATGTTGCCAGTATTTCTTGTAAACTTGCAAGACTGAGTTCTTCTGAGGTTTCAAAAAGATAAATTCCTCCACTGATGCCTTACTCCTTTCATGCAAGTTAAATGTTAGTAGATAGCTCAGGGGATGTGATTCTTATAAGGCATTAGGAACTACTGATTTTAAATTGGTGACTGATTCTGCTTTGTCTATCAAAGTTATACTTGTTGAATTATCCTACACTGCCTTTCTGTAGATAGAGTATCACGTACTGCCTTAAAATTCGAAGAAAACTTTGTTGCTTTGTGTTGTTTAGCAAATATTTCTGAATTTATCTGTGTTAATTAACTTTCATTCCACATATTTTAGACAATTTGTTTCATTCTCTGATGTTATTAGATGTTCGGTTCCCCTTTTCCCATTCTCAATTTTTAGCTGTTTATTAGCTTTGTAATCCTTAAGCTTTTGGTGACAAGCTATAGCCTCAGAGAGGTCTTCAAGAAAAGTGGCCACTTGCTGGGCTTATTACAGAGCACATGTATACATGAATGAAATTTTCCAGAAATAAAATGTCATAAAATTTTATGAAACAGTTGTTTGCATCATATTATATATTCTTTGCCCATGAATACCCATATTCTTATTTATACATGGAGTGTTAAGATTAGTATATTGATAATTTTTGAATATGCTCCCTGTTCTTTAGTGTAACATCATGAATGTTGACTTCCTTTTTTAGTTAGCGACTATGATGCTATTTATCAGTCTTCATCATTTTTTATTTACATATATGTGAAGCAGTTGGAGGAACTATCACTCAGCCTCATTGAGAAGCTGTATCTTCTCTGAATTGTGATTCTAACTCTTCTGCTATATTCCAGTGCTTGTAATTCCCCTTGTAATCTCCGGGCTTCTTGTCTGAATCTGCCCTTCTGTTCTTTGGTCTGGTATTGTATTCCTGCTTCTGTATCTGAAACTGATAGTGTCTTTCTGTGATCTGCTGGTGTTCCAAAGAGGATTCCAAGTAGGACAATAGAAACAGGCTTTCAGCCTTCAGGTTTTGTCTTTGTGATTAGGCCCACAGTGGACAATGACAGAGACGTAATCTGTGGAATAGATTATGGATGGTTCAGCTGGAATGGGATGAGATTTCAGGCTGAAAAGTTTAAGGAAGTCATTACTGAGCATATCCAAATTATTTTTATAGAGGCTGATGAGGGATGTCAGTGGAAATTTTTCACAGTGATGGCAAGTCCTATGAGCTATTTTCATTCTGAATATTTTTAATGGGGAAGAGCAATGGTCTTTACCTGTCAGTCTCATTCTTACTAATGTGTAATATGCTTTTAGAGAAGTTTCCAAGAGATTTTAAAGTGATTCATCTTGAAGCTGAAAAAATTCAACTTGTTGTATTAACTATTGGCAAAATAGCAAGTTACTTAAAAGAAGGCATAGGAAAAGGGAGACTGTCAGGCACACTTATATCTCTATTAACAGATATATCAGTAATGTTGAGTTTTAACTTTTTCTTTTTTGTCACCCTCTCTTCTCCATGCTGGTAATGGAGATGGGAATTAAGAATAAAAATCACACTTTAAGAAACTGAATTAGAAATAATTTTTTTATTTGTATTTTCACTATGTCTGAAATTTTTCATACTTCAAATTGATTTAAAAGTCACTTTGGTTTTCAGTGGTGGTTTACTTGCCTACTTTTCACAGAATAGAATTGTAGAATCATTAAGATTGGAAAAGACCTCTCAGATCATTGAGTCCAATCTTGGACCAAACACCACCATGCCAACCAGACCACAGCACTAAGTGCCATGTCCAGTTATTTCTTGAACACCTCCAGGGATGGTGACTCCACCACTTCCCTGGGCAGCCTGTTCCAATGCTTAACCATTCCTTCAGTGAAGAAATTCTTCCTGATGTCCAACCTGAACCTCCCCAGCACAGCTTGAGGCCATTTCCTCTTGTCCTGTCACTAGTTACCTGGGAGAAGAGACCCACCTTTCTACAATCTCCTTTTAGGTGGTTGTAGAGAGTGATAAGATCTCCCCTAAGCCTCCTTTTCTCCAGACTAAACAACCCCAGCTTCCTCAGCTGCTCCTCATAGGGCTTTTGCTCCAGTCCCTTCACCAGTCTCATTGTCCTTCTCTGGACATGCTCCTGTGACACTATGTCTTTTTTGCTGTGAGGGGCCCAGAACTGGACACAGCACTCGAGATGTGGCCTCAGTGCTGAGTAAAGGGGGACAATCACTTCCCTCGTCCTGCTGGTCACACTATTCCTGATATAGGCCAGGATGCCATTGGCCTTCTTAGCCCCTGGGCACACTGCTGGCTCATGTTCAGTCGCTGTCAGCACTCCCAGCTCCTTTTCCACTGAGCAGCTCTCCAGCAACTCTGCCCCAGCCTGTAGTGCTGCAGGGCGTTGTGGCCAAAGTGCGGGACCTGCATTTCACCTTATTGAACCTCATGCCATTGGCCTTGGTCCATCAATGTGGCTTGTCCAGGCTTGATTTGAAACAAATCTTAAGAAAATTATTGAAATAATTTTCCCTCCAGTAAGTAACTGGTATGGACCAGGGCAATTATAAGATTTGTTATTCAAATATAGAAAGGAATTAAATAAGTAATTGGAAAATAGCTTCTGACCATTCTCAGTAGCATCTGTTGCATCATACCTAGTTCCCATTGGTAACATGTCGTATTATTTCTGTCCTGCCTGGGAGATGGAAGGGCTGTTACTGTGTCCCATGTCAGGACCAAATTTGCAGAGAATTTTCATATGTATGATGGTTTTGAGCTACTAATGTGATACCACAGAGAAAAGGATGGTTTCAGTCTTCTAAGATATTTCATGCAAGGTGATTTATAAAGCTGTGGAAGTATTCATGATAGTTTACAAGGTACTGCTGAAAAATCATGAGTACTGTGAAGAGTCTGCCCATGCAGAAGAATAAATGAAATCAAACTGTGAGAGGTATAGAAAAGGGCAGCTAGGATGATCAGGAAGGCCTGTTTTATGTGAGGAGATTAGAAGAGCTTGGCTTGTTTAGTCTAGCAAAATGAGGGCTGAGAAGGAATATGATTGCTTTCTGTAAATATATCAAGGGAGTAAATACTGGGGGAGGGGGGAGCAGGGAGACATAGTGCTGTTAAATCTAAAAGATAACGTTGGCACAGAAACAAATGCATATAAACTGTCTGAGTAAATTAAGCTGGAAATTAGGAGATGGAGCCTCAAAATCAGCTGAGCCTTGTTGTAATACTAGTTGGGAACAATATGAATCTTTCTTAACTTGCTGAAAAGGTTTTGATGTGCTTTTATGCTATAGTAGAGTATTAGGCTTAAAATAAATAAAGGTCTTAAACTGCTATTAGAGCCTGTAAAAATAATAATAAAAAAGAACTACTATTTTTCTTTATTATTCTTGTCTGTAATTATTTATTTTAGCCACTACTCCTGTGAGCTTTGAGTTTCTAAAGGACAACACTTGTTCTTTCTGGATTTGTCAATATTAGCAATAAAAACAAAAAAAAAAAGAGAACATTTACCATAAAAAAATGCTGTTGGTTGGTGGATACACTGTAATAACTCTGAAGCAAAAATTTTTTAGCAAAAATATAAAATAATAAAACCTCTGTAAAGACTATGTACCAATATTCTGTGATTTTTGCTGAAGTAAAGAATACAGGAATGTGTATGGAATACAGGAATGTGTATGGAATACAGGAATGTGTATGGAATACATTATTCCTCACAACATATTTGAAAAAAAAAGACAAGCTCCCATAATGGGCAAAAACAGTAAACATTGATAAATCTTATCAAATCCTCCCTGTGTGTTTCTACTGTCTGAAATGCTATAAAAGGGCCACGTGAAGGGTTAGAAGATTTCCAATTTCCATTTCATCCCTGTATTTTTATTTGTTAAATAGTACTGATTGTTACAGTTGTCTTCCCAGGAGTACCTTTTCATTTGGGGAGTTTCTGGACCAGGTACAGTTTAAAAAATTTTAAAAATTCCTACAGCAGCATCTGTTAACCAAGGGAAAGCAGCTATTGAAACCTTTTCAGAACCTTACCTGTGGTTGTTCCACTGGTCCCACAAAACTTTAACTGTGTAGTCTTAATGTTTCATAATTATATTTCTTTCCATGATACATATAATTATATATGCAGTATATAATAGGTATGTATAATCAGGGTCACTTAAAATATTTGACTGGATTGCCAGTTGAAAATATTTGTACTATTTAATAATGTAGATTAACCTGTCTGAGATTCTAGAAATGTTTGCCTTTTTTTTTTTACTTTAGAGTATCTGCATATGGCATGTTTCTCTTTCTTTTCTGAAGAACATGCACTTCTGTCATCATAAGAGCAATCTGAGGTTGCCATGTCTTTCTGCTGTGCCTGTGAAGCTCACAGGCCTCCTCTGTGCTTTCAAAGTGGATATTCTCACTAGCACAAGCCAGCAGCATTGAATCTGAAAACTAAGCAGACACAGAGAAATACTAAGTGAGAAGGGAAATGAATTCTCATAGGGTAGAGCGAAAATAATAAGGCTGAAATATTTTGGTATTGTTGGTCTTTTACTTAGCTCTAGACTTACTTTGAAATAGCAGCAAGGATGCAAATAAATTTTTCATACTCAAAGGAGAGAACTTAGAATTGATTAAAAAAAAAAAGAATTACAGAAAGTGTTGAGAAATCAGTGACCTACCAGAAAAAATAATTTTATAAAATGAGTCACTTAGTCATTCTTTCCTGTACCTATAAACAGAGGAGTGCAGTCTGCACTTATAAGTCTAATCAGTTTTACACATTAAATAATTTTGACCCATCTGTTCTACTGTGACCAGGCCTCAGCAAAATGCCTTTCATGGCTCAGTTGGATGGGTTTGGTGTTTGATGGAGGGAAATTTCAAAAAAGATCTAAAATACACTTTTTGTGCTTATGCTTGTTTTGAAACATATATGTTTGTTGCTGTGCTGTTGAGCGTGTGCATGATTTGTTAGTTCTTAGGTATATGTGTGAGGTTTTGCAGAACTAACACCTTTAATATAGAAAGGTAGAGCTAGAACCAACAAAACTGGTTTTTATTTCTCTTGAAATTGTGTTGATCACTGTTGTTTTCAGGTAAATCTATTTTTGTCACTACAATTTTTCATCTTGTTACTATCCCTTATCTATTTAGAGTCCATCTTTGCTATGATTTTTGTCAAGGTGCAGCTGGTTCATAGTATTTAACGTAGCAGACAGCCTGGAGGACACAGGGGTCAAGACCTGTCGTGCTAGGTGCTACTTAAGGATTTTGAATAGCCATGTCCCTGCCCCAGAGACCCCTCACATTTGGGGTCTTTTTGCTTTAAAGAGACTGAACTCCTTTTAGGAAAAGGGGAAATAGTGTCATCACACAACTCTTCTCTGCTACAGCAGCTGGGCTAGTCGTTTAATACCTTGATTTATAACAGTGTTGTAATCTAAATAGGAAGCAGGTGGAGTTACAACTGGGTACGATACTTTGGATATTAATGGCTTGGCTTGGCAGTGGAATTCTAAAGCTGTATATACTTTTTCTGTCTTAATTATGCATTCATTAAAAGCTTTTATACCCAACAGAATAAAGTAAATATTGTTTGATCTCTGTAGTGTGCTCCCAGACTGTAGATTTGCACAGCAGGGTCTTGATAATCTGAATAAATTGTATTTCCCCAAGGAGTTTATCTTTCAAATAAGGTCATAAAGAAATGCATTCTTTCCCCTTAGTTCTCCTTGTGCTTTTTCTGCTATTTATAACACAGAGCAGAGGAATAGAGGTATATTGTAGTCTGCTGTGTACTTGGTTATGATTAACTCTAATTTATCAATCTGTTACATTCTTCTCTGTGGCTTGTGCAAGGCAATTATTCTTTAAAGTACAAATGAATAAAGATGGATTTGGAAGTAATTTAAACACAATGTTTATATCTATTTTTCCTGTTTGGCAATTTTTTCATAACTCTATATTAAAATACACCTCTGCATTAAAATATGGACAATGTCCCATCATTTATTTTGAGTATTTAATATTGTCATCTTTCAGATTATGTTTTTTTGGAAAGCAGATTTTCTTTTGAGGATTTTAAATGTCAGCTCATTGTTAAATTAGTTTGGCATCTAAAGGTTGCTACTACTGAATCAGAAGACCAGTAGTGTGGAACAGTAGATTCCCTTACCTCAGTGGAGGGATGTACACTAAGTAAGATGCATAGGATCAAAGGTAGTTCTTATTTTAGAAGGAGACACTGATAAATAATTTGGCCAATTTACTGAATTAGTTTGAGTTTATTGTGATATTTCAGAACTATTTTAACTTCAGTCGGAAGTGCTGTATATAATTTTATATGTATTTTCTTAGTCTGAATGTGTTTCAGCAGTGTAACAAAATCATTAAAAGAGATAGGATCGCTACCTTTCCCTAATTCTCTTTAGGTCTTAGAGACAGTTCTGCTTGTGTTCATATTTCATCCTTCAGTTCAAAAAAGACAAGTGGCATATACTTAAAAGTTTATAAAAAGAGAGATTAAAAGTTTCAATAATTTACATAAACCTGTTTTGTATTGCATGTTTTTTAAGAACATATACTGTAATACAGTACCAGAGGAAAACTGCACAGTACTTTACAATTTTATAGTTACTCTTTTAACACAAAATAGTAAAATCAGTGGAAAAGAGAAACTGCCAATATCCTTACTCATTACCACATCTAAACTTCGTGTTTAGTAACCTATTTCATCATTTATCAGATAAAGTTCTTAATTCAATTAAATATTTAGTTTTAAAAATCTATTCAAATCAGACTCAGTTGGCCGTGATTGCTTTGATCCTTCCTGTGGGAGTTTTTTAAAGCTAAAAGGTAAGGTGTGTTTTTCTTGCAACTAATTTACATACTGCATTTTAGCCTAGTTCTAAAAGTCTTACCCCTTAAAAAGAGCGAAGTTGTCTGGTCTGGGGTGAACAGTGAGCAATCTCAGTGTGACATTTTTGCCCTCTAGTATCATCACAGAGACAGTAGTGTACACTACTGTATAATCTTGATTTGAATATTGCTATGACAATCTGATAATTATAATTTGTAAAAGCTAAAGCACTATTTGTCTCTTTGTCTGTGAATACAAGCCTGTAGTTCAACTATAACCTTACAAAACCAGAAATGAAATGTTTCTGATTCCAGTCCAAGACCAGTTTTAACAAAACATACTTGCAGGATTCATCAAACTGTAAGTCCAGCGGATCACTAGCACATTATGTTAAGTGAAGCATCAAAAATCATCTGAAACTTAGCAATGAAAATAAGGAAACAAATAACCCCTATAATATCTAAATAAACATGCATCCATAAATAAGTGTTGAAATAGGTTATTACATATAGTATTGTAAATAAATAACAGGTGAGATTTATCTGTCCACAAGTATATGGCATCTTCAACTGTAAGACAGCTTTCATAAACACAGCTTCAGCTGGTGTTGATTTGAGGGAATAGGGGTATTTGGGTGATCATGAAAAGTACCCAAATGAAAAATGAAGGCTTAGCAGTGTCATTCGGATTTCACTTAAAATGTGAAGATTTTTTTGGGGAAGACTGCATTTGTGTTTTTTATTACTGTTTCTGTCTAATGAGGAAAGATTTTATTATGTTATCTCCAGTATTGTCCTCCTGTGAAGCTCACTAAAAGCCACCTCTCTTTCTCCATTGACACTTAGTGGAGTTTGATCAGGCATGTGTATTAGTTGGGCTGTTGTTCCATGGGCCAAACTGCTTGATTATTTATTTATTTATTTTTATCCTCCCCGGATATAGCCGTTCACTACAAGAGCGCTCAGTAAATACACACTGAGCTCTTCTAAATTTCTTTCTGGCACTTGACATTCATTTGATCAGTGAGTTCTTTGAAAAGAAAGTTTTCCAAACTGGGGACGGTGAACTGTGGTCGTTGCTTGTCAAATACTGTGATATTTACTTTGATTAGACTCCTGTGTGATGTCGCCACCACTGCATGGCCATCACAGAAGTGGTGTTGTAGATACCGTCTGTGATCTGAAGATATTAAATCACTGAGCAAGCATGCAGACCAGATACTTACTTATCATGTAAAATTCATTCCTTTCTCTTTCTTTCTGCAACTGCATATTTATCCCTACCTCCTCTGTGTTAGTGTGAAGAGGCACTGACACTAGAATATCTGTGGCTTTTGGGATGATGGTTATTAGTGCTTGTTCTGACAACATAATGAACTTTTCTTTGTTCTTCCAAAAAACAATGTGAAACTCCTATGCAGTAGTTTAAGTAGATAGTAAACAGGATTTATCTTCAGTGTACGACTCTGGTAGGGAAGGTGCGCTGTTCAGATTGGGAAGTTATGTAACAAGCAGGAACCTCCACAGGAATTTTATTGCATTTCCTCCAGTACTGACTCCTCTAAGCAGGTAAAAAAAATTCTTTCTCCACTCTCCATTGCATATGCATAAACAGCTCCACAGTCATTGGGACAGGCACCCAATTCACACGTTCAAGATGTAGTCCATAAAACATTCCAAAAAACCCCTCTTCGCACTTTCCCATCTTCCCTGTTGCTCTGCTCTATCTGCCAGCCGTGCAGCTCATTTGACATTTACAAGATTTCTTGTCAGTTTCATTTGGTGCTGCCATTCCATCCAGCAGAGCAGTGAAAGTGAAATTGACTTAATTTAGTCTGTTTCTCTTCCTTGCTCTAGTCCCTATGTTAACTAAGCAGCAAAGTGAAACTGACGAGACTTCTTGTCATTTTCTCACATGGGGCTGGTCAAGGAGAAGGCGGCTGATAGGGAGCAATGCAGTAAATTGAAAGATGAAAACCAGGATTGCGGAGGAGAGATGAGGAGAGGTGTGAGCACACAGCGAGAACAGAGAAAACGGGTAAATGTGCTTATTTCTCAGATGCCCTGAGTACTTTTCCTAATACAGATGACTTCTTGGCCTCCCCCCTGAAGGGAACAGTATGGTCTAGAACACAGTTGTCCAGATACTAATTTGTGAGGGATACCAAGTTAAAAACATTAGCCTGTAAATATAGGTCATCTGTTAGCAGGATGGAAAAAGCTTCCTGCCTTGAGTTATTCTAGCTTTTGTCTCTTCAGATTTTCAGCTGCTGGAAGGAGGGAGAGAAGGAGGAAAAGGCCAACATCCTTTACAGGTTGATATCAGTGGTTGGAGGAAAAAAAGGGTTAATTTGTTCATTGAAGAAAAATGTATATGCAGTAAGATGTAGCTCAGCATCTCATATTCTGTGAGGTTTCATGGAACTAAAAGTTGTGTTACACAGGTGCTCTGGTTCAATCAAAACATTAAATAATGAACAAACAGCTGCTTTGTAAAAAACCGTTGTAGTTAACAAATACATTTTTTAAATTCACATGTTAGTTCCTGTGAGCTCTTGTCATACAGTGTAAATCATGCTGGTTTATTATATTATGTATTAATCCATATTTCTTACAGATGCTTTATGCACATATAACCTTAGAAGTTGCAATATAAATTAGTACTATCATATATATTAGCATATGCACTGGTAACATTTACACATACATTTTGAATGAGGCTCCGTTAATTAATTTCAAGTTATATTGCCTGCCTTCTTCACAGCTCCAAAAGAATAACCTCTTTTCATTATCTGAGACCTGTGGGGGTTTTTATGCTCTGTTTTGTGTTTGTTTGTTTGTTTGTTTGTTTTTCTTCTGAGCTGTATTTTGTTTGCTTCATCCATTTAGGAATTAAATAGTTTTAATTACTTGGACCTGTATAAGCTTGCGGACCTCTTCAACCTCACTTTGTTGGAGAATGCAGTCATTGGCTTCTTAGTGAAACATCTCTCTGAGCTATTGAAGAGTCATCCTGAAGAAGTTCTGGCACTCCCATACTGTCTTCTTCGAGAGGTTTTTAAAAGTGATAGACTCACTTCACTCAGTGAAGAGCAGATCTGGCAGGTAAGAAGATTGGTGAACAACCAGAATGTGTGATACTTATAAACCATAGCAGTAATCTGTTGTTTTGAAACCCTGGAGCAATCTCGAGGGAGAATAAGCACTTGAGCAAAAACTGTGAATAACAACTGAGGGAATTTTCTAAATGAAATTCCAAAAATGTTGTGTTGTGTTAATGCAATTACTTTGTTTGAAAGAGAAATTTGTCATACTGCTTAACTTGTGCTACTTAAATATAGCCTGAGATTTTCTTCCAGATCCAATTTTGTTGGTGGAAAGTGGTGGCTGATGCATGCAACTCAATTATCGTTGCTCTGATGAGGCTAGTGCCACAAGTCTGGTGGCAAACGTGCTTCTGCACTCTGTCCCATTCACATCTGACAAATTTAGCTGTGTAACTTCAATAGTCATTTAAATTGTTTGGGCCACCACATCTGGCTTTGCCTGAAGCAAATTAGAGAGCCATCACACAGGCAGCTCTGCTCAGAGATGAGTGGAGGCTTCAGTGGAAGGTTTATGGCAAGAAGCTGGAGGTGGTGATCACTTCCTTTAGAAAAGCTGGATCTAGAAAAGGGCCAGGTTGTTACCCACAGAATATTAACAGGAGAAAAGCCTTATGTTGTGACTTTCGGTGTGTGTGTTGGGAGGAAACCTAATACAAAAAACCCCCACATAGCCTGTAATAAGAAACACAAATACTAAACCAAAATCTATCCTTGGAAGTGTTCCCATCATATGTCTGTAAAAATTGTAATTCACGATATAGTGGAAGGAAGTCTCTTTAATATTGGTCATACCCAAAGACTTCTTTCTGTTTCATTTTGCTGTCATGTTTTATAGAGGAAATATTTCCATGTATTTCAAGGTAGACTGTAACTTGCTTGAAAGAAACCTGTGCGTTCTTTTTAGGAAACAGGTTCTATTGGTCCAAAAGAGAAGACTGTGAGTAAGGAAATTGATTTATATTTCAACTCCTGTTATTATCTACTTATCTTTTGGATTATTTTAAGGAAATAATTGCATTTGTATGCCATTATTCTCTCTAAGTCTAAAATGTGTGTTTATCTGTGGGATGGTTCATGTTCTGTGGATGAATAATGTCATGAAGGAACAAAATATTTATTCTTGGAAAAATAAAAATTTCAAGTTAAGCTCTTCAAACCACAAAACCAGTACACAGATGTAGCTTAACTCTTCAGTCTGGTATATTTGTTTCCAAAACTTTGAGGCTTTAGATTATGTAGTATTTTACAAAGATGGTATTTTCTGCAAATATAGACTTTTTTCTGTCCTAGTTCCTGGAGGATACCTGTACAACAGAACCTGCAGCACACTACAAATGATGATGGATTTGGCTTGGTTTAGGCTTTTTAGGCACAGTACTCTGTAGTCCTAGCCCACACCCCCTTTTGCAGAAATAAGTACAAGTTTTTGAGGTACAAGTTTATGCATGAAGCATGGCTGATTGGTCAGTTGGGTTTTATGGTCATTTCTCTGCAGGGTCAGTGAAATCCCCTAGCTACAGGCTTGGGTATACTTTTGCTAGAAAAGTTGGCACAGAAAGCCATGCGAGTATAACTTAATGCTAGTTCAGTAGTGAGTAACTGCATCCAGAGTAATATGTCCTCTGTAACCTCCTGTAATGGCATTTGGGTAGTGGGAGTTTTTGAGTCTGGTGTCACTGGCCTGCAGGAAAGACTCAGAAATAATTTTCTTAATTGTGTGCACTCCAGTCAATGAGCACTTTATGAGGCAAATATGACAAAACTTCTGTTCCTGTTGCAGGGTCATACTGGGGAGAGATACTTATAGGTAATATGCTGCTTTCTGAGTGACAACAAACTCCACACTGTCCATTTAAGTGTTATCATAATTGCCTCTCTAAAGGTTACTAATGCTGTTCCCAAGAATTTTTTTAAACTAGTTTTCTGCTGCAGGCAAAAAGTGCATTAGTCTTTTTAATTCAGTCTGTGCAACCAGGAAGAAAATATATATTTATAAATATTCCAGGTCCCCAGAATGGATTAAAAGACACATATAAATATTTACCAATTTGGGCATTCAGAAGGCAATAATAAACTGGTTCTTTGCTTTATCTTAGTAAATAAGTAATTCCCTCATAGTCAACCCAATAGAAGAAAATCAAATCAGACCAGCTATATTGCCTCAAGTGTAGTTAAGTTCATAATTTTTGCTAAGGTTATAGTGGTAATGCAATATAGCATGGAAGAATCTAATATTCAGCCCAGGGTGAAGATTGGGTATGCCAGAGGATTAGTGTCAGGGTGCTTTATAGAAGTGAAACTTGATGGACAGGCTGGAGACAGATCTACAGAATCTCATTAAATTGCTGAATTGTTCATTACCGAGCACTCTCACTGTAATAAAGTGCTCATTGACTTTGACAAATCCCCATCCCATGTCTTAAGGAAGAACAGCAAAGCAAGAGGTGTTGGGGAAGCTGGAGGAAATTGGCACAAAGTGGGGCAGATAATAGAAAAGCTGATGGGGGATGCTACCATTTGATTTGTCTTACCTGTGACTAGTGTGGCCTCCTGCACACACATGCCTGCATGTTATGGTGATATGAATTCAGCATGTCCCCAAGGCACCTTTGCTAGTAGGGCTGCCACAAAGCCCTAAGCACAAATTAAAGTTTCCTTCAGAGAACCTCTGGAAAAGGGTACCACTGTCTGCAGAGCACCGTTATTTACTCTAGTTCGAATTCCCAATGTCCACTGGGTGATTTGATCCTAATGCACATAAAGATTAAGGCAGTTATTTTAATGCATCAAAATGTGTACACAGAGTGATGCTTGAATGTGATTTAAATTGAAGTGACTGCAGCTCTTACCTGTCACATTTTGGATTTTTGTTAGACTGCCAATTCACAATTGGCCGATTTTAGTGAATATGATGAAATGTAACTGTGAACAAATCCAGTTTGAGATAGCTAAACAGTAGTATTAATGGAAATGTGCCAGTATATGGGTTAATGTAAAGTACTGCAGCAATTTCTGTTGGGGTTTCAGACTATTTGGCTTCATATAAGTGTCATATTTTAAGTGAAGACAGTAGATAAGGATTATAATGATGCATTTCTTAAAACAAATAAACAACAGAAAACCTGCATAGGCTGTGAAAAGGAGCAATTTACTAGCCTCCATCATTAGGGGGTTTTTAGGTAGGCTAAGCCAGTAATAATGATTATTAGTTGACATAAGGTTTGTTTTCATATTGAGTTTTTGCATTTTACTAGTATGTGAGATTATGAGATATTATTTTGTATATAGGAAATCTATTATTTGTCAGCTGCATTGAAATGTTTAAACTTAGAACACTGATATCACTGAAAGCATTAAATAAAAAAAAAAGTAAAGGAAACCAAGAAAGAATCCTGAAGAAGCTGAAGGAAAAGAAACTAATTTTTTTGGTATTTTTCGTGTTCATCATGACCTGTGCAGCGCTTTTTTTTTTCCCCACAGGAAGCAGTCATGACACGGACATAAATGTCTAGTTTATCATGAAGTGAAAAGTGAGTCCTTTTGTAATTGACCATTACAAGAAAAGCTCATTGGCTCTGCTTTAAGGAAGCAGGTGAATTCTTTCTCTTGGCAACTGAAAAAGTAAACAACCCCATAACATGGAACATGTTGGAGAAATATAGCAGTAGAGATATTGTTGTTGGAACCTTAGCAAATAGAAAGCAAGCCAAAGGTTTAAGTAAAAAAACTAATGTTAGCCTTAGCTATAATGTAGTTATGCCTTATGTTTGTTATTAGAAACTTCAGTGTCACAAGGCTTAAATATTTATATTTCAAAGATCATACTAATAGTTATGGATAGAATTATCTGCTGAAACATCTCTTTCATAAAAATAATAAATGTACAAATCCAGTTTTCTTATTGCAGTCCTGTTTATCCTCTTCTAAGGGAGAGTAAAATGCCCTATTTTCAGCTGCCTTTTCTTATAGTTGAGCTCCATTTTGAATTTTCTGATGGCATTTGTGGAGGGCCAAAAGTATTCTCAGCAGAAATCCCACAGAGTTCAGTGCTGTAGGATATTTTGCAGTGTACTTATTGTACCAGGCTGCTATAGTGGGACAGTTCTCTGCTGAAGACAGGCCCAAAGACACCTTCAATTCATCTCCAGTAATGCCCTCATTTACATATGCAGAACGGCAGTTTCTAAAGTGGGTTGTTATGTTCCAATAGAAGCTTGTCATCCCTTCAGTGCAGTGCTTGGTGGTTTTTTCTGTCAATCTTTTGGTATTTTCAAGCAATTTGTAATATGGAGAGGGCAAAAATCATTTATCTCAGGGATATATGTATGTTCTGATGAAATGTGACCTAATTGCCTTGCTAAATGCGAATTTAAGTTTTACTGCAAAATAAGTAGCGACATAAAACAGTAAGTGAAGGAAAGCATCTCAGTAATCAATGTTGTGCTTAAGCAGTATATTAGCCTTTCACTGTTCAAGAAATAAGCTTAAGTGCTCTCTTGGGCAATAAGTGAAATAATGTCTGGTCTAATGCTCACTCCTAGTGAGTACTTACCCTAAGCAGAAAACCACCACACTAAAATGAGGCTGTCAGCCTCTCATCAAGTGCAGCATAGGAGAGAAAAAAGGAGTTTGATGCATATCAAGGCTGAGGTGAATTGGTGAGGCTAAATGGGAAAATTCACATATTGCCCATGCATGTTTTGTGGTGCTTTCACCTCCTCTTTTGTACCCTTTTCATGAGTAGTCTACATAAAAGTGTCAGAGATCCACCTGTAAATCCCCGTATCCACTGTTGGACTGTGTACCATGACTAGCTGCAAGCAAGATCACATAATTACCCTCAAAGTAGTATGAAAACATAACCTATGATAGGATGTACATTTCCTTTTCCTAAGGCTAATCCTCATGTATCTCCCCTGATTCCTTACAGTATCTCCAGACTGTGTGGGATTAATATTGCATGTGCAATATTTTTGGTAGAACATCCATTTTATATAGGCCAAGCTGGTACTTGTGGCCCAAGGTCTGCAAGGAGGTCAGTGTCCACTGGAACTGCAGACTAGACAGGGTTCATGCAGGATGCAGTGGATCAAGCAGTGGATATAGGCAGTGGAACTTCACCCTGTCCTGCTGATGTGCTCAGGTCGCATGCTATTTTCCTGTTATAATTTCTGCTTCATTTTTTAACGGTCATGACATTTTGGCATACAGGGAAAATGAGTGCTGCCCCTGTTGGCACTGTCCCCTTATTTTATGAAATGCCTTCCCCCTTTCTCTGCCTTAGCATAATTCTAATGGACTCTTAATCTTGCCCTTTCCAGTAAAGTTTTGTGAACTTGATGTATGCTTTTGTTCTGAACTTTTAAAAGTTTCTGCCTCCCGTTTTTCAAATGTTAGCTAATATTGTTATTTATCAAGTATAGCAATATAGAAAGGGATTTTCTATATTAAAACTGGGTTTGTGTTAGGAACAACTGTGTGTTCTTCTAATTTTCTTTTTGATACGTGTCAGTTCTAATCAGAAAACTTGATTATTTTGCTGCTATTGCTGTGAGCAATAGAGAATTAGTGAATAGCATTACTTTTGTCTCACTGTCCTACAGTAATACTGCCTCACCTTATTTATCCCAGATTACCTTCAGAAGTGCACACAGCATCCCACCATTATTTGGGAAGGCTGCTGTGCCCACTGCCCTTGAATTTAGGTCACTTCTTCAGCTAAGCAATGGATGTGCATTTTGATTTAGAAAGCCAAAGAAGGGCACCAAGGTGTACACACAGCAAAACTTCTTCTGTGTATATGCATTCTATGTTTGAATTTGTTTATTTGAATTTATTATGGTGGGGTTTGTGTCAACTATTACGCTCTTTGTGACTCTGATCTATTGGAGATTAACTGAAGTATAATTGTATTAATATACAGGTATATGGTTACTTAAAAAACCACACTTGCTGAGGCTATTTTGAAAGCCAGGTATGGCTAGAAATATAAATTGTTTTAATTTTTAAGTTAAAGAAAATGACATAAAGTCTACAATCCACAGATACCATGGATGAGTAAATGAAGCAGTCTGTTGTTACCATCTTAATTAATGTCTTCCATTCTAAGATATAAATGCTAGTAATCTCTACTCTTTCAAAATCCAAGTAAAACTGTTGAACACTGTTTTCAGTGGATTTAAACCTGTGGAAAATGATAGAAAATTAGAAGCTCTTTTGAGAATTCTCAGCTACATATTTCAACAGGCTGGGAGCTAGTAGAAGCATTACTTCTTTCTGTAGACTTCTATTTGTAACTACAAGCCAAAGAAGACAGAGAAAGAAAGCTGAATTGCAGGTTTTCTGAAACCATACAAATTGTCATCAATATGTTAAGGTATGTAGAATCTAATTTTGGGGTTAAGCATGTAAAGTA
Organism: Margarornis squamiger; assembly: GCA_035222235.1. NCBI lineage: Eukaryota > Metazoa > Chordata > Aves > Passeriformes > Furnariidae > Margarornis > Margarornis squamiger. The sequence goes on along the minus strand of JAWWTY010000106.1, from coordinate 75,881,508 downwards.
AGCGTGATAAATTAGATGTAGTAAAGTTGCACTCATATGTCTAGACTTGCTAATTAGTGGGTTAGTTCAGCATGACTGCTGAGATCTGATTAGCTATTGTCCTGTGCTATCACTCCTGCTCCAGGACTAGGACAGTAGTGGCTCCAGGGTGTTGAGGAGGCAAGGAAATAGGAAAGCTGTGGCACTCCTGCACGTCCTTCCTTACTCCAACTGGGCCACCCTTGGTAGCTTCCAGATGTTCAAGTGAGCTGCATAGCTGGGGGTTTCATTGCCTTGTGACAAAGGGTTCATAATACTCCTTTGATCACCGTGGACTCCCTCGTGCCAGAGAGAAATGGAAGAAGTTTTGACAAATACATTTGTCAAAAAGATCTTCAGAAGCCTTACTGTGAAGTGGCTTCCAAGCTCGAGGTCTATGTGGGATAGTAATGACAGATCGAAAGATCACAGTCTCTGAAGTGAAAATTCGTGCTGTAAAGCTTTCAAAGTGCTCCTTTGGGGTGGAGCCTGTTTTAATGTTTGTGTGAAACTGCGGAGATGTGAATTTTATGAGGTTCAGCTTTTAGCAGTTGCAGGTGTTTCAGTTTGTTTCAGATATTATTTAGTCAGTTTGAATAATAAATTTATGTTTGTTTTAATCTTGTAGTGGGGAAGCTCTGTCATTCCTAATTCATTAGATGTGTGGGATCTTAAATGTATTTACAAATGTGGTTCTAAGTGTTTAAGTTATTTTTTAAAAGAAATAGCTTTCTTAGAACAATAAATTAATTTTGAAAAATTAACTCATTGCTTAAAAATGAGACCTGCATTAATCTGAAGTCCATCACGTGGGGATTAAATCAAAGAGAGTGGGAGTTGTTCAGCCAGGAGGAGAGAAGTCTTTAGGAAGACCTTATAGCAGCCTTTCAGTACCTAAAGGGGATTACAAGAGAGCTGGAGAGAGACTTTTTATATGGACATGTAGTGATAGGATAGAGGGCAATGGCATAAACTGAGAGTGGGTTTGGATTAGAAATTAGGAAGAAATTCTTTCCTGTGACGATGGTGAAGCACTGGAACAGTTTACCCAGAGAAGTTGTGGATGCCCCATTCCTGGGTTCAAAGCCAAGTTGGATGAGGCTTTGAGCCACCTGGTATAATGGACTCTGCTCACAGCAGGGGAGTTGGAACTAGATGACCTCTAAGGTCCCTTCCAACCCAAACCATTCTGTGATTTCAGTTAGAAAATTTGACCTCGGTGGTTTTGTAGTAACAGAGCATGTTAAGAGCATGCATATTTATAAACCAACTGAGGAGAGCATATACTTTGAAGTACATTTTTGTGTGTGACCAAAGATATTAATGACATACAAGTCCTGTATAGCTGTTGTAAGGATTATTATAGAAAATGATACCTTTTTATGTTATTTGTTGGATTTGCCTATTAAGTCCCAAGAATATTATGCCCTGACAATAGGAAAGAAAGGAATGGGAATCTTTTTGCATTGAAGAACCATTTAGACTAATTTTCACTGAGCTGAATTGCATTTTTATAGAATTTTGTCAATTTTGTGCCTATTTCATTTTCTAACAATTTTTACTGATGAAAGCTTCTAGGTTCCTGTCTCCATAGTGAACCACTACACTTCTAAAATATATTTCAGAGCTAAAAATAACAAGAGAGGAATAGCAATAAAAACAGTGTGTATCAGATGGTGAAAAATTGTCATTTCCACTTACAATTATGTACCAGCGACTTATTTTAATGCTGAATGTGACTATGTAAAGTTTCAATGCATTTGATGTCAGCCTGAATGTTTCCTCTAAAAATAAAAAAGAGCAAGTCTAGATTTTGAAATTGTGGCTCCTGGTGGGGGAGATCCTTCTCCACCTCCCATGTGCTCTGTCCTTACCCTGTTTCAGAAAAGATAAATGCTATCATAAACCTCGATCTCCTTAAACTGAAATAAAATCACAGTTAAGAGCCCTAGTTAGACAGATGTGTTTATGAAGAGATACACTTCTGTTCTTTGCAGCTTCAGAAAAACTTATCAGATATAAAGCACCTAACAGTGTTGGTTCTACCACCACAACAAATGATGGAGGATCCAAATTTGAGCATTTTGTGATGAATTAGAAAATGGATGGCAAGAAGTTTTTACCTCAGAGCTTCTTGCCATTTGATCCAATTCTTAATGAGAGGCAGGTTTTAAGGATCTATGAAGCTACATTTTAGAAATGTTTGCAATGAGGAGGCTTCCTTGTCATTTTTAATTGTCTATGGCTGGACCTGTTTCAAAGGAAAAAAGTGAGATTGTGTCTCTGGAAAAAGCAAGATTCTCTTTCTGAATGCCATATTCTGAATTTGGTTTTATTGCTTTGCTTTGCTCTGGTTTTATTTGCTTTGCTTTGTCACTCTCCCCATTCCTTTTTGATGATCTTGTTAAAACAAAATTTACCTTGATTGCAGGAATAAGTAGAGCCTTTTCAGTGTGATCAATCCCAGCTCACTTATTTTATTTTTTTATGCTCCCAGCTGTGACAGTCATTGCAGTGCACAGAAAACAGAATGGTTGTGAGTAGTGGAGTAGCTGCAAAGTCTGTTGCAATAGGAGCTCCACACAAGCTCATACAGGTTTTAAACACACGCTTGTAAGGATGGGGTGTCTTTGCTAGGGCTTACACAGGGCTTTGCTTGCATCTTCTATCATAGCAGAAGAACAAGTTGGGTGCAAGAAGTGCATTTGTAGATCTGCCTTTTTAGAGAAGCTCCAAATAACTAGAGGAAACTCCTCCATGGTTTGAGGACCTGATTGCACGAGAGGGGACTTCTCTTGAAGCACACTATGGGATAGTTTTATCTTTGCTGCTCCAAGGTTAAGAAAAAAATCGAGTGTTTTATTGCTTGTATTGAGATTTAGTTTTCAGCTGCAAAAATGTCTCAAGTACTTTTGTTTTGTTTTGTCAACTGGACAGCTTGAGGGGACAGACAATTTTGATTAAGCCGCTTAATTTTTCTCTCTCTTAGTTGCTGCTTTGGGAAGGTGGTTGAAATGTATGCTTCTCTCAGAGAAGCTTGAGTTTTACTGCTTATAAATTGCTTTGAGATACTTGGAAGGGAAATGCTATATAATTTGGAAGTTCAGATTCCCCAGAAGGTGTAAAATGGCAAACTTCCATGAGCTGTGATAATTTACAACAGCTGAGAGTTTACCTTCTGTCTGTACCTTACTTCACTTTGAGCTCCAGTAGATAAGAAGTTCAGTTTCTCAATTATAACAACTCTTCCTTGCCATATATGATGTCATTTATTAATATAGTTCAGCTAGCCTTTTGTAAAGCTGATTTTTGATCATAGTTATTTTATTGTGAATCTAAAAAGCTGGAATATCTTTATTGAGTTTAGTCAATGTCTTCCAGGTAGACTTCTTCCTAGTCTGATTGCCAGTAAATAAAAGAAATGGAAAAGGTGTGTAAAAGAAGTGAATATAATTCTGAAAAACATACATTCTAGTCTTAACTGTCAGTATAAAGCTGACAGGTTTTTTATGTGTTTCATAGGAAACACATATATAAAAAATGGAACTAACACTGTCTCTCTCACAAACCTTTTTGATAAAATAATGTCCCTTTTGAGAAGGCCATTATAATTTTATAGCACCAGGGAAGAAGGAAGCTTGCAGTAAATCACTGGACTGAGAATGCAAGGGACTGTATGTGGCCGGCAGAGAGTTTGTCTTTAGATGAAGAATTCCTCTCTTCCTCATAAGGATGTTGTGTGGAAACATTTATTAAAAATTTCAGAAACTGAAATACAGGTGTTTAGCTTGTCACTAGTGGAGCTGTTTTATTATGACTAAGAGATCTGCCAAAGCTGTGAGGTTGTGTATCCTCCTTGCACCTATTGGAAGACTGTACAGGACAATATTTTTGTCTGGCAGCCCTGTGAGGAAATCGGGCAACTGCTGATGGATGCTTTACAGCTTAAATGCTTTAAGAAGACAGATCGTATCAGCACTTGAGAAAAACTGAGAAGTATTTTTAATACATTGTGATTCACTTTAATGCCATTATTTTTTATAAATGTTTTTTATTAATACAGCTGAATTATGTACCTCTGCTTTAATCACAATATAATATAATGAAATGTACCACTTTTGGTGCTAGAGACTTTGACCAATAATTCTGCTTGCTGAAGCGTTTTTCAGCTGAAAGATCAAAATCAAATTTCTGCCTCTTGCAAAGTGGCTTACAAACTGCAGGGCTCATGCTCTGAAAGTTGCAGGTTCTTGACATCACATAGATCCCAAACCAGCAAACTTTAACAGAGAGGTTTCTTACTTAGCAGACCAAGAGCTTCCCTAAGCAGTACTCTGGGCAAATCCACTGCAGCTTTTGCAGAGAGTGATCAGGAGGCCATACGCTAACAAGTGCTTTCACCCTCCAGATATAATGAACCTTCGTCTTCTCTACTGTTCCTTTGGGGACATGTATTTCCTGAAGTCATAACTCATTTATATTTGGCTTACCTCTTTATTGCCTGAGCCAATCCCTCAGTCCTCCAAACCATGTCCATCTGTGAAGCTAGGAGTCTGACTGCATGACAGTGATTATGGTTGGGTTTGGAAGGATGCATATTTTGTCTTTTCTGCCAGCTGTGATCTCAAGTCTTCAGTTTGGGAATGCACTTCAGGGGCCCTCTTGTACAGAATGTCAGTGTCTCTGATGAAGTGAGGATCTAGAACTAGTTTGAGGTCGGCTGGGTAGGAGTTGGGGACAAATAGCAGAATGACAGGATCTTGGAATATGAGCTGTGATCCCTTGTGCTGGGGAAATGTGAATGTGAGACATTGCTATTTATGTAGAGAAACATGTTTGCTTCTGAGTCTTCTTTCTGCTGCATCTAACAAAGCACGTGTCAGCAGCTTCCCAAACTGTTACTTTCCTTCTTCCTTGGTGTGTTAGGAATGTTTTGGGTTCATTCCAAAGAGTTTGCTAAATATATATACACACACACATATATATATATATATATATATATATTTCATAAGCAGTGTCTTTATACTTGAAAAATGTTTAATATTTGAAACAGGAGAAAAGGTGAAACTCAACAGTCAGCTGAGTGGAAGCACTGGGGAAGAAGTACTTGCCAAATCACTGGCAGACTGGGCACTTTTGATCAGGTTTTTTTACCTAGGACTTGGAGGTAATAAATCTTAATTGGGCTCGCTTGAAGCCTTCATGCTCTCTGATGGTAGTAAGACTTTTCTCACTATAAAAATAAAAAGGACCAGAGAGCCTTTCAACCTACTTACATTAACAGTAGACTTCAATAATTGTAAATGGCATTCTCGGTGTCAGCAAGGATGTGCAAGTCTGCTCACAGCTTCTTCCACTGAGGGCACTTGTGTGTCTTCCACTTAGATGAATGTTCTCCTTACAGCCCCAAACTTTTAAGGAACTAAAACTTTCATTCTGTAGTGTGAAAAGAGATGCACAACATAAAATTTCTTAAGAGCCTTTGGTGTTTGTATCAAACTTCTCTATCCACTCCTCCTTCAGGCAAATCTTAATCTTGGCTTCTAAGCTGCTTTTTTTGTTTTGGCATGTTGACCTGCACATTGGTGTGCATTTTTTGATGCTTGACAAACTAGAGAACATCTGATGATGACCAAGATCATAAAACAAAAGATTTACCACTCATCACTTAAATACTTGCTTCTTTCAGAGCTACAATTCAATTTGATTCTTTTTACTTACCTCACCTTCCTTACAGCAGCACTGTGAGGATGGGAAGCCATGTGGCTGGAGCAATGCAAGTCTGGGAGAGGAAGTGAACTCGCTGAGGAGGTGCAGGAAACGATTATTTCGTTCTTTCCAAATTTTGCCTAAGCACCCTCTATTTTTTTTTCCTTTTTTTTTTTTCCCTGCCCTCTGTTCACTTGTGAAACCCTCTGAATCTGTGCTGATAAGTAAAGTAAGAAACACCTAGTGGGGTTGATTAATTTTATATCCTTTAGAATGTGGGAATGAACAACTCAACCCACCAGAAAACTAAATATTGATGCTGTCAGTGGCATGATAATTGGTCTCTGCTTTCATCTCCAAACAAAACCTTGCTTGGATTCTATTATTCATTCGAAGAGGAAAAGGGTTATTAATGCAATGTTCTTTAATTTTTTTTCTTTTGTGTGTGTGTGTGTGTGAGAGAGAACAGGAGAGCAATAATGCAATAAATATATTGGCTAAGAGAAAACATTTGCAAGAGATCTTTGCCCATTTTTTTTAATCTTCTCTTATCATGAGGAATGTGAGCTGTGATAAATTGTTCTGCTAATCAAACAGCACTGAAAGGTTAGGTCATTGGAAGTCTTCAGTCATTTTGTGCTTTTCAGGAGTGAATTTGTTAAAATTATGCTGAATACCCACTTAAAGCCTGGGCTGAAAACCCTACCTGTGTTTTATAACTCTGCACTGTCAGAACCCATAATAAGTCAAACATTCTTTCAGAGGTACTCATAAGGGAGAAAAAACCCTGTAAATTTAAGAGTAATTTCAGATTGTAAATGAAAAAGAGAGGCACGACTGTTCATTTGCACCAATCATGCCTTCCTTTCATCTGCTCTGATTAGGCCTGGTGCGGTTTCATCAAACTACTCCATCACTGAGCTGTCACTCCAGTCGTCTGTTGATTGAAAACAATCAGGGCTCTGATGGCACAATTATTCTGACCCTTTAACTAGAGGCTGCTGTGATAATGAAAGGTTGATTATGATAGTTTGTGCCTCTTTCAGTTTGCCAAGAAGGTTAATTTGGGCATCAGACGGATGTTTAATGGGCGCTTGCTGGCTACACTGAGGTAAATGAGAACGTGCAGTCCTCGATATTGCACGGATATAGTTTGGCTGTCAATCATTGTCATTTTGAGTTTGTGCCTCACACTCTGGAAATCACATTTTATTTTTTCCTTGGGATTTAATTTATTCTGTGCCCTGAGGAAGTTCTTTCACTCTGTGACCTTCACAGTAGCTTTCTCTGTCTTTTTTCCCTTCCCTCACATGGAGCCCAAAGGCATAATACATCTAGAGGAACGTTTTTCTTTCATTTCTCACATTAAAAAAAAAAAAAAAAAGGAAATTTTAAAATCCCTGTTTATCAGCTCACCCTGAACAGAGCAAATGTTTTAATTCTAATTGTAAAATCAAAATGTGCAAATGAAAGCGTGCCTGCTTGCTAACGCAGCGCCACACCGGGGGCTGCTTACGTAGACACACATTTGTAAAACTGACAAACAGGTAATTTTAAAATGTCTCTGTGTAAAGAGGGTGGGGGATGGCACAGCTTTATTTTCACAGGCTACACACACTTGCCTCAGCTCAGCGCCTTGTAAATGTGGTCTCAGTCACTGTACTACAACTTTTTGAGCTGGAAAGTCTCTTCAGGGTTCAGGGGCAAAAGGCATTTCATTGCTGATTCAGAGATTATTAATATTTACTGTGTTCAGATTGAGAGAATCATATGCATAATTTTGTAGTTGTTTGGCTCAAGGTGCAAAAGAAATGCAAATACCTCATAATTTTGATTGTTTCACATGCAGCTCATTACAGTCTTATTTTTATGCACATTTTAAATTCAAAATAAAAAGAAGAAAAAGATTTCTATCTTTGAGGCTCTCCTGCATTTGGGCTTGAGACATTCATTTTTCATGCTGCCCACAACTGAAAGATAGTCTCTGATTGAAAAAATTGCAGAGGAAGTCTGAAGACTGTGCTGCATGGTTACTAACTTCTAAAAACATTCATGTGTAACTCATGGCTTTGAAAAATTGTGTGTGTGTACTTTGTTGTTTGGTCGTTTTTTTTTCCTCAGCAACAGTTCTTCTGTTTTGCTTCTTAAATGAGTGATACAGAAAAATGTAGTTCACTTTACTTAAATAAAATGCTTAAATGAGTATCCTAACCCCCCTGGGTTTTGTCCTTTGTGGTCTCTAGAGAGAGAGGAGGACTTAAGACCCTTTAAAGATCCAGATTCAGGCCCTTTGGAAATCCCTGTTCATTGCCAACTGAGATGTGGTTTTGAGACAGGAGGTTCCAGTCTGGTGCACCTGAGGCTTGCTGAGTTAGATAAAATCCAATAAAGCGCAAAATTATGTGCAAGTTCAGAGCCAAAATATTCATTTCCAGGGCTCTCAAAGACTGAACTAGTAATGTCAAATTTTGCTTTTAGAAGTTCCCTTGGTGGTACTTTAAGGTGAATGCTGTAGTAACTGTATTGCTTTTATGATTCCTTTTGGCTTACTAATCAACAGGATCAGATCTATAGCACTATCCAATATGCCAAGGATACAAAGATATTAATTTGACTTTTTTTTTCGGCCAAAATGTTTTGCTTATGGTAAGAAACATAAGGACTGCTCAGGTGAGATTTGTGTTGAAAGATTTGTGGTTCTTTCTCTTTCCCCAGTATGCATTGTCATCAGATTGTTGTGTACAAATTCAGTAATTTGTGTTGTATATATCTGATCTCCATCCATGAAAATACATCTCTCCACTTTTGTTTCTGTATTTAAAATTTTCTTTTCTCCTAAAATGAGAATGTTTGCTAAGTTATGATGAAGATTTCCATTTGTTTTAATGAGACAATGTGAATTAATTGTTTTAAAACCTTAGAAAATTTGTTTCCTTGTATTTGTTGTTGCTCAAACCGACAAACCCCTAAAAAGACAACACTCCAACCCCGTCATTTGTTTCCACTACTGTCACTTTTTTACTTCATCTCAGTTATCAGACACCTTAGATGATATAAGGTAGCATATTTCCTTTGCAGCCCATTGGGCTGCAGCATGAATATATCACCTAAAGAGCAGACCAAGATGACTTTAATGTAGTTCCTGTGGTCCCTGCTTCTCACAGAGCCCGGCCTTAGAAAACTGTTTGCTTTCTTGGACCTCTGTGAACAAAAACTTTCCCTGACACTGACTTTGTGACTTAAAGTAGTTTCCGAGTGAACCTGAGTCTGATGAGTATGTCAAGTTTTTTGCACTCGTAAAGTAGCTTGGCTTTTCTGATCAGGAAACTTGCTGTGATGTCAAGTGAAGGTCTGGCACATTTCCTAGCAGAATGGCGTGAGAAGGATTGCAGGGGGATGCTGAACAGGCAAGGCACTGTCGTGATGGGCTCTCTTGCTTCCTGGGATAGCTGGCAGCCCAAAATAACTACTTCATGCAGGGCTGTCTTCAACAGGAGTGAAACTCCTAATTCAGCTTTAACCTCCACTGCCTCAGTGCCCTCTCCAGCAGTGGGATGTGTGTGGTATGTACACCATTAACAGCAGGGAGGGGAGGACTATGCTCTGAGGCTGTGTGACTTGGACTGGAAGCTGGAGCAGGTGTTGGGAAAGCAATGAAATCACTATCTGACATGCAGGTGTACTTCTATGTATGCTCCAACTGTGCCACAGCATATTTTTCCATCTCTTTTCTGTTTTGAGAATGCACTCTTTTGCTAAATCGCATAATGTAACCTTGGAGAAGAAGGATCCTTTGGGTTAAGGCATTAGAATAAGAGAATTATTCTGGTTTGAAAATCCTGTCCTTCTGAGGGTCTGCTTTTGTCATTTACTTAGTTTAGAAGATGAATATGGCAAAATATATTATTTATTGAAGTTGATATAGGCACTAGGCTGTAGCTTCCTTTTCTCACACATTCATACATTAAAATTAATAGAAAAGAAGCTTCTAGCAGTTTAAACAGAATTTGCCTATATGGCAGAAAGACAGAAAGAGTAGGAGCTTTTCCTTATTTTTGTAAATTATTTAGCAGTGATACAAATATTTTAAACCGCACAATTTTGGCTGGGGCCCCTTTTTTTTTTTTTTTTTTTTTTTTGCTTGCTTACTTCTTAGTATTTTAAACACAGTTGTAATTTCAAGTGCTATTGGTATCTCCTTAGAGAAGCTGGAATGTCTTTCCTTGCAGCATCATAAAGTCTATAATGGCTTTGAGCTTATTTTGCCAATACTGATTATAGTTGCTAATTGTTACTGCCAGAGCAATTAAAACATAGGCACTATAGACAGGGTGAATTTTGGAGTTTCTGTGTAGGCACCAGGTTTCTAAGTTTGGGCTAAACAAAACCTGAGTAAAGGTGTTATAAATTGTCTTGATAAATATACAGATGTTTGCTGGTGTCATACATGGAAGTTTCCGGTTTAGCCATATGCTGATGAGAGTTATATTTGGCTCCTTTGCACAGAAGGAAATTTAAAACTGTGTTACAGGCCATCAATGACTATATCTACTACAAATGAAATACCTGTTTGGGAATTCAGTTTTCTTCCTTCTGAACTTTTTTAGCCTTCCTGTTGCTGCCAAGCCATCCAGTGACTAGAATATCTCTTCCCCTACACTCAATTTTCTTTCATGCCTCTATAGTGTGAGACACCATGTTCTCCTAGAGAACACTATAACAGTGTGCTGCAAAGCCAATGTAGAAGTCTAAGGCTCAGTTTCCGAGTGTCCCTAAAACCGTATGACCTGTTCCATAGCCTTGTGTCACAATTTAGGAGTTGGGCCTGTATTCTCCAAATGTGCATATAGATACCTACACTTGTAGGTAAAATTCCTAGCAGTTATTTTTAAGTAGTGACCCAAAATGAATTTATGGCATTAAAAGCAGAATAACAGTTATTGTTATGAATAACAAGACCAGGAGGTAAAAACATTATAACCTTTTTGTCTTATGGCATTTTCCCCTGCTTTGGAGTGTTATCAACTAGGTGCGGGTCACACAGGATACTGTAGTCAAATTGTGGTCAAAGAATAGCATGAGCAGATTTGGATGGGAACTTCTAAACGCATTGTGATTTGCAGACCTCAGTTGCCTCCCTAATGCCCAGCCGAGCTTTTCTGCTTATTATCAAATGCCTACAGACCATCCAGGTGATGCAGTGATGTGCAGGGTTCTTAGCCCTGCTTTCTACATTAATACAGTAAAATGCAGTCTTCTACTGTAAAGTGACCTCAGATGTGGAGTCTGGTAAGAGCCAGTAGCAACCTACACAAAAGGCTGCTTGGGATTCACCTTGCTCTCCCCACTGGTACTGCAGTTGTTTGTCGGAGGGGAAAGGTGGAAGTAGCATAAGCCAAAGATACCTTTAGATGCAGCATGTAGAGAATCCCAAGCAGATTGCAGTAAACTTAATTTGGAAAGATTCAAAGGTTTTCATAAATAAAGATGTAGGATAGATGGATGGGGATAAAATAGTATAGGGGAGGATGGAGAAAATTTTGGTTCAAGATCATACATCTCATATACATCTGATATTCTTACACCTCATATGCATCTCATAATCTTTGTATCATCTTGCAACCATGGCTGTTGTTTAGAAGTTCTGTGACTTTAGAGAAAAGTTAAACACTATTGGTTTCAGTGAAACAGTGTTTACGACTCTAGGACTATTTTCAATACAGACCTAACTCAGTGTGAACCAAGTCGCTTTTGTCAAACTTCACACAGCAGAGAAAATGTATTGCAATGGAGACATGCATCCTTTCTGTGCAGATCATCACACATACCACATGCAGAAATGAATGCAGGTACCATGTCTTTGAAAGGTATGAATGTATGTTTATACAGTATTTACTGGGGGACCAAAAGGAAGATAATAGAGGATGGATGAATTTCTAAGGTATTAACAGGCAATAATAGTAAACTTCCTTTAAAAGCATTGTGATTACTAAGACCTGGTTTACATTAGTGCCTCTCTTTTAAAGAGTCTGTAATGTCTGTCATTGTAGCACAAGTGATACCTCCATGATGCCATTTTACATGTGAGTGAAGGCACGAACATGTAGTTCCAAAAGTAACCAGTCTGTTGGATGCAAGTGATGACAGATAACTCAGTTTTTGTAAATTCTTCCATCTCAATGTAGCAACCCACACATCATTCAGTTGGTGTGAATTGTTGGTGTCTTCCGCATGATGAAGATAACCTGAATTTCACTTCAGTTTCAAGTGTCTAAATGATGAGATCTAAGTGCCTTTCAGGAATCATTTACATGGCCTAAGATATGGAATAGGGAGTTGTCTCCTATCACTCAGTAGGAGATACCTGACCACCTGACACATGGATTTGGTGGATTTAGAATGTGACTATAAAGCTCAATGATTTCAAGCCCATAAACATTTTCAAATGTATTTGGTTAATGCCTTTTTTACTAACAAGTCTAAACACATATATCTAATGCACGTTTTGAAACTCAATGCAGCTTTAACTGACTGTTGTGGCAATTTTTGATGCCCTTCACTGATTCTTTGTTTCACAGTGGAAGGAAGAAAAAAATGTTTCAAATTAGTCTTACTGAGGCGGTGGTTTTGGTTTGTCATCTTCCCTCTCTGCCAGAACATAGAGGCAGTAATAAATTTAATACGTCATATATGAAAGCCATGAGTTAACAGAAGCCTTTATTTTCAGCTCCTTCATATGACATTCCCATGATCAGGACAGGGCAGAAAGCTTTAGACAAAACTTTTTTTATCGTGCAGGCAATTTGAAACACCTGCTACTTAAGTTCTGTGTCAGAATGATTTGAAGTATCAAGAAGAGGAGTCTGTCCCTAAAGAATTAATCAGTGTCTTTGATAATGACTTGGATGAAAGAATAATATTGCGTTTATGTTTTCAGAAAAGGTGGAATGGTCTTCAAGCACTTTCAAAAATACAATTGGTATTGAGAATGATCTTGACACATTGGAGCAGTGGCCTGAAGTAAATAGTAGACTGAGTTCAGTAAGGACAGGGAAAGCATGACACTTTGTGGAAGTTCTGCAGAAAAAAGAAAGGAATAAAAAAAAAAAGATGGGAATGGTACTCAGTCATAAGTTTAAACATGAATCAACAATATCATAGTACACCCACAGTCTTGTGTTGTGATGTAGAACAAGAATGGCATAGATTTTTACAAAGAACTTTGTCCAACCTATTCAATACTACAGCCTTAAGAGGGATATTATATCCAGGTTTCAACAGCAAACATTAAGAAAGAGGGCTGTTTCCTTTCAATAATGGAGAAGTGTGAGCCAAACAACAGAGGTTTAGAAAATGTGACCCAAAATGCATTGAGATACTTTTTCATTCAGTGAAGAGAAAACTGCAACACATATTAAAATGCACCTGAAGTGGAGAAGGTAGCAAACTACTTTTCATCCTGTATGGATGCATCGATTTCAAGGGTTGCTCTGGGTATTCCAGAGCTATGGAATATAAATCCAAAGGTGGAAAATGGGGCAATGAATTAAAGGGTTTAGAGCTTCTGCAGAGGTAAGAGGAAAATCTGTCTGAAAGGATATCAGAGCATGGGAATGGTTTTTCTGAGGAAGTTTGGCTATCTTCATTACTGTATATTTTCAAGGGTAACTTATACAAAAATTCTTGAAATGGTTTAGGCCCTTCCTGGCCTCTTTTTAGGCTCAGTTGGATTCAATACACTTTATGTGATTTAAAGGCTATGTTTAATTTTGGGTTTTGATACCAGCTGCAATTGCTGAAGAGTTTTAGAGTTTTCTTTGCTGCTTTCTGTCAGCCCCAAACTAGCAGAGTCCCTTCTGTGCTTCTCTCTTCTCTGGCTTAATTTTTGGTCCCTTTACACCCTTCTCTTCTTTATGAATAAAATAAATGAAGAATAAAAAATGAAGGATTCAGTATGTATTGTGTCATACTCCTTCAGTATTTTGTCATAAATAGAATGAAAGATGGAGGGGAGAAAAGGCTTTTCTTTCTAATCCTCTTAACATTAGTCCTACTTCTTTGTATTTTACCTATGGTATCCAGTGATCCCATAGTCCCTACATTTGTATTATCACTCCAGCAGCTTGATTTAGGGATAGTATGGTCTCCTATGGCATCGCAGATTGCACAACAAGAGTATTGCATAGCAGCAGTCCAGCTGATAACACTGTGGAAATTCTTTAGAGGGGCTGGTGCAATAAAATGCTTTTCTATGTACATTAGAGAGTGCATTTTAGTGGGTGTCTTTTTATGTTAACTAATAGGCTTTCATAACTGCTTTTTAGATTGATAGATACCACTACTGAGGCAAGTATACAGCTGCTTTTGGAATGCAAGCAGTTTTCAAAAGAAAAAATTTTTCCAGAACTGTACACAAATAATTGGTGTCTTGTTTTTCCTTTCCTTTCCTTCCCCATACTTTAAGCTGGCCGTGAGGTGGTTGGAACACAACTGCCGCTACCAGTACCTGGATGAACTTCTCCAGTATGTCCGCTTTGGCCTTATGGATGTGGATACACTGCATACTGTAGCTCTTACTCATCCTCTTGTCCAAGCAAGTGAAACTGCGACAGCACTCATTAAGGAAGCCTTGGCATACCACCAGAGCGTCTATGCACAGCCAGTTTGGCAAACCGCAAGGACAAAACCGCGCTTCCAGTCAGACACTCTCTACATTATTGGTGGGAAAAAACGTGAGGTCTGTAAAGTGAAGGAATTGCGATACTTCAATCCGGTAGATCAAGAGAACGTTCACATCGCAGGGATTGCTAACTGGAGCGAGCTAGCCCCTATGCCTGTGGGGAGAAGCCACCATTGTGTTGCTGTCATGGGAGACTTTCTTTTTGTAGCTGGTGGAGAGGCAGAGCACTCCACAGGGCGTACTTGTGCAGTGAGAACCGTCTGTCGATATGACCCCCGCACTAACTCTTGGGCTGAGATAGCTCCAATGAAGAACTGTCGGGAACACTTTGTGCTGGGAGCCGTGGATGAGTACCTGTATGCCGTAGGAGGCAGAAATGAATTGCGTCAAGTGTTACCTACAGTGGAACGCTATTGCCCCAAGAAGAACAAGTGGACCTTTGTACAGTCTTTTGATCGGTCGCTCTCATGCCATGCAGGATATGTGGTGGATGGTCTTCTTTGGATATCAGGTAGAAAACGTTTCACACAGTTTGAGGTACTAACAAAATACCAAAATACTGTCTTGAGTTAAGCTAATAAATCTTCTTTTGTTTATATATCATGATAACTTTTGTCTTAGGAGATGAGAATTTCAGAGAATTGAATCCTGATTAGAAGTATTGGAGCATAACGTACCTATACAATATTTTATTTCTCCTAAGTCTCTCTTTATGTTTCAAAGATGCACATATCATATGTGCTATCTCATAGTTGCCATTCATAAATCACAATGCATGGGAAATATAATGCACTTTTGGACAAATTTCAGATGATAAATTCTATGTGCTTCCTAAAAACAAACAAACAAAAGGGACAGTTTCTGTAGTATGGACAATGACAGGACCTGAGGGAGTGGCCTGAAGTTGTGTCAGGGGAGGTTTAGGTTAGATGTTAGGAAAAGATTCTTTGCTCAGAGGCTGCTTGGGCACTGGGACAGGCTCTCCAGGGAAGTGGTCATAGCACGAAGCCTGACAGAGTTCAAGAAGCATTTGGACCACACTCTCAAGCATATGGTGTTATTCTTGAGCCTGTCCTGTGCAGGGCCAGCAGTTGGACTTCCATGATCCTTGTGGGTCCCTTCCAACTCAGGATATTCTATGATTCGTTTACTTCTGATAATGAAATGGAAAGTTAAGTGTTTGTTGGCTTGTGTTGTTACAGGGCTTGAAGGCAGGGGTAAGTTGCTCCCACTTGCTCTTCAGGATATTGTAACAGGCCAAGATGACCTTTTAGAAGTTGTCCATGTCTCTGTCCATAATGAGTGCAAAGGGCTGTCTGGATGTAAGCATAGCTTTATGGCACAGATAAGTGAATGTATAGGCCTTATAATCCCAAACTAATGTTATCATTTACAACTGAGTCTGATGTAGTTTCTATGTTACAGATTACATTGTTGTATTACATTGATGGGGCTTGAGGACATTGTTTATTCAGTATTTAAAGTGACTTTTCTGGTATTATGTTTTGGAATATGGTTGATAGTGTCTACAGAAGATTTGACAGAAAAATATTCCGCTTTTACTAAGATGTATGCTGTGGAAGGTTATATAGTTACAATTTTTATTAAAAAAGCTAATGAGTAAATGGGGCCAGCCCTTGAGGTAAATGTTCAGTGATTGGCATCTTCACGGTAGATACCCTCTGGGGATTTTAATATGGTCTGGAATGCCTCTGGTGAAAAGATGGTATATGAATGGAAGATTAAGTTAGCTACTTAGGCCTTCACTGTGCTTCTCAAAGTATGTTGTTTAGGTTAGCAGATGTACCTTTCTATCCATATGGATTAAGTGCCCCATGGGAATGGATTCCTAAGCATTGGTAGGGGAGTTAGCAGGTACCAGTTTTTATTAATAGACACTAAAATAGTGCATAATGACTTTGGAATTAAAAGTGGGACAAAAAGCAGAAAATCACCAAGATCCCTGACAGGTATTTGCATCATTTCCTTCAGGAACCGTCATTTACACAGTCTATGTGTTAATCCTGAAGGGAGACTCAGGTACAGTACAGAAACAGGGTTTCTGGATTAGGGAACCAGCTGAGTGTGTTCAGAGCATTATCCTCTTTATTCACTACCTTTCCTATCTTATTAGTGGACAGGGATGTGTGTCTGTGGTGGGCACTTCAAATACATGGATGTTCCTACTGCTGTGTCTTGATTACTGTTTTTTTCCCCCAAATGGTGGTTTATGTTTGTCAGCTTCTGTGAAGAACAGGGCTTTTTAGGAAATTGTGTTAAGCATATTCATATAAAATCTTTGAATGTGCACTAGAAATCCATCAGTGTGATCTTTCCCCCAGTAAATGAAAAAGGTAATGATTCTTTCTTAATTTCATTGAAAACAAACAAACAAAAAACCAAAAAAAGCCGTAAAGCCCCACAAAAACCAACCAAAAAACTCCAAATATATCCAACACACAAGATAGTATTTCATAATGATTTTTAAGTCAAATACGGGACTGTTTGAAGATTAAATTTAATCTTTCCAGATATGCTAGGAAAGGGAAAATTATTCTGAGGATTAATTCATGTGCTTAGTTACGTAGGTGAAACCATGGCTGCCTGTGTGTTTTAAATACTACCTGCATTTATGTAATGGTGCAGTGCAATATTGTATTGAAGGATATGCCTCTAAAAGAGCTGTAGAATCAGGGGAAGAGGTAAGTGAAAACCTATTAGATGAACTCTTTAAAACTGGGCAAAACAACAAAAAATATTTTATCAGTATTGTTCCATTTATATTTGAAAATTTGACCAACATAACTTCTGTTGTAATGCCACATGTTGTAAAGCCACAATGTTTTGACAGTGAAATAAGATAGATAGACAGGACTTTTCAGTTATATTTTGATAGTTTTTGAGAAAGTGCTTAGAAGTTTTGAGTTGCTAAATTCTGGCAGATTATTATGAAGTACAGGAGCATGCTATGCTGCACTTCAGTAGAGTATTGATCTGAATTATGTACTCACAGATTGAAAACTGATTTCTAGGTATTGAATAGAGTTATTTTAAAATGAAAGGTAGATGGAGATGTAATAACTGTAGCTACCTTTCTATTATTAATTAATTGCTTAGGACCAGAATGTAGCTCATGGTACATGTACATTCAGGGCTGGGGGAATAGTACAGAGAGATGTTTTATTATATCGTAGTCACTGCTGAAAAAATCCACAGTTAAGTCACTGAATGTAAGATGTTAGCATAAAAGTAATCAGTAATGCAGGAGAGAACCTAATTTTGAAGTATGTGGCCTAAAATTAAGTAATTAAAAAATTAATCTGAGTTAGAGATTTTTCTGAGCTCTATCCCTGCTTTTTCTGGGAAGTACAGGTAGTCAGCAAAGAGCTCTCAAAGTCAGTCTGTTGCTACCAGCGGCAAGGGAACCATGAAAATGTGTCCAGTTTTTTAGTGAGTGAATAAATTAAATAGTGACAGTATAAGTTTCTAGCCCTTGTATTTGTGGAGAGAGTCATCAAAGCATGACCTGCACACTGACCGTTTACTTACTCAGTGCCTCTGCTACAGCCTCTTGCCCTCTTAACGGCTTTGCTGATCAAAAGCTGACTAGACTTAAGGAGTTTCTATTATTATTTGGATTCATTTTCAGCTTTACTTTGGGGCTCCTTTGGGACAAATATGCCAAGGATTCAAAAATAACCATAAGATCATGGCAAAGGCAGCAGGGAAGGGAAATGGGCAAAACAAAATGCTGTAAGCAGGCACTGGCAATAGGAGACAGGTAGCTGGTGTTTCAGGTGACAGAGGGGCTGCTAGGCTGCTACCACCTCTTTGGGGGATTTAACCTGACAGAATCAGGGAGGAGGCTGGGGGTAGGCAAGAGGTTGGAAGGGGACACAGCTGTGACCCACACTGACCAAAGGGACACTCCATACCAAATGGAGCATATAAAGCTGGGGGAAGAAGAAGGAAGTGGGGAAACGTTTGTAGTGACGGCATTTGTCTTCCCAAGTTACCATTATGCTTGATGGAGCCCTGCTTTCCTGGGGATGGCTGAACCCCTGCTGCCCATGGGAAGCCTTTGCTTGTGTGTGTGACTTTTGCTTTACCTGTTAAACTATCTTTATCCCAACACACAAATTTTTTCACTTTAACTTTTCCAATTCTCTCCCCATCCCACCTGGGGGGAGTGAGTGAGCAGCTGCGTGGGACTGAGTTGCTGACTGGGATTAAACCACAACAAATAAATTCTGTGTACTGACATTGCAGCATCAGGTAGATGGTTTGGAAATTTTATAGAAGGGATCTTACAGGCCCCAGTTAACATCTGATGCCATGAGCAATTTCACAAACGAATTGCATGCCACATGCTTGAAAAGTGAAGTATTTCAGTGAAAGAGAAACAAAATACACCAAACACTTTGGAGTTCAACGTTACCAACAATCATTACCTATAAAAGCAAGGAAATATTTTCCATAAGAGCGAGAACTTGAACTGTGCCCATTTCCCTGCATTCTCCCTGGTGTGCACATGCAAATCTGGAGACCTACTTTTCTATACAGTTAACCTTCCTCCCTTCCTCCACCCGTAGGGGTGTAGTGCCCCTGGGGACAGTGAGGGGCACAGAACCTCTGCCAGGCACTCCAGCTCTGGGCCATTCCTGCGCTTGCATCTGGGGATAATGAGGCTTCCCCTCCTCCTCAGGTGCTCCAGAGATTAGCACATGAAAAGTCTTGTTTAAAGCAAAGTGTTATGCTGTTGTTTCGAAGAGGCCCGAGTTGTTTGACCTTAAGTGTGTCAGCTAAAATCACACCTTGACATACACATAGAAACTCAACTTGGGGGAAGAGGTAGGTAAACCAACGCTGTACAGTTGCTTTGTATTTCATATGAGATATAAAGAATTTTCTTCAAAATTCAAGATTCTTTTTGGTTTTTACATGGCTATTTTTTCCCTAATGGTGGAGATTTTGACCAAGGAAATGATGGTGATAACATATCTTGGAGAATTACTCAGTCTGCAAGTGATTTGGGATGAAAAGTACTATCTTACTATCAATATGCTGTTGTGAAGAGAATTTTTTTCAGTAAATGCTTATAAAATTCTTTAATGAAAAATAGATCTGGAATCATAGGAATTTACAGAATCTAACCAATCAAATTTTACAGTATGGCTTGCACAGGGTTTACCAGAAGCAGGAGGTTAACAAGTACATAAAAATTGCCTCAGTGGCCCAGTCTTCATTATTACTATATTTGAATAAAGGTAATAGATATCACACTTTTCAATCATGGGCATTGTTATTTTGATGCCATTGATTCTTCTTAGATTGAATGTAGACATCCAGCTTTAATGATTTAAAAAAAAAATCCCAAAAAACAGTCTGCAAACAAACCTAGGGCTTGTGCCCTTCTTGATTGCAGCTGGATTGCATCTGGGGTGGAACAGCATTAATCAGAGCTGCTGTTGGCATCTTCCAGGGGACTTCTTAGGGTGGGAGAATATGCTCCAGCTCAGCTGTCCTCACTGTACTCGGACTGGTGAATTGGCAGTGGGTTTGCACGTTGAGGAAGAATCACCTTGTGTTTAACACAACAAATACCTAAGAGAGGAGATACTTTTGTTTTAAAAAAGCAGAGAACCTTGGAGTGTATGCCTTGAGTTTCTATATATTCCCTAGATTTGCTGGAAGGAATACACATGGGAGCTCTTTGCCAACATATAGTTTTACACGTCTCCCAGTGAACTCAGATTCGTGCAGCAATTGAGGATTTTGGAAAGAGTTGTGAGATTTTGTGGGGGTTTTGGATTGGGTTAGATTTCTCGAGTCATATGGGGGTCTTGCTGGGACATGTTATAAATGTGAATTATAAATTGTTGTTTAGGAAAATGGTGTTGAATCTACTGCCTCCCACCCTTCTCTCTTTTTGGAAATGTGTGTCTTGAAGGGTTTTATTCAACACAGTTTGTGGACTGTTTGGGTGGGCTGTAATAACCCAAAATGTTTTCCATGTGTGGGAAAGGGATGAATAAGGTGTGTCTTGGAATCCTCCAGCAACTTCCCTATGAAGAGGGGCATAGATGCACGAGTTGGGAAGTTACAGGCCTTGGAGGGCTTGAAAAGCAAGGTTTACAGCCTGGAAGGGAGTGAGTGACAGTGACTGTGGCAGTGCAAAAACATGGTAAACCCACAGGTTGGATGATGGGCTTTTGGTGAGGGTGTGCTCATGTCTGTAAGAGCAAGACACAGACTTGTCCTGAGGGTGCTCCTTGCCTCCCAGGAACTGGAGTCCCAAAGCAAGCTGCTCATGTCAAAGTGGTGCAACCATCGCTCTGTTTATAAAACCCAGCAGGCGCTGACCAAACTGTACATGTTCTGTCATTTACTCAGCCAGACTTTTTTTTCCTCTAGCTGCTGGCTTACCACCACATTAGCTATTATAGCTTGACATCAAATTTAGTAGCATGGTTTGTATTTTTAAATACTCTGTGTTGTTACGATGCCTCTCTTTCTATCTTCTCCTTTCCTCGTAGAAAACACAGCAGAGAAGTTTAAGAAATTCTCTCAGAATTACACCATTTTTTTTCCTGAGAAAGTATGTATTATTTTTAGTACCATTTAAACTTTTTCCCCCTCCTTTTCCTCTTTTTTAAGAGACATATTGCCGTTCTTTTGCCCTTTCCCAGCTGCCTGGAGTATTTTTAAAAAAATAGTTCAAGAGGACATTGCAGACTTGTTAAATCTGAATTTTGGCAGAAAATTTTAAACTTTTGCTACAGCACTTCAAAGTTAGGAGGAACTAGAGTTTGAAAATTGATGCAGATATAAGATGGCATATTTAATGACAGATGTATCTATAGAAACCTGTTAAGATGCAGATTATCCCCCTGGGGAGGGGAGATCAAAACTGCCAATCTATAAAATATACTTGTTAGGGGGAAGGCATGGAATCTATCTCTGTGAGCACTTTGATTGCAGGGGACAGTGTAGCAGCATGTGGCATCATAACCTAAGAGCAGACAAATCAGCTTGATGACTTTCAAAGCCAAGAATACTGCTGGAGGCAAGGGTACTCCAGTCTAGAAGAAATTAAAACATATAGAGACTGTTATTAATTCCAGATCTATTTTTGTGTAGTCAAATCTGTATGCAAATCCTTAGCATCTCATTTTGGCAGATTAATCTAAAAGTGAAGAGCGGTATGTGAAGGGAATGTAATGATAAAACACCAGAGATGAGCAATATTGCAGGGGAAAAGATGTAAGCTGTGTACTTGATGTGAGGGGCTCTTTGTGAACAAATAATTTTGCTTATTTGATTATTTTATTATTTTACAAGGAAGCAGCACCCTTCTTTCTCTTCTTCCTTCACATTTTTCCCCCAAAATTAAGGTGTCCTTACAGAATGGAAATACATGACCCAGCATTGTGTTTCTGATGTGTCTCCTGTAGTTTAGCATTCTGGAGGTAATCATCCAAATAACTATGATTTTTATTTTTCAAAATACTAATCTGACATCTCATTTTAAACATTATGCTGGGAGTGAAAATAACTGTATGTAAAAAAAAATCAAATTACAAAACAGATATTAGACAAGATGTGTTTGTGCATGTGGCTGACGGCCACTAGGACTGTGAAGGCTGCACAACAGTGTAGACACAAATAACAGATTGTGAGATTAGGCACAGGAGCAGTCATTGCTTTCCAAGGCCTGTTCTTGTGTGTGCACTTCGCAGGTGCTGTGATGGGCAGGGTGTGGCACAGTGTGATGGAAATGGTTTGGAAAGACTGCATCTCATTCCAGCTATCTCTCAGCTTGTAAGTGTCCCTGATCTGGGAGTTTGTGCTACCATCCGTGTGTTTGGCCCAGCACAGGCTGGTGCTTGCAGAGATGCAACCCAAGTTATTTCTTCCTGCTACTGCAGCTGAAGATGAGAGTCTAAAATAGATACTTCTTAGTTTCTGCTGTCCATTCATCAGATTCTTGGCCTCACTCAAGTTATTTGGAGTGATCAGAGGGTAATTCTGTGTTAACAAGTAACTCAACTCGGTAGGAGAAGATCAGCACCAAACTTTGGTGCCCAGTTCTCTATATTTACTCCATGTACTCCACATTTGCTTTGGAATAGATTTGATCTGGTCGTCTTGCCCAAATGTTCCCAGTACTCAGATGGTACAAAGCCATCTAAAAGACCAGTAATTTCACACCCTTATGACACCATTACGAACTGGAGCACAGCTGGTGCACATCTGGAGCAGACTTTCTGGTTTAACTTCAATGCACACCGGCCCCAACCTACAACCTGAAATGACATGTGAGTGGTGGGGAAGTTGCTTCAAAATCACACTGTGGCTCTGTACCAAAACGCTGCCCTAGCTGGCAAAATGAGGATTCCCCAGCGTGGAGCTTGGGGACTAAAGAAAAAAGCAACAACAGCAGCCTTAGTGGGAGTAGGCCATAGGTCAGCCAGCACACATGAAGGTCAAAGTGCTGCTGCTCTGGCTGAAACAGGGTATGTCCTCACAAAAAGAGGAGCATCAAGAAATGTAGTGACAGATGAAATTCCTTCCTCTCACTGCTGTGGATTTTGTCCACTGCCATTAGAACTGTAATATAAAAAGGTTGTTTGCCAGTATGAGTCTCACTGGTGTGTGGTCACTGGCATGCCCTAGTTCTGCCCAGGCCTCGTGGTAGGATGAAGGTGAGGTGCACCTTGCAGGCGGTAGTTTGGTCCCATCTTCCCATGGGCCTAGGGTGGTGACAGAGGGGGAATGGGACCTGTGGCAGTGCTGCAGTGACACCGTTTTCCCAGGAGGCTTGAGCACACTCAGGAACATGTTTGAACAGGTAAGATTACAGATTTGACACTAAAGAAGTATTCCATGTTTACTCAGTGAGATTTGGCATTTAAAACCAGTGGAGAACAGGATGATTGGGCATTAAACGTCTGTTTACTCTGCTGAGGTAAATAGTTGGTTTGCAGCATCTGCTTGGGTCAGACTATTCTGAGCTTTTCTGTGATGATTTGTATCTCGCTTTCTGACTGTTATTGAAAAGTAAGTGGTAGTGCTGATTCTGTCACTATGAGGAGTCTTCCAACCTAAGTGTACGACTAAGCTAGGAGATATTCTCTCTATAATACAAACTAAATACAGGATTTCTTTCAAATATATAGGTGAGCCCAGTTGCACATGTTTGCACCATGCTTGCCAGCTGGCAGTGGCATCCCATGTCATACTCCTGGTTAGGCAGAGTTTCTCTCTGACCTCTTCCTTCTCTTTGATGCAAGCTCACCTCCTCCTCCTTTTTTAAACTGTCACACTCTGCCCATTCCTTGGAACAGGAATGGGTTTTATCTTCGTGTCTTGGCGAAGGCTGAATGCACAGTAATTTAAAAACAGATTAATTTTTATCTCATTTTTAGCCTATAGAATTATCTTTACAAAGGAAGTGTGTGTAGCGTGTTTATTGTTGCTGTCCTGTGTTTTGATACGTTTGACAAATAGAGCTACTTATTACCTTGTAACCAGGTTAAAAAGTGCAGTGGAATATAAGCAGAAGTGGTGGTATGTAACGTAATTATGTCAGCAAAGGAACTCTAGAACTGGTTGTTTTGCTGTGCCTGATCTTGGTCCTGGTTTTTCTTATATGAAAAAAATGTAACTTGTATGAACTCTTTCATAGGAGGAGTAACAAATACTGCACAGTATCAAAACAGGCTCATGGTCTATGATCCTAAGCAGGTGGGTATCTGTGTTGTATGTTTTTTCTCAAATGTTTTGCTTCAAACAGGTCTCCTGGCAAATACATGCAATGATTTTGTAAGGCTAAAAGCACTGACCATTTGACTTTGTGGTGTTTTAAATTCAGTGTGTACTGATGTGTGAATTTAACAGAGTAATGGAGACCCTGACGACTTATTATGTTTTTTAAGCCTGTAGGCGTTAGAACCATCTTAGATTAAATATAGAAATGTGCTTTAAATCCCCTGTATTTGTCAGTATTTATTTTCCTTGTTCTTTTTTTTTTGTAACTCAGCAGCCCTGGGCAACGTATACTCAAAGTCAGTGTCCCAAAACTGCTCCGTGTCATTGGCATTTCTGCTTTGAATTGCATATATGAGCCTTTTTGTTTCCTGTATATTTTGAGAACTGTACTACCTGGCTGTGACTTATTCTACTGCCTGCAAGGGTGCCTATCATTTCATTACCCAAGCACCTAAAATATCTTTTAGGGATTATTTCATACATTATGTATGTGTTTTGATTAGGTTAGCATGGCTCAGTAACCATTTCAGAGGGTTAGGGCATGGTTATGCCCTCTTGCTTGTATTAGGAATTAAAAGTCCTAAGCTTGCAATCAGAGTTGCAAAGCCTGATTTACACCCACGTGGAAGAATATTGACTTTTCTGATTGTAGGATAGGGGCTTTGATTGCTGTATTTGGAACCAAATTGTGCCAGGAGATACTTCTTTGTGGTTCCCACTGACTTTATAAAGCATAGCACATACAGGGCCCTGAGCAGAAAGCAGGTGATGACACACCTGCCTCTTTCTTTTTGAGGTGCAGTTTTATGCATTGATTGTACAAATGCTGACTGTCCTAAATCCATGTAGTACTTACAGGCAGCAGTCTTATTTTGCTTATGATGGGGACACATATTTAGATACTGTGTCTCTACTGTGTATCTTTCACCCCAAAATACCAGTGGCAAGGCTACTTCAGCATGCTGTGCCGACAGCGAGAAACCCAACCTGGCGCGTAAAGAGTTACAGAGGGATTGTGTGCTTGCATTCTTCAAACGAGGTCTGCTTCGTGTTTGTACACACAGGCTCTTTTTAAAAATTCTGCTGGCATATTGTTTACGGTGGGTACTGGAAACCATCACATCTGCTTGCATCTCACACAGAATCTCAATAACTCTATCATTCAGCACCAGCGCTTGCTTCTGCGCGAGGCCTTTGTGGCGAGTCGATAATGCCTGCCATCTGCCACAGAGCACACAGCTACCTGCCAACAAGCCGGCTGGGGTGACCTCTGCTTCCCCACCACTGATTAGTATTCACACACCGGCTTATTAGAAATGACCCCACCAGGCCCCTCTGTTGCTTTGCCTTTGCAGCGCTTTGCGGCTCACCTGGCAGGCACTGCAGTGGAGGAAGCTAAAGATATAATCAGGGGATGCAGGCAGGCTTTGCAAAGCAGATGGTGTCTATAGTCTGGTGTTAAGAGACTGGACTACTAATGCAAACATTAATGCCTAATATTCAACTATTACACATTGAAATGTATAGCTATATATTGTGGAGGTTAAAAGGCAGAAGTTTTAGAGGCTCTTGAGTTACCACAAGCGGTAGCACATGTATCGCAGAGAATTTCCTCACAGATTTTAACTTCCTCCACTTAAATTAATCTCATCTGCTGCCAGGTTGTTTGATTTGGTAAGTGTAGCAGGAGCAATTGTTTTCTTCAGTTTAAAAGACTGTGCTTTATACCCTCATCTTCAATGTCTTCTTGCCTGTCCCCGTAACAGGTAGAATTCTTGAATATTATTAATGAGTAAGAAAAATATGCAAAAGGATGTTACTGTGTAAGTTCCCACAAAGAAAGGGGGAACGTTAAACCAAATGCATGAATCATTTGAGAAGATTTAGGAAATTATTTTTCCCTGTTGCTTCATTCCCCAAGGATAAGATCAAATAAGTTTCTGAATAACGAAAGGTAGAAGAATCTCTCTTCTCTCATAACAATAGTCTGGCTTAAGGAGCATTTATTACTAAGTTATAAATTAAAAGGGTTTTTGAAACCTGATGATCTAGACAGAAAAAATACAGAGCAAGAAATACTACTGAATTAATGACTTTAAATGTGAGAACTGTAAACCACATGTTGAAAGTCCAGTATGTCTAGTCAGTGTTATAAACAACACACATGTCTAACATATGAACAAGACAAGTATATGCACTTGTGGTTCCTGACCAGGGGTAAGAAGAACACCAGTAACATGCTTCTGTTTATTGTACTACTAATATAGGTATGTGTTTGAGCAGTGCTGAGACAAGTTCTCTCTTTCTCCGTCCAGAATAAATGGTTAAGCCGTAGCCCAATGCTGCAGAGGAGAGTGTATCACTCCATGGCTGCTGTCCAAAGGAAACTTTATGTGTTAGGTGGGAATGATCTCGACTACAACAATGATCGGATCCTGGTCCGGCACATAGACTCCTACAGCATAGACGCTGACCAGTGGACGCGTTGCAGCTTCAACATGTTGACAGGTCAGTATTGCACACCAAAAGGGGAACTTGCTACTTTTCACTTTGAAGCCTCTAGTATGTGGAACTCCATGACTTTGCTACAATTGCTTCTGATTTATGGACTGTCGTCAGTCAACAAGGCACTTTTGATTACAGTTCTGGCATTCAGTGGTCTACAAAACCTTTGTTTTAGCACATTGTACATTAAATTTATATGAAGATGCACATAAATTTAATTTAATGAAGCAGTCAAAAATAATTTTTCATAATATTACCACCAGTACTGGTTTTTGATTCTCCAGAAGCTTGTCTGCAGTCATAGGTTTAGCTCCCTGTTTGAGTGTACAAGAGACTGATGTGTCTCTACCATGATAACATAATTTTGTAGTGCTTTCTGCTGGCATTATAGGGCAAAGTTTTCACCAAAATCCATTAACCCTCACTTATTTCTAAACATTGTCTTCTTAATAAATTACCCAAAAGAAGGTGTCCTCGTTGGAATTCTGTCAGGTCAGGAATGAGTTGAGCAGCTCAGTTAGCTACAGGGTCTCTAAAGTTCTGCTTGACTTTCACTAGGAAGAACTGTTACAGTTGGAACTTGCAAAGCATTGCAACTCACTGTCCCTGCCACCAAAGTTCACCTCCACCTGATAAAATTCCCAGATGTACTACCCCTTTGAATCCCTGGGAGAGATACAGAATCATAGAATGGTTTGGGTTGGAAGGGACATTATAGATCATCTAGTTCCAACCCCCTTGCCATGGGCAGGGACACCTTTCACTAGACCAGGTTGCTCACAGCCCCATCCAACCTGGCCTCGAACACCTCCAGGGATGGGACATCCACAGCGTCTCTGGGTAACCTGTTCCAGTGCCTCACCACTCTGACAGTAGAGAATTTTTTCCTAATACCTAATCTAAACCTACTCTCTTTCAGTTTTAATCTATTCCCCCTTGTCCTGTCAGTACCTGCCCTTGTAAAAAGTCCCTCTCAGTCTTTCTTGTAGGATCCCTTCAGCTACTGGAAGGCCACAGTTAGGTCAGCCCAAAGCCTTCTCTTCTCCAGGCTGAACAAATCCAATTCTTCCAGCCTTTTCTTGTAGGAGAGGTGCTCCATCCCTCTAATCATCTTTGTGACCTCCTCTGGACTCACTCCAACAGGTCCATGTCCTTTCTGTGCTGGGGACCCCAGAGCTGGATGCAGCACTCCAGGTGGGGTCCTCCAAGAGCAGAGCAGAGGGACAGAATCACCTCCCTCAACCTTTTGACCAGGCTATAAGTCAGGCATGTAACACATTCGTAGAGTAGAGTAGCACCAACAGTAGTTGGTGCTACTCTAAAGCTTTCAGCTTTGCAGAAAAGGACCTGTCCTGCTGAACGATGTGAGATAGCTGCCTCTCCACAACCTCCACCTTAAGAAACAATCTAAGCCTTTCTTTCTGTCTGCCCAACTGGCAATAAATGTGCCCATTGCACTGCATAGTGCAGGTTTTTCTAAGGTTGTATTTATCCTTCAAAATTTCCAAACTTGTTCAGGGGACCGTTGCTATGGGGATGAACTTGTGCAGCAGGTTCTGCCCTTTTCCCCATACTTGTACCTGGAGGAGTGGTGGGGGGAAACAGGTGTGAGCAGCATGTGAGAGGCACTCGTCACTCTCAGCCACCGTGTCAGTTTGGATGTTCATGTCCAGTAGTAGCTGAGAGGCAGGTGGGGACTGTGCCTGTCACCTATGAAACACGTGTATGCAAACTGCTGCCACTGAGAAGAGAGCAGATGGTCCCTGCACAGCCACATTATTGTTCATCTGGGGTGTCTCTGGGCAGCACCATACGGGGCTCCTGTGGAGAGCAGGGAACAGCCCTCATGCTTCACCTTCACTCCAACATGTTGTGAATTCTGAAACAGTCAAGTTACTGCCATGTGCATTTGCATCTTATTACAGAACTCCAGCATTTGGTGTTAAAAGGGTTAATTAAACACTGAAAGTGGTTTCTATTTCCTTCTTTGCTCTAGGTCAAAATGAGTCTGGAGTTGCTGTCCACAATGGTAGAATATATTTAGTTGGTGGCTATTCGATTTGGACAAATGAGCCTTTGGCATGTATCCAGGTGAGTGATTTATGCTTCTTTTAAAGTGTTTTCCAATAATTTTGCATGGATAAGTTTTGCACAGAGGTTATTAAAAAAGGAAAATACATGTGAAGTGAAGAGATTAAGGGTATTTCTTATGCAGCTACTGAACCTGTATAAACACAGAGAGGAAATATTGTGGATATTAAAAATACTTCCAGATGAGTCAATAGATGCAATTCCTCTGAGATATTCCAGTAAACCAGGATTGAGCTGTCTTTCCTTTGGCAAGGTTTGGATGAAATAATGTGTGTATATTCACAGGTTACACAATCAAGTTCAAAAGAAAAGAGTTGCAGAAATGGATGACAGGGCACAGGCTAAGAAATTTTCAGCCTGTCCTGTGATTTATATTTTTTTCTTTCCAAGTTGTGTTTCTGAAGGGCAGCCAGAGTTAATGAGTTGCTCATTGACCAAGTTCAGTCAGCCTGCAAACTGCCCTAGTGCTTACTGCTTTAAAGCTTCAGTGGAAGTTTTTTGATCCCTGCTGTAGGCAATAGGTTTCCCAACAAACTCTTCTACTCTCCCATCTTGTATAAGAGCAGCTCACCAACAGATCCATGACTTTCAGGTATTTCTGTACAGAAATTAGGAATTCTTTTCTTTCTGCAGGTTTCTGAGTGAAGCAGTTGCAGTTCTGCACGACAGCCATTGCCAGCAGGGCAGTTACAGAAACTGTTGTTTATGTCTCCATTTCTGCACTTTTGCTGATATTTCCATTAGCTTCCAACTTTTTGGGATTTAGGATTTCACCTCCAAATTTTTCTGTAAGACCACAAGTAAGGCTGAGCATAAGAAGGAAATACATTAGGATGCTGAGCTGCTAGTCTTACAATGAACACTCACTAGCATGAGTTTGTAAAGATCATTGGTCATCCAAGACAAATAGTTGAAACCATGTGCTGGTCATAGTATAATTGCATTTTACTAAGTTGTTGGATACCATACCTAACAATTTGTTGGAAAAAGTCATTCAGACTGGCTGTGCTAACACTAGTGGATATATAGTGCTCTAGATGGAATAATAGCACAGTATAGATGTGGTAGCTGTACTCCACCAATGGGCTCCTTTATAATCAACAGGTACTTTACAGTATTGCACCTGGGCTTAAATGAGGCTTAGTGACAAATGAAAATGATCCTGGGATCTTGCTATCTTAAGTGGACATTTGTCCACATCCCCAAACTAGTTGTGAACTGGCAGCCTGCCTGACACAATCCCCACATCAAAAGGAAAAGAAGCATAATGAGTGATTTGGCAGAGTGTGTGCTGCCCCTTCTCAGCTGTTGGCAGAGTGCCTGGCTTTAACCAGCATTCCTAGACCTTTTATCTTCAAATTGAGGAAAACTGAGGTTGCTCTCTCCTTTGGAAGTAAAAAATCCACTTTTACCATATACCTTTACTTTCTTTAAGTCAGTCATTTATTTGGCATTTTCATCTTCTGTAGAGCTTCCGTGCTGCTTATATACCATCAAAGCTGACAAATGATTCATGCTCTGTGCCAGCAGGAGCCCTTCTGTGCAGAGTAACCCACATGCATGCCTTCGTGTTCCTGCCAGGAAGCAGGATCCAATGTCACTGTTTGCTACTGAGTGCCTGAGCACTCAGGTTTTGGTTTGGGTGATGAGAACAACAAACGGATCACTAGATCAATAAATGCAGCCTAAAAATTATCTGATACTACTTTTCTGTTGGGATTAATAGTACATACACATGGTGTGTGGCAGCAAATTTGTTTCAGTCTTCTTCTGCGATGCTGAAAATATTTTGTATGCTTCGACCTGCAGGTGCTGGATGTTAGCAAGGAGGGGAAGGAAGAGGTATTCTATGGGCCTACGCTCCCCTTCGCTTCCAATGGAATAGCCGCGTGCTTTCTTCCAGCTCCTTATTTCACATGCCCCAACCTTCAGACTCTGCAAGTGCCTCACCACAGGATCGGCACAATGTGACACATTCCTTGCACTTCACAAAATCAGAAGTGGAGAGGGAAAACATCAGACCCTGTGTGTAGAAAGATTTCTCTGGATCAGTGAGAAGAATCAATGCACACAGACTGCTGCTTTACCATCACACATTTGTCTTAAAGTCAGATCACAACAGGCAGGAACGAAGGTACAAAAACTGTCTGCAGTTTCTCTCCTCTGCCTCAGATACAGAAGCACATACATGAGAGCATTTGATGTTTCTGCTGGTGACTACTTGCTATGTGTCTACTTCATTTCCTTATGCAATTTCGTAAGGCATTGTGGATGCTCTCAGCTCCTCCTGGGCTGCTCTTCTTTGGAGTCTTCATGTTCAGTTATTCACCAATGGCGCTCTCAAAGATGATAGAGAGCTGTTTATGTTGATAAAGATGATATCATACTGTGGTAATTATGCAACTTACTCGATACCTTTGGCAAAAAGAATAACAAATGTGTTGACTTCCAAATCCGAACTCTCTCGTTTACAGTTTCTCTTTTAATAATGCTTCATTTGAAATTTAAATACTTTAAAACAGATTAAAACAAAACTAAAAAACAAACAAGCCCTATAGGACATGAGGAACAGATAAAAATTGTCTCAGCTGAAAGATACCAAAGCCTCATGGTTAAATTCAAGTCTGAACTGAATTTGTTTGTCTGAGAATCTAAAGACTGTTTGGGATGTCATTTACCAAGGTCTACTATCAAATAAATGTTACCTTCTGTCATATGATCAATTCTTCCTGACAGCTGCAGTCTTTTAATGGTGGAGATCAGCCTCCTTACTGTATAATTAAAATGTGCCATTTACTTAATATTTTTAATATCCAGTTTGCAAGGGGTCACCACATTTACAATTATCAATGAACAGTCTCATTTTGTCCAACATATGGTCCCACCAATCATTGGTCTCCAGAGGCTAAACAGGTGTAGAACAATGTCAATATTTATTTATTTATTCTTTCAGTTTATATAGTGTGTCTCCATTCCAGTCTCCAGGCATATGCCAGCTCACAACAAATACTCTAACCTGGTATATTTTGGTTTTGCTTGGCTACTGCAGTCCCTATCTCTTATTTCTGTGTTTTATTTACATATCTAACAAAAATTTCAATGTTTGTAAATATTAACCAAGCATGTAATTAAATCTTCCTCTATTTCTGATTTATGGGTACTCTGCAGTTCTCTGCTTTACCTGCGGATCAGCTCCCTGCCACCGTGCTGTCTGAGCAGACCTATCAAATTCCTACTGATGCTCCTGCAAATGCCACATGCAGAATATGCTGTGGCAGTGCCTGCTGGACAGGAACAGGTTTGATTGTGTCCAGTGAGCAGTGTGTTCAAATCAAATGCATCTTTTAACTTCTAAGGGTCTGGTTACAGGGAGGTAGCTTTATCACCATTTCAGTCTCCTACTGTAGGCAGTGTACTCACAGAACATCACCTTTCCTTTTCCAGTGCTTCACAGGTTAGAGTGTTTTACGGGTTTTTTTGCTGGGCTTTCTCACTCTCATTGCCTAGAGCAGAGCTGCAGCTGCGCAGTCTTTGCCTGGTCCACTGACTTGAGTTGCTAACATCGTCTCCCTCTGTGCACCAAGCAAACCTACATCCAGGCAGTACTTTTGTCTGTACTGCATGGGAGCTGTATAGGCTGTACATCAAAATGTATTTTAGTTTCTTTTTTTAATTTGATCTCCTGGAAATGTGCATGCAAGGGACAGCTCTCCTAGCAGGCCATGTACAGTTTAGAAATTGTTTCCCTGTGTGAGCTGCAGGGCCCAAGCCCAGCAACTATCTGAACTTCAACTTTCCTGTGACTTTCAGGGACACAAATATGTCTCATTCTCAACAGGAGGGCAGCCAAAATAATCAAAAGGTGTGTGCAGGGGCTTTGAGCCTCATCCTGGAGGTACCACACCAAGTGGGTGATCAGCCTTTGCTCTGGGGGCAGAACAGACATACCCTTTTGCAGGTGGTGGGAGGATTAATTTCTCAGCCTTTGTAAAGCTCAGTGCCCTTCTGGACAATAGTGCGAAGTATGATTTGTATGCCTCAACTTAGTTTGGAGGCTTTTATTCCTAGGCCTCATAGGTTACCACAGCCGTAGCTTTGGAATAATTTCTGAACTAACTGCTGCTTCTGGAGAACACGGGAAGGGATTACGATGAATCTGGCCCACTGTTGAGCGGCGGCAGAAAGCAGCAACAGTGACCTGTGTTTGAGAAGCAGAGGGGGGCAGCTTCCTTATGCAAAGCAGCATGTGCCTCTTGGTTTGCGGTCTGAAAGGCAAGAAAGTTATTTATCATGTTTGTTCTGCCCTTTAGACGCTTTTACTGCTCCGGTTGTTATCACCAATTGTCTGTGCTGTGAATAGCAGTTTTAAACAGCTGTGCAATTGCATTATATTAGTCAGGGGTTAGTCTGTCACAGAGCCTCAGGACAACACATATGCTCCTATTAGTGTCAGGATTCTACTCTGGCTCTTAATCATCAGGTTCCACTGATTACAGAGAGGTCCCTTTTAGCCTCTAACTTTTTGTGCCACACTTTCCTATCTGGGTCCTTTTGCTTCTGTTGCAGGATCTGCAGGACAGATGGGGGTGCTTTGCTGCACCTGAAGTCAGAAAATGCCACAAAAGCCTTGCCAGATGAGCACAACTCAGTTATTCCCAGGTAAGAAAAGAGAATGGTGTGGGTGCAAGAGCAGACAGAGAGCACCCTGCTGTGGCTGAGGGGTCTCAGCTGGGGAGAAGTGGGGGTGGGAGAGCAAGGATGGCTTCACCTGCAGCTGTGCAGGACTCCTGCTGGCAAAGGCTGCCCAGTGAGCTGGAGTTTCTGAATCACCACGTCCTCGCTCTGCCATCTTTCCAGAGTGTCTCTGGCTTCTGAAACTGCCACAGTTGCAGGCTCCTGTGCGTGAGCTCCAGATCCACCTCTGATGTTCTGAATTTTGTACCATTTTTGGCAAACATACAACTGCAAATCCAACCTTTGCCCCTACCCAGCCTACCAGTTTTGGTACATACCTCTGAAATGCAGTTTAGCTCAGTTTGTCCAGGGACTTAAAGCAGTCCAGAATAGGAATACTTCCATGCTTGCTGGTTCTGTTACCAGAGTCTGATCAGCACATTGTGAGAGCTGATGCCAACACAAGTAATTTTTCTGTCTGGGAGTGTGCAAGGTAATGGGGCAGGCTGCAACCAGTGAGAACTCGTAGTGCTTCAGGGAAGGTGAATAATGCAGCAACAGTTACTAACTGTCCAGTGCAATTCTGTGCCCCAAATTCCCTAGATTTACACATTTGCTACTTAAATCTGCAATTAACGCTTTTGCGCTGCAAAGGTCTTGAAAGCTGTACTGAAGAGCTGTTCTCTGATCTCCTCTTTTGGGCCACTCCTATAACAAATAATATTTCATCATTTATACAGCATATTTAACCTTTGAGTCCTAAAATGTGTTATCAGCTCTTCTTAGCTATAAATAACCACAAAGGAATCAGCTGCTTTGTGTTTTTTATCTAAAAAATTCCCAGTTTTCACAAGCAGCAGCACCAACAGCCTCTTCTGCCCCTTTGCTGTTTCTTGAGCGTAAGTGCTGACCAAAGACACACTCACGTTACGAGCCAGTGTGCAGCAATTCTGTTTCTGTGCACAATTGTCTTTGTAACCCTTGCGTTTCTAGTCGTGGCTTATGACTTTCTTCTTAATTTAGCATCTTTTGGGCAAAGTACCTGACTCAGAATAGCTGAAACTTCTGTAACTCTTTTTCCTTTAAGTTTTGCCTTCCCCAGTTACCCTCCCCCCGACCTGTAGACATTTAGTACATCAGTTGCAGAATCATGGAGAAGTAGATAATTGAATATTCACACATGCAGAAACAACACAGGCAGAATGTGGAACAATGTGGAAACAAGCGCGAAAAGAGGCGGCATCTGTTTATTGAAAATTAGAATGTAGAATAAATTAAGAGGGCAAGGTTAAAACATTTCATCTGCAGGCAGTTTGTAGGGGAGGAAGACTTTGCAGGAAGTTCAGCACAGAGACCATATAAAGGGCTTATGCGGTTTTATTTTTGCAAACTTCCCCCTCCCACCAAGGACATGTTACAAAGGGATAAAAAGTGTCCACATAAAGAATGGTTTTCCAATAGAGATGATTATATATAGCTGTTTCACAGTAATGCCAGAATTAAAATGCTTACACGCTAATGTTGCAATGCTTCAAATACTGAAGAAGAGAGTAAGTATTTTTAGCAATACCCTCAATTCATGCAAGTAAATGCTGTGCTAATTTTTCTACCAGTGCCTATGCAGGTCATGCGCAGCCTTTCTAAAACAAATAATAAATTTAAACATGTGTTTTTAATGCCTGTTTTGGCATCATTCTACAAGGAGGAAGGTAGATCCAAGATAGATGGACATTTGATGGACTGAAAAATGCACTGAATTTGGTTGGGTCGTGGAATTACTCTGCTGGCATTTCCAAAAGCCTGTAAAGATACCATATCTATGAATATAGGGTCTGAGCTTTTACAATTTTTTTTGTTGTTCTGTACGTACCTTCACACTTCATACATTAAGCTTGCAAAAGGTTTACCATTTTAAAGCTGCTCAAGTAGACAAAAGTCATATCCTAGTCATTCATCATAAAACAAGCTTAATTATGCTAGGACATATTGACACTGCATCAGATTTTTAATCCTCAACATAATTTTACAACCATTGCTAACAGATGGGCTGATTACACTGAATTTGAGTTTTAAGTAATAGTTAGAAATTCTAAAATATGATTAAACTGAAAATACCCACTGCATACACAATTTTCAAAAGCTACTGAAAGAAGGAAAACCAGAGTGCAATAAAACCTCTTTTCTGTTTCCTGACGGAAATATATTGCATTAAATGGACAGTTATCAAAGTTACTTAAACGGCCAAGCAATGTATGCTATTGGCAGCTCCTCTTCTGTGCAATTACAACAGACACAGAGAACCTTATTCTTTCCACAGGTCTTCTGCTCTATTCCAGCATAAAAGTGTGAATTTTTCTATTTCAGAAGCTATTTCATTGAAACAAGTGCCTTCTCCCTCTCTATTTTTTTTTTTTTTTGTCATTGAAAATGAAAGCAAGGAGTAGTTTAAATTACCACGTTCCTGCTCTTTAATAACAATAACAAATGAGAAATTCTTATAAAATAGAGGTGCAACTTTGTGGGACTAATGGAAGTTACATGTGAATTCTGAACAGAAGGTGTCTTTTTTTTGTTACCATTTTAAGATTACTAAAAGTAAGATAAGCCAGACTTCCCTCTGCCTGACATTGTTCATCATATGCTGGACTTCTGCTTCATATCACAAGGATGGTAATGGGTCAGAGGTGACTGGTATCCTGAATTCTGGAATAGGGAAAATACAAAAATTAAATACTGGCTATTTAGCTCTCAGTTCTATATATTGCAGAAAGAAAAGGGTGTAGTAGTCCCCTTATATCCTGAAACAGTCCTCTGGCCAACGAGATCAGTGTAGCAAATGCTTGCAAGGCTCATGCCCCCTGTCCTTCAGACAGGTCTGTCAGCATTATTAGCATTTCTAAATGAAAGAAGACACTGGTCACAGACCACGCACTAGGCTTGGGGGGAAAAAGCCTACTGAAATCAAATATTTTGTTAAAACTTCACTGCCAAACAGTGATCCCATTGTTGCAAGTAACTGGTTAAGATTTCTGTTAATTTTGGCT
This sequence comes from Margarornis squamiger, assembly GCA_035222235.1. Classification (NCBI taxonomy): domain Eukaryota; kingdom Metazoa; phylum Chordata; class Aves; order Passeriformes; family Furnariidae; genus Margarornis; species Margarornis squamiger. The sequence goes on along the minus strand of JAWWTY010000106.1, from coordinate 75,845,016 downwards.
GGGGTAGAGTTAATTTGTCCTGAATGCAGGGTGATAATATAGTTATGTTTTTGTTACTGTTGAGCAGGACATACACAGAGCCAAAGTGTTTTCTGCTTCTCGTACTGCCACACTCGTGAGGAGACTGGGAATGCATGGGGAAGTTGGGAGGAGACACAGCTGAGACAGATGACCCCAACTGACCAAAGGAATATTCCATACCATGTGACATCTTGTCCAGTATATGAAGGAGGGGGAAGAACGGGGAGACATTTGTAGTGATGGCGTTTGTCTTCCCAAGTATCTATTCTGAGTGATGGCGTCCTGCGCTCCTGGAGAAGGCTGAACACCTGCCTGCCCATGGGAAACACTGAATTAATTTCTTGTTTTGCTCTGCTTGTGTGCATGGCTTCTGCTTTCCCTATTAGATGGCCTTTTATCTCAACGTGTGAGTTTTCTACCCTTTACCCTTCCGATTCTCTCCCAAGTCCCACTGGTGGGAATGTGAGCGAGCGCCTGCGTGATGCTTGGCTTGGGGCTTGGGGCTGGGGTTAAACCATGACAACATTCAGAATTGCTTAATACCAGCCATTTTTCATTATATAGAAGGGTTTGAATGATGACATTTCTCTGAACTAGGTACCCTAGGTACAACTTTATTTTCAGCATCTTTTCACCATCAGTTGTGGAATTTACAACTGCAGTAAATGTCCATACTTGCAAGCAGTGTAATTTTTAAACAACATACTGTGTGAGACCCTTTCCATCCAAAAAATAAAATGGTGGCCTACTACTACCAAAATGCAGGCCAAAGAAAGAGCCTATAAAAACAGAAATCAGGCTGTCACTTTATGGTGATGGTTCACACCAAAACTGTGGCAATACAAAGCTGTCTGGAGTGGCGACCTGTTCGTACAGTCAGCCCACTCACCTGCAGAGTGTGGCTTTGGCACATCAGATCTGACTTTAACTCAGACCACTGAAGTCTCTAACACTGTCTTGCACCCAACACTAGCTTGCCTTTCAGCACTTGGTTAATACTGAACACTTCTGTGAGACAGCAGCTTGACAATCAGCACTGCCTTTTGCAGCAGCATGTGTGGCTGAAAAGAGAATGAAGGAAGGACCCCAGTAGGTTGTGGAATGCTGTTGCTTCAAGCCTGTAAGAGGACACAGAAGCCTGAGTGAGTTGGTAAAAGAAGAACTGCAGCGGTGTCTGCCTGTCCAAATGTAGTAGTAAGATGGGTTGTTCTTGATGGGTGTCGTTTGAGTATCTAAGCAAATACATCAACAAGGTCTGTAAATCATAGAATGATTTGTGTTGGAAGGATCCTTTAAAGGTCATCTAGTCCAAGCCCCTTGTAAAAACGGAGGATCAGGTTTCTGAGAGCCTCGTCCAACTTGACCTTCAGTGTTTGCAAGGATGCCGCATCTACCACCTCCCTGGGCAACCTGTTACAGTGTTTCACCACGCTCATAAAAAATTTCTTCCTTCTATCCAGTCTGAATCTACCCTCTTTTAGTTTTTAAACCAAACTGCTCATTTGTAAAATATTATTGAAGAGTTTAATTTAAATAATGTTCATTGTCTTAAGCAGTTTTTATACAGACAGCATCAAATAAGACATACTATATAATTTCTTTTAATTTTCAGGGTTTTTTCTATATTGTACTTAAAAATCAGCATTTTCTTTACTCCTAACTGGTTTTGGACTGTTGTTTTGGTGTATGCTTGGTAAGTCAGCGTAGACCAGCACTCTGCAAGCCTTCCTCTCAATATTATCAGAAGTATCAGTCACATCTGCAAATGTCCATATCAAATAAATAGACCAAACCAGATTGCCCATTTGCCAGTGGCTGATGAATATGATGCAAAATGCAGTATCTCTGTCCACATTAACTTTGTGACAGAGAAGAATGATAATTTCCAAACTGTTTAAATTAGTTTCTCATGCACCAGGAGCTGCTGCACATTTACAAAAAGTCCTGTTGCTTTTTCAGAAACTTCCAACCACTACAGATTGTATTAAATATGTCTTTAACAACCTACCAAACACATCATTAAATGTGTTGTTATATCTGTTCTATCCTTTAAAGTTACTGTAGTACTTCCTGAAAGTAAAAACTGTAAGACATTTGTTCTGTAACCTACTGGGTGATAGGACTCAAATTTCAAAGACATCTCAATCTCCTTTGGAGAGGGGTGGTTTGGTTGGTTTTTTTTTTCTGTTTTCGTTTGGTTTTGTTTTTTTAAAAAAAGCATTTTAGAAGCACAATCCTCCTGATATGAATGAAACTCCTCCCAGGTACAGAAGCTTACAAGAAGCTACAATGCAAGTTCAATAAGTCACTTTCATAATGAAAAGAACCTCTGTGTTCTGCACTATTAAGTAGCCTAAAGAGGCTTTTAGTTACTGCATTATCTGAAGTACCGATAGCCAATTTAGGCAAGAAGATTATCTAGTTCAACTTGATAAGATTACTGTGACGAAAGAGGAGCTGCTCTGAACAAGATTTTAGGGATTTTTGTGGAGCTGTTAGACACAAAAATAATCTTTCCTTCCCATTAACGCTGTAAACTTAATATGTGAATAACTTCAAAAGTAAGAGCCTGTTCACTAGCATTGCCATTAAAGGCAAACTTACCACTCCCAAAGTCCAGTAAGTAGTTTCAGAAATACTGATTTTTGAGGAAAGTGAAAAATGCAGATACCACAGCCATTAACGAAAGTTCCCTGAGGACTTTAGAAAAAAAAATGTAGGAAAAGTTACAGAGCTAGATCTGTCCTGGAAAGACCCATAAAAATATTTGAATAATTACTAGCCTGTGATCGATCAAATGGCGAGTATTTTCATTAGAAGTCTGTTGTCTCTTCCCCTCACACCTTGTCTAAGTTAAGTGGATAATTAACAGTGTCAAGACTAATTAAAAGACCATAGGATCCCTGGAAAGTATGGGTTAATTTTAAGAACATATTATTTAAATGGAAGAGAGCAGAAATCTGAACCTACCTTTTGTTTTATTACCCACAAAGACAAGACATTTTACACTGGAATCTGAAAGACTTATATGTTTTAATACAGGTGGAAGGTTAAGACGGCTATATACATTCTGTGCAACATAAACACAAGCTCCCTCTTAACAACACTAGCTCCATCGTACTGGCACAACTCCTAGTAAATACACTGCATTTAATAAGTTGACTACCAGACAGCACAGGTTTTTCTCATTCTACTAAAAAAATAAATTAGAAAGTACAAAGTTAAGATTTTCTTAAGAATGGACTAAATAAGATTTTCAAAAGTACACTGTTAAGAGGGACAGGTTTCAGTGCGAACTGAGTTGTGAAATTAATTCTTTGAAAGCCTGTCTTGTATCTGTTTATATAGGCATTTAAATATATAATAAATAAGCTGTACCTTTCAACTGTCATCCATCAGTATACCGAGTTAATTTTCAGATGCATGACAATATTAAAATACCACAGAAATTAAAAAAATTAATACATAAATTGAGGCGGGGGGGGGAAACAACCACAAAATTGATAAATGTATTTCCATTGTAAGATAAAGAACTTGTCTAGTGTGTTGTAGAGTATAGTTTTAGGTACTGACAGTGTCACAACATCCAAGAGGAAAGAATTAATCACCAGCACGCTGTTAATCTGTCTCATTTTCCAGTTTTTGTATCTCATTTTGTCCAGCCTCTGCAAGGTAAGATAAGAGTCTTTTATACGCTTCTCTGTTGAGGAAAAAAAAAAGAAAAATAAATGTAACATGTTACTTAAACAATCTCACACATGCTAGGAGTAAAAGCATATAATTCCCAAACTTACTGTTTACATATTGGGATAGTAAAACATGGAAACTTCCCCCACCTATTCAACTGTTTTATTTGCAGTGAATTTTTAGCATGGCCAGACTGGAGGAAGGATAAGGATTGCATTGTTTATGGCTGTAAGTGTAGTGAAGATGCTTAGGAGTCTACTTGTTTAGTAAACTTCTGTGACATAGAAATTCTTCATTTTAAAACACGGAGTTTCCAAGGCTTAGACGAGATTAGCATTCAGACTTCATCAGGTTTGCTCTCTCATTTCTGCCTAAGAAATCTCTGTGACTCACAGCACAGCACAGTGATGTGGCACTAAGGGTGCAGGCTGGCACTAACACAGATTTAGACCATCATCCTCAGCCAAGGACAAGGACTGCTTTAAAACAAACCAGGAATTCAGAAGGGAACTGTCACTCAAGTGGATTTTCCAGAAGAGTGCATATGTGTTGATGAGACTTTTCACCTTAAGTTCATTCTAATACTCTCCAACCTAGACACTGTAATTATTGTCAAAGTACTGCCTCTGACATTTAGGTCTTTTCTAATTATCTGGTTTTGTCATGAAATATCAACTTGAGCAAGCAAAACTGAAGTTTTCATACTAGTTTCCTCGCAATAACAGCACCGGACATCACCACTATAAGCAATGAATGCAACTTCGGAACTTCACTTCTTTTATATCTATCTGGGTTTGCACTTTAATATCTACAGTAATTGCACAGAATATGTTAATATAATGTTATTTACTGGCCAGGACTGAAGAGAGAAAATCAGGTATTAGTGTTCTTACAATAAAATGCTCATGGATCATCTCAGACTGGTTAATGGGGCACATTATAAATACAAATTATTAATACAAAACATTGACAACAGATTAGATAATATATACATTTTAAGTGATGAAGCTGAAAGAAATTTAGCTCTTCAGTAATCTCCAAGCATCTATTTCAGGAAGCTAAACCAACCTGCTTTCTTTCAGTATTTTGTAGATAATGGGATGAATTTTTCCATGATTAACAGCATTTAACAACAACAAATAATTGGCTATGAAATATATTATCAAAAGATGGAAAGCAGGTAGTATGGAAATCCTGCATATAATGGTACATCCGGCTGACCCTGGGTGAATTCTCTTAAATGAAAGCAAATGTATTTGTTGGTAGCAGATAATAAAAAGTGAGTAATACAATTACAAATGAGTTAAATATATTTTTCATTAAATGGAAGATTAATACCTTGTGACTACCCTCTAGTGTCTCGTGAGTTAAGATTCTTGCACAACTCTGTCTTTTGGACTTTTTATAGCCCAGTCCCTGCCGACACACGCCTCAAAACTTCCCCAGGGTGAGAGGCATGACTAGGATCCCACCCTCTGACAGTCCCAGGATGTGCACTAATAAAAACACTGGGGCTGGTTCCTGGCCCAGAGCAAACTGGGAGTCAAGCGCAGCCTTCCAGTGAGCAGTACTAAGACCTTTTGCCTCAGATGCTGCACTAGGCAAAGCTTCCTGGAGTTCTGTAAAAGTATTTGTATAGATGCTGAAAGTTCGATGCTGCATCCACACCCAGAGACACCATGCTCTGTGTAGAGCTGCTCCCCTCATGTGCCATTTCCTCCTAATGCCAGATGGATTCACAAGTCAAATATTTCTGTCCTAAGTTCTTGGGGGGCACACGGAGGAAGTGTGAGTCTGCTGTGCCTATCGGAGCCAGCCTTTTCTGGACACCCACAACTCTTCTATGTTTAGATTATGAGAGAACTCCTGAAATTAAGATATGGGTATTTCTTTTCCAAGCAGCTCAGATCATAATTGAATATACTAGAATTTTACATATGTTCTTTAAAACAGAGACTGAAAAGAAAATTCTTTGGGGCAGGATTTCTTTATTCTATTTTGCGGCATACAGTGTAGTGAGCAGAGGCAACCTGGCTTCACATAAATTCTGCTGGGGTCTGTGGACCCTAGTATCAAAACATCTCTGGGAATATTTAGCAAAAACAGATGGCTTAAAACCACAAAAGGCTTGAGTTAAGGGAGATTTCTGGCTGAACACTCTAAAAAAAAAATCACTCATTTTGAGTATCTGTGCTGCTGTCTTAAAATAAACCTCTCCTGCTTATTGTTAAAAAAAATATTAAATAAAAATCAAACCTCTGTGCAGCATTTCTTCCAAGACCTTGTTTGTGCTCCGAATCCTTCAGAGACTGTGTGATTGTGGGAATCAGGCTGGTAACTAACATCTGATCCAAGACTGCCACTGTTTCTAGTATGCTGAAAACTCGGTGATCATAGACGGCGGTATAGTCCTGGATAAACTGCCTGAGGGGGACACAGAGGCATTTAACGCAGGGTCAAAACTGGATGCAGAGAACATGCCAAGAACAACTGAAGAGTCTAATCAGAACAAGCAATCTGGCTGCATGGTAATTTTCATATTATTACACTGGAATACTCTGTCTGGAATACTTTCTTTAAGTGAAGCCATGCTTTTGAAGTCTAATGCTAAAAACTCCACACATTTATTTTCAAGCAAATTGGCAGATTCTGCTGCTGTTACCAGGGCTGACTTGTTCCAGAGCACTTTTATTTTGTAATGTGTCTGAATGCAAAACTAAAACATGTGTTTATTATTTAATAAATAATAATAATAATTGTAAGGAAAAAATACTAACAAAACAGGAGTTCTAGATACAAATCTGTGGAAAAAAATCTTGACATTTCTTATAAAGCTCCATTGGATCTTCAGCAGGGTAGACCACGGGATGGAAGCACACCCATTTGCCTTCCTGAGGGTTTGAGGTCTTTAAAGATCACAGATTACATTCAAATCAGAAGTAACACTCTAGGGATGACACATCCTATGAAAGTGATGTATCATGTACAGACTTGCATGCCCACAAACATCCATTCTCATTTTGGAGAATCTCCATGGACCTTTCATCTAGACTTGACCCAATACAGCAGCAGTGCTTAAAGGGTTGCAGAATGTCTTTGGGTCATGCAGCTCTTCTACTGTATCCATGTGAGAAACAGGATTCATTTTGCAAGGGTATCGAATGAGCACAATTTACATTATAATAATCTATCATTGTCACAAAATCAAATAAAAAAGCTAAGCTTGCTATATGAAGATTTGATCTCCATTATGTGCACTTCAAATTAGGCACCCACATTTTTCACAGCACCTAACATTGACTATTAGCATTCCTGAGGAGTTTTTGCCATTGCAGCAGCAACATACCTCCTTACTGTAAACCTTTCAAAACAGCATCTCATCCATGAGAAAGCAGGTATGTTTCTCTCTTCTGTTTTTTTTTCCTCTGGCTTTTTGGCCAAGCTGTGTTCAAAACCAGTGCCAAAAGTACCATTACTTAAATACCATAAACAAGCAACAATGCAGTATGTTAAGGATAGTTAGTTATTTAAAAAAAACATGTTTGCTGTCAATTGGCTTGCAGTAGCTTCGCTGCCAATTGGCATATTTTCTGGTTACCTAAATACAGAAGTCAGCTGGGTGGCATGTTCTCCTCCTGACCCTGCTTGGCAGCCTTCTACCACGTTCTGTAAAATGTCTGTAGATAATTTTTTAACTGTAAAAGAGAAATCACAAGATTCACACAGAGCTCTTGAACTGACCATCTGGAGAATGTCTTTCATGAAGATGAAAATTTTTAAATGAGAAAAAAAAAAAGGTTTCATCTTACTTTGATGCAAGTGAAATTACTGTGAAAGCAGTTAGTTAGATTGGCTATAAAGAACAGAATGAGTCACAGATTTATGCAGAAGTCTTATTTTCACTACCATTATCCTTTAAACATACAGATTTTTAAGTACACTATGGTCTTTTTAAGTCAAAGCAAAGAGATACACACTTAGTGGAAATAGAGATTTTATTTAAATATAAGTTCTGCTTATATTGTTTAACCATTCCTACTTAATTTTAAAGGAAAGGTAATCATAGCATTATATTCTGCCCAAAGTTAAGTAGATTGACACTGTACTTTCAATGGTGGATATTGTTCTAAAATCCACCTTAACTTGTTTGTTAAGGGAAAGCAACCAACCAACCACCCCCCCACTATTTTCTTAATAATTGTTTCCAAATAAACACTCAAATTGCAATATACAGCTCTTCCTTTATAAAGGTGGAACTGGGCTGCAAGGACTTTTCTAGAAGGGTGTGGGCAGAGCCTTGTCCAGGCAGGCAGTGAGCTGGTGGCTACAGCAGCACAAGACTTCCAGCTCATTCTAATTCCCAGCCCATTGCAAGGTGGGCACTCTCAGCTTCCAGCAGATATGGCCGTGATGGCCAAAGGGGGAAGAAAGCTGTGTGATGATTCAGCTGATTTCGTAAGCACATCTTGTCCTTGAAACTGTTATAGAGCAGAATCAAAAAGTACTTTATTAAAGAAAATTCCCAGGAGAAGTCAAAAGTGAATCCCAATTTTGCTCAATGCCTCTAATAGCAGCTTATACACATTCCTTATATAATGAGTGCTTCATTTTTTAAGAAGCTAAAAATAAAGAAGTTCTTGCTATGAAACAAAGCATGCTAAAAGACGGAAGACTCAAAGATGCCTTCAGAGAGCAACAGGCAACTTTTAATCCATTTATAATACCCCTATGGGGAGAACATACACCAGTCTTATTTGGTATCAAAACTTTAGGTGGAAGAAAACTTCCACAGTTGCGAAGTCTGGAGGAAATTAGATGGGAAGGATGGGGAGAAAGGAAATGCTAATTAGATTCCTGAGAAGTTAATTAGCTCATTAGAAAGTGTATTGGGTTTCTGTGATCAGGTTTTGGTAGCGGGAGGGGCTGCAGGGGTGGCTTCTGTGAGAAGCTGCCAGAAGCTTCCCCCATGTCCTGCAGAGCCAACACCAGCTGGCTGCAGGACGGACCTGCCACTGGCCAAGACTGAGCAAATCAGGAGAGACAGTAATTCCTCTGTGATAACTTATTTAAGAAGGGAAAGAGTTACTGTGCAGAGGAACATTGCAGCAAGCGAAGAGTGGAGAACACGTGAACAACTCTGCAGACACCAAGGTCAGTGGAGAAGGAGGGGAAGGAGATGCTCCAGGTGTCAGAGCTGAGGTTCCCCTGCAGTCTGTGGTGCAGACCATAGCGGAGCAGCTGTGCCCCTGCAGCCCATGGAGGATCACAGGGAGGCAGAGACCCACCTGCAGCCAGTGGTGGATCCCACACCAGAGAGGGAGGCTGCCCAAAAGAGGCTGTGACCCCATGGGAGGCCCAGGATGGAGCAGGGGACCTGCCGACCCATGGGGAGAGGAGCCCACATTGGAGCAGGTTTTCCCTGGTGGGACTTGTGGCCCTGTGGGGGACCCACACTGGAGCATCCTGTAGCTGAAGGACTGCACCTCTGTGGAAAAGTGACCCATGTGGCAGCAGTTTGTCAAGAACTGTTGCCATGGGGTGGACTCACACCAGAGAGATTCGTGAAGGACTGTCTCCCGTGGCAGGGACCCCACAGGAGCAGGGGAAGGACTCCTCTCCCTGACAGTGGCAGAAACAACTGACCATAACCCCCATTCTCTGTGTCCCTGCACTGCTGGAGGGGAGGAGGTAAAACCTGGAAGGAAGGAGGGGTGAGGGGAGGATGTTTTTAAGACTATTTTACTTCTCACTCTTCTGCTCTGATCCTGTTAGTAAAAAATTTAATTAATATCCCCACTTTGAGTCTGTTTTGCCTGTGATCAGTAAGAGACAGCTCTTATCTCAACTTATGAATGCTTTGTTGTATTTTCTCTCCTCTGTCCAGTTGCAGAGGAGAGGGGGAGAGGAGCTTTAGTGGGTACCTGGTGTCCAGCCAGGGTCAACCCACTACAGAGAACAAAATGAGGCAGGACTTCTCTGCCTCACACAGAAGTCCCAGACCAGTTAACAGAAAAAAAAGTAAAATAAAAGCTTGTCCAGTGTAGCTGGCAAGATGACCTTATTCACCTCATCTGAGAGACTTAAATACTGGGAGGAAAGATGCTCAGCACTACCAACATCTTACAGCTGTGGAGAGATGTACTTAAAGCAAACAAACAGCTCACCTTGTAGCTCATTAACCAATACCATGCATTTCAACACAGATGGGAGAACTAAGTCGATGTCACATAGTTCAGTACTCTGGGTTCTCTGAAGTACTTGGAGAATGAAAGCAAGAACAGAGGCCAAGCGAGGAGGTGGAGCATTACCTTTGAACTGCATGTAGTTTTCACTGAGAAGACAAAGCAAACCAGAACAAAGTCTGTGATCTAGGGTTTTTTCCATTCAATGCAAGCACCATATACCTTAAAATAACCGTAATATTTCAGCAGGAGGCCTATTACATAGATTTCTATCTTTATCTGGGCTCAAATAATGGCTTCTATTTGTCTTAGTCTTAGCAATGACTCCCAATTTGTCAGAGGACAGTGACGCCTTCTGACTCTTCTGTTGAGAGGGAAGTGAGAAATAAGAGCTATCATAATTACAGTTAAAAAGCCAAATATGACTATAAAAGTTAAAATACAAAGGCAGCTTCATAATTGAGTAAATGAAGGAGTCGAGATTCTCAGATCCTAAAACAACATCCATAATGCAACTGTCATTCAACTATGTTATTTAGCTTTATGTGCTTTAGTAAACTAACAATCCAACTTGTGGTAACAGCTCTGCTGTTATACTGGTACTGTTACTTTATTTTTGTCAACAGTGTGTTGTAATGGGACAACCTTTTGCTCTGTCAGAATTAACTCAATTGTCTCCAGTATAAAATGTGGCACAAAGATAAAAGGTCGATCTGCAGTAAGAGCAAATTTTAACATCACACACAGGGAATGTTCCAATTTGAACACCTTGACTTGTTATTTTTCCACAAAAGAATATGAACTACTGTTGGTTTGACATCAGAAATTAATGAAATCTGAAGACAATAAATTTAAATTGAAGCATTCAGGACAAAACAGCGCAGGTGAAAAGAACACAGCACTTATTCATTAGGCAGCAAGAGCACGCCAAGAGCCTTCAAAAAAAGCTTTTTAGATATTTAATATTAGGTACTGTTATCTACTCAAACAAGGCATGCCTGTTTATTGAGAAATGTATCAATTAAAAACCAGCATCCTTGTTAAAACTCAGGGGTGCTTCTACAACTTTCAAATGAACTCTGACTTTCAGCGCTCTGGGTGCTTCATTGCACAGCTCCAGAGCACTGGTGTGATTAGGCAAATGAGAGCTGTAACTTTACTTCTGTATTTCTCATATTATGTGGTCTTACATACATTAATATTAGCAACTCCAAAATCTTCTATCCCATTAATTACTCTGAAAATTTCCCACAAATTTTTGGGGGGATGCTCTTCCACAAAAATAGCTCTCTGACCTGGCTGAAACACCCCTGATGGTATGCTGCCATTTACTCTGTGCAGCAGCAATATACTCAGTAGCTTCATACGGCAAAGTGGCCAGCAAACTCTGTACCTATTTGTGTACCCAGTGACTGCCTCCTGCCCACCCAACAGTTTGCAAATCATAGTGCTGCTCACTTCTAACACATTCTTCCCAGACCACTAAGGAATGTTGCGCGTCTTAGAAATCACCAAGTGGCGTTATACCTTTAGAACTTTCTTTCCACTATCAATCTCAGTGTTCACACATGCATGCACACCTTCAAAAATAACTTATTAAGATGAAGTTTGAGTATCCGTAAGTTAAAAATATGTCAGAACTAAGACGGGGAAATCTTTATGCACTCCCTTAATATGTGATAATGCAGACTTTACTTACAAGATTGCCTATCCTATTTACCCAAGATCAACACTGAAATTATTTTTTTAATCATTATGTATACACATGTTTTAACAAATAAAAATCCAATTACCCTCGATATAAGCAACCACCTTGCATTCCATGGGTTTTAATTTCTTTCCCAACATGGACCAAAAGTACAGATTGTTCACTGTTCTTCAGTATATAAAACAAAGCTTCAGCCTTTCAGCAGCAGGGACACAGATTTATAGCTGCTGTTGACGCTCTGCAAGTAGTGACAGCACAGTGAACAAGTACTGTCTCCCTCTGCCTCTGGGTCTTCCTCTTCCCATTTCCCCTGGGCAGCTGGCTCACCTGTGTACAAACCCGACACTTACAGAGCAATGAGGCTCCCCATGCACAGATAACACTACAGCTCTGTGACCCTAAATACAGCCTGAGACACAAGCATAAGATGATATATATTGGACCATAAATCTTCTAGAAAATTACTTGCTTTTCACGTGACCTCATGCAATAGTTTTTCTTATGGCCCAGAACCTTTATCCTTAATTACTCCCTCACAGATCTTTCCAATTTTACCCTCCTGATGTGTACACACTGTCCTACCTCTGCTCCCTGCCAAGCAAATCACAGGCTCTTCCTACAACCACACTATCAGTTAACTGCACAGAAAACAGAGGCATTCCCTCTCTCAGTAGCTATTTGCAAAATCTGAGTAAGTGATTTTTTTACTTCATTGGTCCTTACTTTATGACATGCAAAGTGGTCTTCCGTAGATGGAGCATCTGGGGGGCTGTAATGGAACTGCATAAGGCAGTCAGCATAGGATGCTGTCCGGCACCAGGCACAGTCGGAGAGGAAGGGAGAAATCGTCCAAAATAGTGTCGAATAATGCTCCCAAGGAGTTGATTTAAATAGGCACTCTGTGTCTGGGACTGACAACATATGAAGGACAGGCCCTGTAGAAGAAAATTTTAGAAAGTGAGAAATTGAAAATTTTAACAATACATTTCAATAAATCTTTAGCAACTGTAGGCTAAATACTACATACTGTGTGAACTGCTGCACACAGAGCAACTACTGCCTGACAAATAAGCATCAGTAATTTGCTGCAGAATATGATGGTCAGCAAATGAAGACAGAGTCAAACAAGGCTTGCAAAAGAGAGAAAAGATCTTTTCTTAAATTGATTAACATGTTGGAAGATAAGCTTTGGGACATGCTAGCTCCCTTTCAAATTCAAAATAAAACCTTGCCATTTCAGACCTGAGAAAGTTTCTGTGCCCAAAAGTTCCTTATCTTTTTAAATCCTGTATGTGGTCCAACAAAGTATATTAGTCAGGTAAGATTCAAGAAGGGAGAGAAAGGATAAATACCTCACCTGTTTGTAAAGGATAGTGTAAAATTTTTGTATGAATGATATAGCAGAAAAATGATCACTTTGCATTGAGCTCTGACAACAAAACATTCATTGATAGTCTGAACAAATTAGGGTAAATTAGGCACCATTTGTAAGGGATTTAGAGGGGTTATTAAACTGTTTAAGATAAGGCTAAAACTGCTGTGATTTATCCAATATAAGCTATATTGATCCAGAGAAAAATCTATAATGAAAGTACTTGCCCAGAAAGTGCTTATCTGAATGCTACCTGTAGTTACATAACATACATGTGGTCCATCCCTGAAAAAAAGAGTAGTACTCTGACTGGTACGGATTGCCGTAAAAAAAAGTTAAGATCTTGTTTCCTTCCCCCTCTTGATTATTTAAAGGAAGAAGAACAAATCACTAAGACAAAAATAAAGTTCCATGATTTCCTATCTCAAGGGTCACAGTCAGCAGCACAAACAAGCCTCTTGAAAATAGTTTTGTCCAACAAGAATAATGGTGTAAAACAAGTCAAGCACAGAGTTCCCTAGACAGCAACTTCAACAATACTTCAAACTTCCATTAGACTCCAGCTTTAGCAGGAGGAGTCAAGCTGTGTTTGTTCCCCAGCTACTGACAAAGAGTATTTCCGTTGCTTTTTGTAGGAGTCCTTCCCCAAAAATGCTTCCATCTATACCTGTCTGTGTGAACATGACAGAACAATTGTTTCAGAAGAAAAAAAGAAAAAAAAGGCGGAGACATAGCTGAGGATCTTGAAGCAGAGTTCCCACTTTGAGTTCACAGAAACAAATACAGGAAACATGAGATTTCAAGAAATGAGGTGCTTCAGGACCTGCCTGAAGACTTGCTGTAGGTGGCTCTCTTGAATGCAGATTTGCTGGGTTAAGGGTTTAACTTCACATATTTCTAGAGTTCCTTGGTAATTTTAGCAAGTCTCAATGATAAAAAGCACACTTCCTGAACTGAAGCTTTGATTAGAAGTTCAGATTGTCTCCTTTTCTGTACACAGCACAAAATTTTGTAGGAAAAAGCAGCTGCTGCTATATCAGAATTCTTAAAAAAGTCTGCTACTTCTTGTTAAGTAGCAGACTCACAGAGAGACTGTTACAGACGACAGACTATTTAGTGTGTAAAGCTTGTGTAATTGATATTTTCAATAAGATATGGCAGCAGGCATAAAGAAGAGCTGCCTGTGTTTCTGTAGTACGACTCATATGGAAAGACAGAATGTATTCCATAATCCAAGTATCAGAACTGGCACTCTTAAGACTCTAGACTTTTAACACTAAAAACACAAACATCTGTGACAAGGTGTATTAATTTATCTGATAAAAGGGACACAAAAAATATCACAACCTTACGGAGGATATTTGCAGGAATACATGAAGAACATAGCACCTGTGAAGAACTAACAATGATAGTTACTAAAATGAGATAGTTCTTCAAATCAAATATCAACAAATGCTACACAGTATCAAAAAAAGAAATTGGTTATTAACTAGTAAGAGTTGCTGTTCTTAAGAAATAATCCCAGAGATATTTAATAGGTGTAATAAAAAGAAAATAATACTAGAATTTAGATATCTGAAAGAATGGTGACTAATTTTTGCAGGCCTAACAAATTCATTTGAAAATGAACCCACAAACGTAGCCTGATCCTTCGTAAAACCATTTTCATTGAAGAAAATTGATTCTGGAAACTGCATCCCAAAAAACTCAGAAAGAACTTGGATTTCTCTTTTGGACACATAAGTCCACTGACTTCAGCTCCGCACTGCATTCTTTATTTTGGACTCCTCCTTTTCCTTACAAATTGCAGAGAGCCAGCAGACCTGCACACCATCTGACAACATCATATCCCAAGTGGCACAAGGCATAAATTACCAACACTGCAGAATAGCTGCAAATCTCCAGGTACAATAGCAAAACATCCTAGGCAGCACTGGGCAAGGATGTGAGCACAAGGTAATCACACAGAAATTTCTTCTTTTAAATCCCACCAGTAATTAACCAGCAATACCATTCATATGAGAGAAAAAAGAAATGCATGTTACTGGACTGCAATTCTGGACCAGGGATTTGAAATCAATCACATCAGACCCCTAGGACACTCCCTACAAAGCAGATGGACTCTAAAGGGTTGATAGAGCCACTTGCTTTTTCTTAACTGTGTTCTTTAGCCATCTTCTGAGGTTAAAAAAAACAAAGACATTTTAAGGGGAGCAGAGAGGCATGACATCATCTGCTCCTTATTTTAGCAGAAAGGCAACTGGTTCCTATCCATGTTCACTGCAGGAACCTTTTGTGGCCAGAGCTGCCTCTTCTGATTTATCTGTGTATCTGTAAATCACCTGTGGAGAGCAAAGAACCGATTAGTATGGATTACTGGAACTATTCACTGCAGAAATGCCAAGCTACCTAATGATGACTTATAATATAAGTCCTGCTGTTGAAATAAATCTGCTGTTCACCAATTAATGTTGTACAATTCCTATTAAATACATACTATAATTCACAAAATGTATTAATAAGTTCGCTCAAATATCGGACCACAGCTGTGGCTCACAGGAGGGCTTTTAAGGTCTAATCTCTGGCAAATGCTGAGCCTGCACAGACCCATTAAAATCACTGGAAAATGTATGTGCCAAGCACTACTTAGAATGAAGCTGTTTTACCACTCTATATTTAGATAGAAATCAACAATCTTCTGTATTTGGACAGGATTAACACTGATAAATCAAGCAGGGTATCTTACCTTTACTATCATTATGTATACAGTGCTTATTCCATGCACCCACACTGTTTTCTGCAAGATAAATCTAAACTAATATTTCTTCTCCAAAACAAGTTCCATACACCATTTCAGTTCTTTCCCATATTAGCGGTAAATGTGCACTAAATTTCCTCCAAATCATTCTCCAAGAAATCCACCAAGAGCAATCTCAACCTGAAACTACCTGTGGTAGGCTTCAGCAATTCACCGTCACACAAATCAACTCAACTGATTTTTACAGCAATGAAATACCTAGGGTTAAATTTTACATGCCTCACAGTCTCATAATTAGGAACAGTCCCATAAAATTGTAAAATGCCTGTTCATTCATGTTCTTTGTGCTTTACTTTTCAAAGTCAGTCATTCAAACAACTCTGAGGGCAATTTTTTACATTATCTCTCAATAAAATCTTTCTTAGGTCATCAAATATTATCAAAACAGATGATGTGCAGGGATAGAAATAGTATCCAGACAGTAACCCTCTAGGCAAGGAAAAAACCCACCAAACAACTAGTTTAAAAGCTGCTAGAGCTAAGCTATTTTGACAAGGCAGGCATCAGTGATTGAATTTGAAAAAAAACTTCTAGATAAGCTCTATGTACAGTGGTGAATAGACCAGCTGTCCAATAACTGTCAAAAGGCACAACTGTGTAGTCCAAATTTCTATATAAACGCAAATATAACAAGTAAATACAGACAGTCTGAAGTGAGGAGAGAGAAATGCAATGTCCAGTCCTAATTAGTACATTTGACAGTTATGTGTGCTAGTGTGAAATTAAACAAAGCTTTAAATTTTGATCTATTAAAAATAAACCAGTAGGTTTGGAGTGATGAAGGACAGTGAGATACAGTCATTGGTTTTGATGAATTGTGAAGGTAGAAATAAACTATGCTGTGGGAAGAGAAGGAGCTTTGTATGCTGTCCTCAAAGATGAAAAAAATCAGGAATTCTATAGGATTTCGTAAGATTGCTGCATCAATGGGTGTGTGAAATTAATTACCTATTACTAAGGCTGATTTCAAATCCCTTTAAAACCTGGATCAAGTAAACCACATTAAGAAGAATTGTTAAAAGCTCTGGAAAGAGGGAAGTTTTGGCAAATCATTGCTAGCAAAACCAAGAAGTCTTCTGAGTTCTGAAGGTGGGGGTTTTTTGACAAAGGAGGAGCAGCCCACACTAAGGAATTGACGGAAAAGAAAGAGAGATGGAGCCTGGAACTTTTCAAAAGACTAAATTAAAAAAAAAAAAGAATGAAAAGGACTGCTGAGTAGAAATTCTATTCAAGGGCTTTTATACTTTGACTGTGAATGAAGAATTTGCATGTATAAGATATTTCGCATGGTCTCCAAATTCCTGCTTCTTTATTTTCACGTAACTGCCAAAGTATTAAGTTGTAAGACAGAGTATTAACAAGGACAGATCTATAGAGCAGTGTTAGTCTAACATTAGGGTGAATTAAGGCTCCTGCACTAACACACCAGTGCTCCACCTTCACGAATGAGCACCAGGCACATGGCAGCCACCCAGGGAGGGCCTGACCACACATTTCACCTGTTGTTTAACTCAGTCAAGGCAAGGTTATTCCCAAAGAATTCTGTTTCTTCATCTTTTCTCCCAAATTTACATGCTTTTCCTCCCACATATACTGTTTTGTCACCTTTTTTGACATGTCCATTTGCGTTTTTGGTTTTTGTTTGTTTTGTGGTGCTAGATACTACCTGATTCAGCTCACAAATCACTATTCACAGAATCATTAAAACAATTTAGACGGAAATGCACATGGTGGTGAAAGGGAATGAATTTAGCCCCAAGCCAGTTGTGAAACAATAACCTGAGATGTCAGAGAGTGCCTAGAATCAATTTGATCTCAAAGGATCTCAGAAGTTTGGGTTTTTTTTTTATTTTTATTTTTTATTTTTAAACTGATCTTGAAATACTTTCATTTTGAGTTGATTCTTAATCAGAATTTTTCTACTTTTCCAAATAAAAGGGAAGTATTTTTGAGTGAACAAAGCATTTTGAAGCACTTACTGTTGGAACTTTGTAAATACAAACTATTAATAAAATGAAGAAGTCCCTTATTGAAACAGCAAAAAGAAGTCAAGAAGTCTCCTCTTTGCCTTCTGTCCCCAAAAGTGTTCATCAAATTAATGAATTACTTGTTTTCTAGAAGCAGCATTTGTCTAAAATATAATTGGTCAAGTAAGATCATCTAGCATAACCAGAAAGCACATGGACTATGCAGCAGACTGCTGAGGAATACAAAAGTGAGGTTAGGATGTCAGAAACTGGCAAAGAAAACAGGGAGCAGGGGTCCACAACACTTGGACTTCAAAGCCAACTCAAGTGGTTTCATCTTAAGACTACATCCGTCTGTGCAGACTCCAGAGAAACCGGCTCTCTGACTAAAATACTAAATTAGCAAACAGACACTCATGCTCTGTGGTAATATCATTGTCCAGATGGTCCTACATGTATATAGACTCTGAAAATACCTACAGAGAAGCAAAGCAAGTCATATTCTGCACATCATTATATAATCATATTCACTTCCATATGACATGCTATCAATCACAATGCAACTACTTTTGAAAGGAATAAATCTGAGGGATGTTTACAATATCATCACTGCATTGTTTCACAATACAATCTTGCAAAGTAGTCAGCTAAGACTGCAATCAAAATGAAGACTAAGAGAGAAGGGAAAACGGTAAGCAAAAAAGACCCAAGGATTTACAAAGAAAACATGTCAACTTATTTTAAAAATAAACTCTTTTCCTCACCAGCAGGAATTCGTCTCTTTCTACAGCATCAACAAGACTTGAATCATTTAAAGAGTGATAGGGAAGCTGAGGGAAATATGGGGAGAATAATGGGCAAGAAGGCTTTAGCCATGTAAGGGTAAGCAGCAGGAAGTTGATTCAGTAAAACATATTCTTAAAGCATTAAGATAAACTAGTGACATAATAAGCAGAGGATTTTCTTTTGTTCCTAGGACAAAAAAAAAAAAACAAAAAAAGGATATCTTGTCTATAATTATCTAGTTAGCCAAGGCAAGGATAATTTGATATATTTGTTTGCTCTGTCATCTTAACAAATGTCTCACTACATATTATTATAATTTGATTCACCGTTTCAGAAAGCTCTCACATCGGAGACCAGTGTAACCAGCAGGTTGGCTAAAAGCTTCCTATATACAGACTTGAAGCTCTGGAGTGTACCACAGCATAGCTGCATGCCATGAGAGGAAAGCCAAGGGGGTGGCAATTTTCCTTTCATTTCTGCAAGAAGAAAAAACTCCTCTTGCTGCTTTTTTAAATTCAGTCAGCGCTTGTTTTGATTAGGGAAAAGGAAAACATCCTCTGCAATATGAATCTTTTCCTGAAGATACGTTTGTCTGCTGATAATAGAGTTCAGATATTTACCTGAAGATAAAGAGGAAGGCTTTCCTGAATGGCAGACAGCAAAGCCACAGGCAGCTCTTTGTCCTGCTGGAGTACAGAGTGTGGCAGCAGCAAGCAATCCACAATGCGAAACAAGAGTTGCTGTGCCTTGGAAGTAGCCAGTATTGGTGCCCAGAACTTTACCAGACATCCTGTTAGAAAAAAGAAAAAAAACGAAATCCCAAAGCAATTTACAGTTAAGGGAAGGAAAAAAAAAAGTTTAAAGAGATAATTATATTAACTTAGATAATCTGAGAATAACAACAGCAACTGAAATGTCTTGCCCCCATGTACTTATTCCACGGCATCCCTTTAAAAAAATCCCAGTCAAAACAACTCAGCAGTCCATTTCGAGCTCATAAAAATAAAAGTACATTCAATACATTACAATTAGAAGTTTTTAGGCATGTGAAGCTGCTTTAGGAAAGTACAGCAATGCTAAAGAAAGGACAGTCTTTTACATCCCTGCAGAAAACTGAACTAAACTTGATCCATAACACCATTGCAGTCAGCACACATGCATTTAAACATTTACCTTGCTGTGTGCATTCATCCCATTTTACAAAGATATGCTGCCTTTGCCTTCCCTTCACATTTATCTAACACCACTGTGGCCATGTCAGCAACTACTCACACAGAAATTCAATGTTAGGAAAACATTAAATATCCTTCAAATTGTATTTCATTTCAGCAGATTAAAAAGAATAAGAGGCAGCCAAATCCATTAAACCAGCACGATCTTGCCAGATCTTTGTGGGCTCTCAGTTCACAAACTGAGAGCCTCAGAGAACATCTTTCTTGTTTTCAACACATTAACGTATCGCTAGCACAGCTTTGAGCCAGTTTTAAGATCTTTTTCTTGCAAAAAAAGAAAAAAAAATAAAAAAAGGTGTTGATGTGTAAATAACCTAATGTTGAGAAACTTCCTTATTGCAGGTGAGGTGTAATTTTTCTTGAGAAAATAACCATACTCGGGAGTGTTGAGACTCAAAACACACACTAAATAAAGCAAGATTTCTATGCAGTAGTTCCCACAGACATTCTTAACTTTGTATTTAATTAGAGGCAAGGAAAAGTTTGCTGGGTTGAAAATACAGGAATATCCCAAGCAAGTGTTTAAGACTTTGAAAATAATGAAAAATAAAAAGTAGGCTGTTACAAGATATTATTAATCTATAAAAGTCATTCATTACCATCCCTAAAAACAACGCAAAACAACATTAATCTTGTGGAGTGAAAGAAAACACAAAGATCAATCATAGAGAAAGAGAACGATCACTTAACAATACTTCTAATAATGTTGTCTAAGCTTCCTACTTTGAAAGAAACATGGGCATTCCAGCTAAAAGTACTCCTTCTATTATCGCTGCTGTGATGTATGGGACAGTACAAGACACAATCTGACTACAGACGGGAGGTGTTTAGATTTGTTAAGTTTCTTGCTTTGTCCTTATAATTTAACAAGCCCATAGCATGTGAAGCAGTGATTGAAATACACTTAAGATTTATTTTTTTAAAACCTTTCTTATGTTTTCTTAACTAAAAAGAAAAGGACAATTTCTTGCACAGAACAGCATGACGGAAGATTAATTGTTTCCTACTGCAAAGAACAGAAAAGACAATACCAATCTAAAAAGGAAAATACCAATCTAAAAATACTTTCCATGGCTCCAATTCACATCTGGATATTTAAAAACACTTTTGATATATGTCTTGTGTATCAAAATATGCTGATCTTGCAACAGAAAAGTATTTTCCAACACTATAATGTCAGTACATTTGATGCACCTTTTGTATCTTGGTCATGCTTTTGCTGTGCTCCTTATAATCATGACTTAATCTGCACATGCATGCAAATCATTACCTGTGCCTTTGAGATACATAAGTTTTACTGTTTTTAAAATAAGTGGGTCAGATTGGCACATTTGTTGATAATACACAGCACTCTTCTTTTTCCATCCTATTAGTAGTTCCACACTTAATGAAAAAATGCTAGAATTGAGTTTTAGTAAAGTACAGAGTGGATGTAAGAGAAGCAGTTCCAAAAGGAAGGAAATTAATACTCCTAAGCCAACCTGGTCACTAATGTAACTCCAGTAAATATGATGCAGCCTGTCATAATACTGCTTATCATAGAATATCCTGAATTGGAAGGGACCCACAAGGATCATCAAAGTCCAACTCCTGGCTCTGCACAGGACCACCCCAAGAATTACATTATGTGCCTAATAGCATTGTCCAAATGCTTCTTAAACTCTGCCAGGCTTGGTGCTGTGACCACTTCCCTGGGGAGCCTGTTCCAAAGCCCAACAACCTTCTGGGGGAAAGACCTTTTCCTAATATTTAACCTAAACCCCTGAAAAACTCCACCTTACCCCTCCACATTGACCCTTATCAAATCTGCCTAGTTTGCTGAGTTCTATGACTCAGCTGACTTCACTTCCATTTCTACCTTACACTACACAAAGATTGAAAAAAAATCATTTAAATAAGTGGTTGTCTAGCAAGTGATTTCTCTGGTGAGCCAGGCTATCCCTCATAGCTGGGATACCTAACACCATGTTAGGTGCATGTTGCCTCAATCCACATGGTTGAAAACTTGGAATTCTTTAAGAAGGGTGTACACCCACTTTTATGCTCTATAGAAAAAATACAGAGCTCATCAGTTTTGTTTAAAATATGAGTGGGCAGACGAAGGAGACAACAATAGACCTCATATGAAAAGATCTCATGACCCTCTACAGGAAGTGCAGATCCACTGTGGGCATAAATTGCTGTAACTTCAGGAACTGCTATGACTTACAACAATCCTCATTACAGCTAAATAGTCAAAAACTGACTCTTGTCACTGTTTCTGGGTTTGTTTAAGTAAAAGAGGTGGTTTTCAGTAGTGAGAGACACAAAAACATCTTACTTTTGAAAATACTGATGTGCAGGGGTAATAAAAACCCCCACAAACAAAACCCACTAGGAAGTTAGACATCAGGATCAAAGAAAATCAGTGGAAAAAAATTAAATATCTAACTGTAACGTCTTGCTGACTTTCTTTTTTAAACCATTAAACAGTATAGAGGAAAATATATATGGACAATATAGAGTGAAAAAAAGCATTAAAAATTTATTTTATTGATTCCTTAAAACTATTTTTTAAAAAAAAGGAGGTTGCAAAATAATTACCTATGATCCAATATGTAAGCTGCAGACCTTCTGGAGGTCCTTTTGCCTTCAGGTAAGGTTTTACATACTTTAATACATCACCTAAATACTCCAGAGTCTTTGCTACCATGGCAGATTTCTCAGGGAGTGTCTGAAGGCCACTGTAAGTTCTACCAACAGCCTGAGAAAACAAAAACATTGAAAGAAATATAAACTTACTAAGTCAAACTTACCAAGAGATTTTTGCAATTTCTTTTTCAACACCTCAGTCTGATATATGGTTCCTTTTCACCAAAACTGTCCTATGAATCTAACACAGGAATAGATGTACAGTACCTTAATGAACTGGACAAGAGCATATTTTGGGTTTTGCTTGAAAACTGATTCTTCAACATGAGCCTTTGAAAGAATGTTTTCTACTTCTGAGAGTTTAAAAATCAGTCTTGTCATTTCAGTCAGCTGCTCCATATAAGCTTTCCCTGATTATTACAAGAGAGAACAGGAGTAAATACATTATACAGTAATGCTTTAAGATTTACTTTAGTCCCCAAATGATACAGTGAAACATTATTTTAAAATGTCCAAAACACAAGGATTCTGCAACCCATTGCATCTCTCCAAAGACAGTTATGTCCAAACTAGTTATTTTTCTAATACAGTTATAAGAGAATGAAGAGTATTAAGTATGGATAACCAAGTCTTTCATTGTACTGATGGTTTTTTTTTCAAAATCTACAAAATGTGTACGAGAAATAGTCACTAGAAGATGTGTTCTAAAGATAATTAGAACTGCAGTGTTTTTAGAAGAAGTGATGAAGTATTGCTCTAAAAAAGCAAAATATCAATATGAAAAAGGGGGAGAATTAATTGCAACTAGATTTTTTTTTCCTTTTCTTTTCTTTTAGGCCATTCACAGCATGATTTCTGACTATTTACTTCAGATTTTTGCTTTTTTTAGAGCAGTTTCTCCATGGGGGAAAAATAGCTTGTCTCCTTGGGAGCAAGTTTTTATTCTTTGCTTCCAAGGAAACAAGCTCTTTTATCTTTGTTTGTGATAAATTTGTCATATGCAGAGCAGGCAAACTATCGATAAATAGCACAAGCAGTGTAAAGAAACACATTTTGTAATTAGGTAAAAGTAAAGGAATACAAACAAAAATACATTTTGTAATTAGCTGAAAATGTTTGCCAGCTTTGCAATATAGAATCGTTACTGCAAACATTAGGGAAATGTGAACACTTACCAACTGTTCGCTCAGCATCTGTCTTGGCCAGCACACCACTTGGTTGATCTATGAACATTTGCAGAATGCATCGAAACCAAGAACGTATTGACAGAGCTTCATAGGATGTATATCCCATACTAGAAAAAGCTTCACACAGTGAACTGCATAGGTAGAAGAGGAAAAAAAAGTAGACAGATGTAATAAAAGTAGGTAAAAAGCTGGCAGAGCATGTCATTTGGCTGTAGACATTTAGAAATAGTGCACAGAAATAACTGAAGTAACAGAAAGGCCAACTGGCATTGCTTTTGCATACTCTACAGGCTTTGCTCACAACATCCTGATGTCTAAACCCAGAGAACATGATAAATTTGATAACGCCACCCATGGTAATATAAAGGCATATATACACATGTATATATGTTTTGGCTACAAAAAAGGTAGGAAGGGGGGAAATTCACACAATGGGAAATACCTTACTCTAACAATGGGTAATTTGACAGTATTATCTAAACTGACAATGCACAATGCTGGAATTAGTTTATCTGAAGCAGACTGGAACTTCATACTGACACTGCTTAAGTTACTCCAACCTTTCACATAAAGCTAGTCCAGGTGCCCCACATTACTGCGAAGTCTGCTTCGTTCTAACTGCATTAAAGATGGAGAAGTTCTACTTTAGCAAATAAACGTATGTTATGTTCAAAACACATGAAAAGGGAAACATAGAAAGGCACGTTGGAGATGAGAAAGGAAACCACTATACTTGATAGTACACTTACAGATGTATGCATTTACTATGTGTACACACACAAGTATATATACCACCACACAAACTTGCTGTATATACTTTCAATCAAACACTTTCTACCAGTCAGGTGTCAGACCAGAGTCATTCAATGCACAATCCCTCTACTCTACTGTTCTGTAATCCCAAAGTTTTATTTGCCTTATTATCATGAGTAGCTGCTGCAGTCACTTTTTCCCAAGCGTATCAGCCTTGCCTAATTAATTCTGCAGAAACTCCTTGCTAGAAGACAGCAGGTCTGTTCTACATTCTGTTTCTAGTTTCTATCAGATGAGCTCCATGTGTGCTTCAGTGAACTTTCTTGAAAGTAGTTATACCTTTTATTCGAGAGATTTCCTCCCCGGTTAGTCCTAGCTACTTCAACTTTAATGAAAAATTATACTCTTGATATATGTATATGTAAATATACTTACTGTCTACTGATTTTTACTCATGCTTGCAACAGAAAGTCAACACAGGTCCAGACAGGAAAACAGACTGAATTGTGTTTCTCACTAAACAATATTAATAAAGTTGGGGTCTTTTTTCCTGCTTCATTTACTTAAAACCAATGACAACTGTCTATTTTGTCTGAAGATCCCTGCCAAAGTACCATTGACAAAGTAAGGAGACCAAATGCAAGGAAATAAAATGAAAAAAAATAACATTGTATTTCAGTACCAAAAGAGAAAAAACAGACTTAACGGTCTTTGCAGTAACATGTAAACAATTTCATTTTCATGTAATCTTGATGTCGACAGCTAGTCTACTTGGCCTCAAAGGCTCACAAACCCACTTTCTGTTGTAGTCTCACTCTTTTCTCTTTCTTGATGGTAGGTGGGCCACTTGGGCATCTTCATAAAACTGGAAAGGAATATGCTCCTAACCCGCAGAAAGGAAAGAACAATAACTACCTGAGAGAAGCATGGCCAGTGGTTCTTTTAAAACAGTGTGCTCATTCACATGCTCAAAGTTAGTTTTAACTGGTTATAATACTATCATGCACTACACAACATGGATCTTTTAGGCACTATTGCAAAAGAAATGCCAAAGCTTGTGCATATGTTGCCAGAGCTTGTAGGCTATGAAACAGTATCGGCAACAAAAGAATCTTTTTACTTTTTAACCAAAAATGTTTGATGTGAAAATTATCAGAGTGCAGTAACCATGAAGTCTTAGATATTTGGATAACTTTTTCTCTACAACTGCCTATGGTAAATAAGTATATGAATCATGCTACAAGAAAACTGCTTTTAAGATGACAGTGTTTAGAGTACGATACTCTATATTCTACGAAAAATGTCTTAGCTTAGGTACTCATTGTTCTTTCACAAGGAATCAGAGCACCTTACAGCTCTCTTAGTAAGGTAGGGATCTACCTTCACCTATTCTCAGATACTTCAGTTTTTACCTTGTCAGCTTGAGGCAACTGGTAAAAGAAACAATTGTCCTTGAGGCTGGGCAATCAAAGCCCCAACAGCTTAGGGGCAAAATTATCTGCCTCTGTGTGAGTGCATTCTGTCCCATGATTCCAGATTCAGGAAAGCAGAGAGAGAGAGGAGTGAGAACACAAAAAAGAGAACCAGAAAGAGTGAGAGCATACACATAAGTAAGCAAAGGACGAATGTCCATTATGACTCAACTATGAAACCATGCTTTCCCATGCTAATTCTCTAGATACAGATCCATGAACCTGACATTTTCCGTTAGTCCACAGCACAATCTGCCAGAGGAGGTCAAGGTCCTCTTATTCCTTTCTAAGACAATATTTGGAAGTAAAGGTTTGAATTCTATCAGAGTGCAAGACCCACTCAACATGGGTTTTCCAAATGTTTGCCCAAGTGCTCTTACCTCTCAGCTAATGTACGCCAGATAAGTATCACCAATATTAACTGCATTTTTAGAAGAAATTCTGGCAGCAGGGCTGTATGAGAAACTTGGTATGTATGTGTGCTCTGCACTTGCTAATGTAATCCTGCTTCCAAACACTTGGAAACAGGAATGCTTTGGCCACGGCTCCATATACCATAAATGTTACCTCAGCTAGCATAAAAATGCATCTGTTTATACATTTTTAGCAATATGTCATAGAATCATAGAATCATGGAAGCAACTAGGTTGGAAAAGACCTCTGAGATCATCGAGTCTAACCTCTGACATAACACCATCCTGCCTACTACACCATGGCACTGAGTGCAACATCCAATATTTTCTTAAATACCTGCGGGGATGGTGATTTGACGACCTCCCCGGACAGCCTATTCCAATGCCCTGTCACTCCTTCTGTAAGGAACGTCTTCCTAATGTCCAACCTAAACCTCCCCTGGAACAGCTTAAGACTGTGCCCTTTTGTTCTGCTGCTGGCTGCCTGGGAGAAGAGACCAACCCCCACCTGGCTATAACCTCCTTTCAGGTGGTTGCAGAGAGTGATAAGGTCTCCCCTGAGTCTTCTCTTTTCCAGCCTAAACAATCCCAGCTCCCTCAGCTGCTCCTCACAGGACTTGTGCTCCAGTCCCTTCACCAACCTCACTGGCCTTCTCTGGACCTGCTCCAGCACCTCAATATCATTCCTGAACTGAGGGGCTCAAAACAGGACACAGGACTTGAGGTGTAGCCTCACCAGTGCTGAGTACAGAGGAAGAATTACTTCCCTGGTCATGCTGGCCACACTATTCCTGACACAGGTCAGGATGCCATTGAGCCTCTTGGCCACCTGGGCACACTGCTGGCTCATGTTCAGTTTCCTATCAATCAGTACCCCCAGGTCCCTTTCTGCCTGGCCGCTCTCCAGCCACTCTATCCCCAACCTCTCGTGCTCCATGGGGTTGTTGTGACCAAAGTGCAGGACCCGGCACTCGGTCTTGTTAAACCTCATCCCGTTGGATGTGGCCCATCCATTCAGCCTGTCCAGGTCCCTCTGAAGAGCCCTCCTACCTTCCAGCAGATTGACACTCTCCCCCAGCTTGGTGTCCTTTGCAGATTTGCTAATGGTAGACTCGATCCTCTTATCATGATCATCAATAAAGATGTTAAATAGGACTGGGCCCAACACTGATCCCTGGAGGACACCACTAGTGACCAGTTGCCAAGGGAATGCAGCACCATTCACCACCACTCTCTGGGCCTGGCCATCCAGCCAGTTCTTAACTCCACAAAAAGTGTGCCTGTCCAGGCTGTGGGCTGCCAGCTTTTCCAGGAGTATACTATGGGAGACGGTGTCAAAGGCTTTGCTTAAGTCCAGGTGCTTAATGAATATTGCTAAGGAATACTTAAAAAACTGCTTTCAATCACTTACTTGAATGTTTACTGGGGGAACTGGCAATTAACCTTAAGTACCTAAATAACACCAAAACTGCAGTTTAGGCATCAAAATGTTTTTCTTGATCTCACCTAAAGAGCAAGAAGATTCAAAATTATAAAATTCCAATTAAAAAAGGGAACTTATGTCCCCAACTCTTATTTCATTCAGCACATGCTAGGTAGGTATCTGCAATCTTGAATGAAACTCGCCCTATAAAGATCATAAAAGAGAAATACAACAAAACAGAGGAATGAACGTTCCGCTCCTAAGTTCCAAACTGACACACAAAAAACTAAATGCAACCTTTTATAACACCTCCCTGCAAGAAGGCCATAGCCTCATCTTTGTCAATCACACTTAAATAATCTTTACCATATCCTGACTTACAGTTATGCTCCTTAGTACACCATGTACCCTGAAAATGTGCAACATTTTTCACTTTCAAAATACAGTCCGACACAGAAATATTCCCTCTTACTCTCTCATTTCTCACCTCCCCTGCTTCTAAAACCTGATTCAGAAGCGGGCAAAGCAGAGAAAAAAAGCACACCACAAAAACCACCACCACCCATCTATCTTAGGTTCATAGGAGCTTACTTTGAGAAAATAAAATTTCTCGGGTATGTAAAAATCTGACTGGATTGTACTGGACAATCTGCACTAGCTGACCCTGCTTGAGAAGATCCAAAGAACCTGGACTGCTTTAATGAAACAGTACCATTTGAAGCAACATTTTCAACAAGTCCAAGAAGTATGATAGGGTACTGGAAGAACAAGTAGTCACAATTTTTCACCTGTTTTGAATAAGATGACTTAGATATCTTGCCACCAGCTGAGGCCACACCATGTCATCCCATCCAAACAGCTGCATCATTGACAGAACAGGCTGTGGCTGGAGATCTGACAGGGCTTTGCTGGGTATATCCAAAGCTAAGAGAGTAAAACCTGTTTTCAAAGAGAGAAAAACCATCTTAATAGTTTCTCATTACATGCCTGTTCCACTAAAAAGCACTGAAAATTAATTACAATTAATAATGTCCAGCCTGGGAGTACCAGAAATCTCAATTAAAACTGGACAACTGTTCTAACAGAGGGTTTTTGTACCCACATTAAATATGTAGTCTCTATCCTAAGGAGTCTGTAAGTCATCAAGACACACTGACTGCAAAGGAGGAAAAATGGATCCATATATATATTCAATTTTAAACAGATTCACAAACCTACATATTATAAATCCTGAAGGCATGGCTTTACCACCTATGCAGTAAAACACTGTGTCTTAAAACCTGCTTTTTTGTGTTGACCTCCCTTTCTTACCTTCATCCACTACATCTTCCCTTGTACACATAAGTATTACTGTGCTTTACAGGGTTGAGTTCTCTTTATTTGTTTCACTGTTTTTACACATTTCTCAGAGTGAAGAACTGTATCTGGAAAGAATTCACTCAGTAAAAGCTGGTACCTTTGTATTTTCAGAATAGACTTTCATGTATCAAAATTTACTGTATAAATAAAGCACTGCAGACAAATTTACTCTTGAAAAGGATCTCCGTGTAATAGTTGCAGATCCAGAAAGTGAGGCAATACTTTGTGCAGAATTTTGTTAGTGAAGCATAACCTTTTGCTGTTTCTGTTAGGTCATCCTCTAGAATCTGTATCTAACACTAGCAGAATAAAACGTACAGCTCATTCTTTATATTCCAAATGACAAGTGCATTAAAAATCAGAAAGAAAATGTAATCTGAAATGCTGAGCAGTTATTAGGTTATAGGAAATGAGAGGCATCAAATGAGTCAGAACTGACTCTAGAGGGTAATGAAAAAGGGGCTCACTAGTTCCCAAATTCTCCAATTCAAGTTAAATATAAATTAATATTAAAATACTTATAAGCCTGTATGCATTGAAAAGATGACTTTGAATTAGATGGAAAAGGCTAGTTTTCAGAAACAATGAAATTATTTTAATTAATGGTATAGGGACAGACTACCTTAAGGCATGAAGGAGTTCACATTTTCTTATGTGCCTTGGAATAAACAAGATCATAGAGAGTCCCCACTCTGCCTTAGGTAAGGAAGCAATTTGTGGCAGCCTTCTTCCAGAGATTATCACCTTGTTTCTGCAGCATCAGCCATAACATAGTTTTGGGAGAAATGGGAGACAGAAACAGTAATGTGAGTCCCAGGCTATTTGCCTGGCAGGGGGAGCAGGAGAGCTGCAACAGCTGCTCTCTCCTCTGGGCTGCAAGAAGCTCATACAGCGTGGGAAAGGTTTGCCTTCTTCTGTAGTGCTACCTAACACATCTCCATAAAGCACAGTCACAACTGCACTCCCCTGCTTCTCAGAGGAGTTTATAATAGGTTGCTGCTCCTGCTACTTCGCTGTGTTAATATAAAATAAAAAAAGATATGACACTGTAGGAAATGAATGAAACTTTTGACATTAACAACCTCTCTTTTGATTTGTATTGCTGTTTCTCACATACGCTTCAGCGGTGTGAGACCACTACTGTTGCACACTGCCTCTTTCATTAATGTTACCTCCTAACTACCACAGAGCTGCTTCAAATGAAGTGTCTTTTAGCTTTTCTATTACCAACTCAGTATCCCTGAGCTGGTCATTTTATCTAATTCATACCATGATGGGAAAAAATATTTTATATTTCACTCCTCTGAATTTTAGTTAAATGGATAGAAGATTTCATTGTAACTACAGAACACAATGCTAGGTACTACTGATGTTAAAGATCAAACTGGGATATCTTTCGATTCACTGCCAAGCGGACTGGTTGTACATGGACTTCACACACATGTGGAATGTTATAGCTCAAGATAAAAAGCCTTCAGTGCAAAGCAAGTTATATAATAAAAATTAATTAAGAAATATTTTTATGACCACAACCACAAGGGTTTGGCAAAAAACAAAAGTCATGTAAACAACCTTTTAAAAATTGCCTTTAAATGTAAAATATTATTTTTAAAAAATTAGTTTGCATTTCAACCATAATGAATAGTTCAACACAAAATTATAACAAACTTCTACAAAAATATACAAATTTTGGATACAGTGGAAAACATTATTCTTATTTATATTGTATAACATTTGTAATGTGGCTTATAATCTGTGACTAGTAGTGAAAAAAAATCAGGTTTGTATCGCTCCAAACCCCTTTGGCATTCTCAATCTGTTTGTATCCTATTAAGGAATTCAACACTTTAATATTTCTTTGTATCAAAATATTTAGCATAGAATCTACCTTCTGCATTTTCATCTACTTAAGTTACTACATGGAAGGAAAAACATCTCAAAATACAAAATCCTCGAAAGTTTGTGACCCAGACAATAGCCCTAAATCCAGTAAGTCACAGGGAGGGTCAATGCAAACCTGCAGCTGTATCAGCAAGCTGTGGGGAAGGTGGCATCTGTGACATTCTCTGGCTCTTCAAGTAGGGAAAGAAATTTCTCCAGAGAGCACTGGCGACAGCAAGGTGGTGCTCTTTAGCCACTAATGGAAGCTGTGCCTCTGGTGTTGCGTTCCCTAGAAGCCCCTGGCTTACGCGTTCGTGTGCACTCCTAGGGAGAAACAAAAACAATGTTTATGTTCAATAAATGAAATATTCACAGATTTTTAAAATGCACTTACAACTACTTTAAACCTTAGAGCCTGAGAACTGAAGGATCATTTTGTGCAATTAAAACCTTTATGCAAAGACATTATGCATACCAGTTATTTGATGGATGAATGATGGCATATTAAGCACCATAAAGTTAATGTTAATTACTAATGTCAACCATTAATTATATGCTTTTTAATATGTCAGATCAAAATGAGAAATTGGCAGCTTTTAGAATGAGTATCTGCATTTTGCAACTGCTAGCATGACAAGCAAGCCTGCTTCCAATCCAAAGCCAGGTGCTTCTTTAAAATTTTTGTCACTAGGATTTTTAGGATAGGGATGTGTACAGCAAATAATGGCAAATGATTCTGATCAATTGTAAAGCTTCCTTCCGAAATCTACTTCTCATTTGTAAAACCTCACTAGGTACGAGTTTAGATAAAAGATTCATTTTACCCTGATGCTCTACAGACAATTAGATTTGACAGCAATGCCCACAGCTTTGTTAGTACAGTAAAGACAAAAGTTACCACTGCACATAACTCCCATCTCTTCCGCAGACAATGTGGCATGAATTCAATAAGGCACTCAATTTTCTTTGATTCTTCTAGTACCATTCCTGCTACTTAATCTAATTTGGAAGTTGTGACTTTCTAGAGGTTTAATAGAGATATGTCTGCAGGGAATCAATGTACCCAGAGAAATGGGGGGGGGGGGGACATTAATAAATTTGTCTGGTAGAGCAGGATAGAAGGCATTACAGTACCGGGCTGATCAACTAAATAACATGCTTATTAAAAACAATCTGTAGGAACGCACTATCATTCCTGTTCCTATTTATCTTCTGGTCAACTCAATTGAGATTGTGCATTAAAGCACAGGCAGCATTATTACATTTGCTTTATTAAATTCTATAAACAGCACTGTAAAGTCAGAGTCAAGATATTTATAAGATAACGGTAAACAGCAGAGGCATTGAGACTTGCCTTAACACTAACATTTGTAGACTATAATATTTTTTCTTAACTGCCATTCTCACAATAGCAACCGTTTCACAAAAATCTTCCCCTGGATCTTTATTCTCTATGCTCACCCTAATTTGAAATAAACCAAAACAAAAATAGAAAAAACTCCAGCTCCTAGTTCTCTTCTGGGAACATGGGAAAATTATGAAAGAATTACACAACTCACAGCACTCATTAGGACATCTGAAATGGAATAATTTTAAATAAAGAGTAGGCTGGCTCCAAGGCCTTCCCGTACTAGGGTTGATATTAGAAGCGCATCTCATTATATCAAATTAGTATCCAAAAATTCTGCCCAACACATAATTTAAAACATAAAACATACTGGCTGTCAAAGGTAACGATACCTTATGCCTGCCTGCAGGCATTCATTAGTTTCAATAGGACAGACAGAGAGAGAATTGAGTACCAGCTACTTTTTGAATGGCTACATTTAGCAGACAAGGAAAGGTATGCAATATTAGAGGGAATCAAGTATTTCTTTGAGAAGCGGCATGAGCCCAAACACAGGAACAGAAGCCAGGAATTCTAAACCCAACATTTATTCCCTCTGTGGCTTCACATAAGTCATACAGCCTTTGTTAGCCTCAGTTTCCCAGCCATGATATTTGGATAGTAAGACAGCTTACCCTTTAAGGATGCTGTGAAAACAATCAATGCTTAGAAACTGAGGATTATATTCAGTATGTCAGTTGGTATTCCTATTTACAAGGCATATTCTCCAAGTCAACATGAATTGAAATAGAAGCAAGATTAGCATAAAAAGTCAAGCACCACTTTTTTGGGAGGATCTCCTTATTAAAAAAAGACAAATAAAAGGGTGTAGATATAGTGAGGTCTAGAAGATAAACAATGAAAAAGTAAAAGCAAGGCTAAAGAAACAAGTTAAAACATTTATTTTTG
The DNA here is from genome assembly GCA_035222235.1 of Margarornis squamiger. Taxonomy (NCBI): domain Eukaryota; kingdom Metazoa; phylum Chordata; class Aves; order Passeriformes; family Furnariidae; genus Margarornis; species Margarornis squamiger. The sequence continues at coordinate 75,811,828 of JAWWTY010000106.1, read as the reverse complement.
CCTATTACAAGAAAACCCAAGTTTAACAGTAAAAACAAAGGGCTTTTTTGTTTTATTTTGTTAAGAAAGGAATGTATGATGCCTCATAATGCACAGAATAAAACTTCTGGGACCAAATTCTGCCCTACGTACATCCAGACTATGCTGTAAAATTGCACAAAGACCTTTTTCTCTCCTCTAAATTGCCTCTCCAAAGACGGGTGCCTTGCATCTCCTTTAGCCATCTATGCAAAGTAGAAGGGTGTACAGACTTCCAAAGTAAGGTAATATATCTCTGTGTCAGTGGAAGGGCAACACGTACAGATCAGTATTTATGTTTATTCATAGTAACCTACACAAATGCTTGCAATAAGGTAAATGCTTAGAATCGATAGGGCATCAATATATGCTGCAGCTGATGTAGCCAGCTGCTTCTACCAAAAAGCACATTTTTAAACTCTACAAAAATATGAATAAATGCAATTTTACTTTTTATTCAGGCTTCTACATTTTTTTAACATTAAACAAGCACACCATCAAACATCATTTCTAAAGCTTTATACATTTAGTTTTCCATTGTGTTAAGAGCTTTGGAACCACCAGTTGCCTCATTACAACTTGGTAACTTGGTGTGGTTTTTACTTGTTTTAAATAATGAATTTCCTACTTCTATAAAAAGAGGCGGTTTTCTTCCTAATTTTGCCATCAGATCAAATAAACTCTGGGTTTATTAAAGAAGAGAATGTTTGTGCTACCTCAGTGAGGATTGTGCTGGATGTATAGGTATAGTAGTAGCATATAGGATTATTTTCTACATCCTACACTTGGGTAAGGAATTGCAGCCATTTATCTTTCTGGGTGCAGATATTGTAATCATAAAACATGCCCTGACAAGCCTCCTACTAAAATGGAGCCAAACTTTAGGTCAATTCAGAAGAGTGAAACACAAAATTCAGCAGCATGCCTATATGATGGAAACTTTCACTGCTAGTGCATAGTCTGCATTGGATGCATATTGACATCCAGACAATGCAATATCATTTAATTCGATCTACGAGGGTTCAGAGCTTCCCATCATGATAGAAGACCTCTATCCTACCAGCATTGCCAGGGGCTACCACCCTCAGGCTATGAATACAGACACTGGTTTCTTCACATACAATACTCCCAGCTCCTTGTCTCCCAGTCCAAGCCAGGCATCTACAAAACTCAGCTGCCCAATACAGACAAGATTAAGCTCATGAAAGTCTTTTTAGAGGACCTGAACGACCTTTAGATGTTCAAACAAATAAATATTTAAAAAACATCCCCTGAAGGAACAACACCCTTGGATAAAACTAGGGAGACTGGAAAGAGATAGATGGGTATTTCTAAAATGATAAATGGTTTTGATACTTAGAATTTCAACTATGAACATCAGCTATTTCAAGAAAAACACAGGCAAAGTGAAATGAAGCAAAGCATCATCACACTCAGATTCTAAGAGAGGCAACAGGCGCTTTGTGCCCTGTGCAGATCAGCGGAACTTGAACAATACTCTAAATCTGGATATTTGTATTCCAAGTATTCTCCCTCTTTTTACATCACTATGATTATCAACACAGTTCATAGAATCATAGAATGGTTTGGATTGGAAGGGACATTAAAGCTCAGGTAGTTCCAACTCCCCTGACATGGATAGGGACCCTCCCACTACACCAGGTTGCTCAAAGTCCCATCCAACCTGGCCTTGAACACTCCAAGGAATGGGGCAACCACAACTTCTCTGGGCAATCTGGTCCAGTGCTTTATCACTGTAAAATTTCTGCTGTATATCTAACCTAAATTTCCTCTCTTTCCATTTGTACCCTTTACTGCTTGCACCCTTACAGTTCCTGAACAAGAGTCCCTCTCCAGCTTCCCAGTAAGTCCCCTTCAGATACTGGAAGGTTGCTATGAGGCTGTCATGCAGCCTTCTTTTTTCCAGGCTGAACAGTCCCAACTTTCTCAGCCTGTCTTTGTAGAGGGAGATACTCCAGTGCTCTTACCAACTTCATGGCCAACTTCCTCTGGACTTACTCCAACAAGTCCTTATCTTTCCTGTGCTCAGGTCCCCAGCATCCTCCAGGTGGGCAGAATCACCTCCCTAGACCTGCTGGCCACATTTCTTTTTCATGCAGCCCAGGATATGGCTTGCTTTCTGGGCATTTTCTCATTTTGATGACCCATGCATTGTGCATGGGTCCTATTTTAAAACCAAAGATGTTGTAACAGGAACAGAAGTGACTGGGGAAAGTGAAGGCTTCTTCAGCTCTGGGGTAGCTTTGAAGATTTCAGCATACAAAACAAAAAAGATATGGAGATTAGCTGATGCAGAGAACAATAAAGTGAGAATTCTGATGTCAGTGAAGAAGACAGAAGAGCTTTACATTCGCTCAGCAAACCCTGGATAGGGTGATCTCAGCTAGTTGGAAATGTGTGCAACGATAAAGTTATCAACTGAAGGTGTCCCAAAAATAAGAAGTCAGGTTAATACAATGAATAGTACATTTGTTTCTGCTGAAAAGATTAGCAACAAGCTACACAATAAACATGGCATAAAATAATATCCAAAACAGAAGCACCAGTGTTGCCATTTCATACAGAAAGGCATCAGTCCTTCCCTTCCTCTCTTATTTACCACTACAAAGAAATTATATAGCTCTATTGTATGACAGAAGATTGGGCTTTCCTGCAGAAATCTATCTAGTCACAGTTTCTGTGGTTGTATAAATCTTACTGCAATGAGATTTAAAACTCAAAAATTGTACTACTGCTACAGGTGCAAAACTCAGATCTCTGCTAGACAGCAGTACACTCACCTTTCAGTGAGCAAACAATATTTAGCACAGCATTTCAGAATTTAGTTAAAAATTACTCATCCAATATCACTTTCTTCAAATGCCATAAACCAGACTTGCACAACATCATAAATGTCAGTGTTACAACACAACCTCATCGGGCACAACAACATTAAGCATACACAATGTAACATGTCTTAGATGTTGGATGAGATACTTTAATACCTCTACGAATTTTTTCCTGTCAACAATTCCACCAGAATTGTTGCTTACAGTGACCAGAACTGCAAGCAAGGTTTCAGCAGAAGCCACACACATTTCCAATAACTAGTCCTATCCAAGATTAAAATGAAGAAGGTTCCTGTGTGCCCTCCATATGCCTTTGAAAATACTCCAGTACGAGTATTCAACTAGGTGACTATTAGGCCATTTAGTTACATGCTAGTTATAGAAAATTGCAACTACAGCACTTATTTCATTGATCCTTATGGATACCAACTCCCATGTTGACAAACTTGCTGTTCAGTTTCTACATAGGTATTTACTTATTTCTTTTGTCAGTGCTTCAAATATGCGGTTGACACTAAATACACAACATTTCTGAAGTCATAACCATTTACACTACCATAAAATATGATACAGAATGTGAAGAAAAATATATTTTAGAGTGAGTTAAATACTCTTATACATAACTTTGGAAAACATTTAAAAAGAAAAGCTACTTTTAGCATGGACCATAACACTGGCATTCAGAAAGGCACAACCAAAATGACTGCATCAAGATTCAAGTCTGCTTTCAATAAAGCATCATAGCACTACGCCAAGGTACAAGTAACAAACTGTATGATCCTACGTCCCTTATACATGCAGATTCACGCACAAGAAATGGATCTGGTTTCACAGGAGTGGCACACTAGCTGCACAGTGGTTCCACAATGGCCGAGCTCCTACAAGAAGAAAGTGCCCCAGCCTAACCATGCTTAGAGACTGGTGGCAAGTCATATATGTGGGTTTTGGGCATTTCATGGTAAAGGCTTTTGGCTTCCTTATCACTGGTGAATGATTGTGACCACCTGACCTAATGTGTGAAAAAGTGAGCCTCCTTTGTCTTGGCCATAGTTATGAATGCAGGTGTGCCGGATGGCAGAGCTCCGCACTGAACTCTTGGTTATCAGCGTGTTTAGTCAGGGCACTGACAGCATGATTACAAGAATTTTAAGTGCTAAAACATCTGCTTTATGCCCTCAAAGTGCGTAAGCTAGACGCTAAACAGCTAAGGCCTGTGAAAACAGCCTTAATGTCTCTGGGCACACACATTTTGGTACCTAGGGAACTTCGGTGCTTGAAACTGAGTCCTCTACACACTTTCAGACCCTTCCACATTCATCCTGTTTCAGTGAAACATGCATGAAGGAAGGTGACTAAATTCTACTCAAGTCTGATTCAAACATCCAAGCCCTCTTTTAAATCTGTTTCTAAGCAATTTGGGATACAATTTCTTTTTTACATCCCTTTAAAAGGCAGCCAGCATACTGAGACTTCAGTAGGAACCAGACAGAAGAAGCAATCCACCTCAAATCAGAATCTCTTAACCTAACTTGCACCCAGATCTGCAATATACATACAAAGTATCTATAAAGTTTCTTCATATTTGAGCAACAGCCATTTCACTTTTTGATGATTCAAAAAACCCTAAAAAGAGCACTAAATTTTGACTTACCTTTGTGGAATTAAAAACTAGATATCAAAAAGCTAAGGAAGATGTGAAACTTCAAATGAAAAATAAATTTTCCTACCATCAAAAGAAACATTTGAAAAAAGATCTCACAGTTCATAATCTAAGTGTCTGAACTGCAAAATGCCATAATAATAGCATCACCACCACTACAGAGTTGTACTGCTGACTGTACAAGCAGAACCGGAAAAACCACGATACTATATTATCAAATACTAACATGCCCCTATCAGCTCAGTATTTATTAAATGACGTTTCAGTGTTCTTCCTTCATTTTAATCTGCTTCAATAAACGATGTATTTAAACATTTACTGAAATAAGGATGTTCAAGTAATATGCCTGGTTATAAATGTGTATGACAATCACTGACCACTGCAATGAAGTAGGGAAGGCTAACAAGGGAAAAGGGATACTTCTCAGAACTCTAACATGCAGGGTTTTTATGAAATGCTTAAATTCACCTGTGGTGCTTAGGTTCTTGACAGCACAGACTTGCACAACATCATAAAGACACAATATTCTTACAATATACCCTCATCGGGCACAACACCATGAAGCATACACAATGTGACATGTCTTAGATGTTGAATGAGATCCAAAGAGATACAAGGATGTAATGGTTAAAAAGCAGGGTACAAACAGATCTCAGATTTCACAATAATAAGTGCCAAACTGCTTACTTTAGATCACCCTCTTTTGACCAGAAAGTTCCTCAGGTGCCTACAATTCAAAAAGCCTTGAGCTTTCCACGTAACTTACAATCTCTGTCTACTGGGGTCCAGAAATTTGATTATGATTAGCCCATACCAAAAAAAAAGCTGACTGCATAAGGTGCAGCCATAGCCACGTGCATTTTAAAAAACAGAATACACATTTTTAATGTAACTACCAATGAATCACAGCCTTGGGGTGGAAGGCACATCGATCCAGTTTTGATACTGTTTTTGGGCTCAGGCTCTGCTCCTAATTGTGACTTTACATCAATGTCAGCTATTGCTTACAACTGTGAAATCCCAGAACAAGGAATGGAGCCTGTAACACTCTTCTATTTCATTACATCCTAACCACTACATAACCAATATTTAATAATTTTGACTGTAGTCCACAATTTAAATGACAGACAAGCAACAAAACAGAACAGAAAAAAAAAAAAAAGAAACCCAAGATATTTAAATACACATCTTCAGCAGTGGGACTCTTCTCAGTGGTGCCAAGCAATAGGACAAGAGGCAATGGGCAGAAACTGATGCCCAGAAAGTTCCACCTAAACATGAGGAAGAACTTCTTAACTCTGCAAGTGATGGCATTCTGGAATGGATCACCCAGAGAGGCTGTGGAGTTGTCCTCACTAGAGATATACAAGAACTGTCTGGTTGCAATTCCATGCAATGTGCTCTGCGATGACCCTGCTTGAGCAGGGACGTCGGACCAGATGACCCACTGTGGTCTCTTCCAACCTTACCTATTCTGTGATTTCAATTACAACAGTTTCTCTGGAAAACCTTAGCTATCCGTTGCTAAAAGATACTCAACCTTTTTCCAGCCAAAAATTCTACTCATACTGTTCGGGGAGGTTTTTTCCCACACGCACATCAAGAATACATTGCCCCCCAAACATCTTAAAAAATATTTTGCATTATGTTCCCTTAATTGAAAAAACGCCTTTTAACAAAATAAAAAAGGCTACAGATCCTTTCAATTTACCACACATCAATCGCTGCCTGAGTAGAAGCAGATCACAAACTCTTTCCTATTGAAGATAGAGTAGGTTTAAACAGAGCCATTCCAGTTCTTTCACTGATGGCATAAATCTTCAAATCTCAGTGGAAGAGCCTAGTATATTCCTATTGTTAGTGCATCATTGACAGAACTGACTCAACAGTTAAGAAGCTTCTAATGTGACAATTTATATAAGCAGAGTAATTAAAGTATATTACAAATCCAGATAATCTCTCCCAATCAACCCAATGAAGGGCAGCCCACGGGCATTCAAATTACACATTGCAATTCAGCTCAGGGTCACCTTCCCAAGTTAAATAATATCAACAGAAAATGCCCTAAACTAAACGATCCTTATTCATAACTAAACCTATTCAGGAAATTACATAAAGCTCTTTGAAGATATAAACATTTTAAGAACAGTTAACCACTTTAAACAACCAACTATTTTTTTCCTTCTAGTGATTTGAAGACTAAGGCCAAATTTCATTTCTCAGACATTACTTGAAATATTCATTAAAACATAGCGAAGACAGGGGAAAACATGTCAGATCCTTTTAAATCTTATAACGCAAGTACCACAGTAGTATTTTCTCACATTACCTGTGTTAGAACACATGATGCAAGAAGGCAGTAATTAATTAATTATACTATCAATAGATAGGGAATCTAGTGCTTATGATTTTTTTAATGTTCTTGTAAGTAATTCTTTTTTACTATTTCTGTTTGAAGGTTTTTGTTTGTTTCATGTATCTTCTACAAGTCAGTCTATCGATGGCACAATTAAAAGCATTTGACTACATTACATTTTTGACATAAAATTAAATCAAAACCAGCACTCTATATATTGTTTTTCCAAGTTTAAGGCTATATTAAAAACAAAGCAAACAAATAAAACCCCTCCCAAAACATTATCATTGCAACTGATCCCATAATAAGCAAAAATGCCAAATGTACAGCATGCAAAATTTAAGTCAAAGTTTCTAAATTTGTTTTTTTTGTTTTGGTTGGGTTTTTTTGTTTTTTCTTTGTTTTTGTTTGGTTTGTTTTTCCACACAACAAATGGTGTATTACTTAGCTTGGCTGATTCTTCTTCAGAGAAATACAATTCAAGAAATGGGGCTCTTTGTCTGAAACTAATACAGAGGAATTCAGTAGATTTATGTTCTTCACTAAGTTCTTTAGATTTAAATGTAACAGAGAGAACAGCATGTACCACAGAAGAAAGTGAACTGAAAGTCTGAGGCTTTTAGGACAGTCATCTTTTCCACAGCAACATGGAAACAATAATGTATTATGATATATAATCAGCAAAGTTATCTCTCATTGCTTAAATGATTTTCTCAATCTAGGAATCACTAAAACTGGCAAAAGCAACCATGACCTAATCCACTTCAAACTTTCAAACAGCATTCAGAGTAAAGGGTATTAGTTTGTCAAGCTGCAGCATTTCTGAACACAGCCATCCCTTGAAATTTTAAATACATTGATACCTTGGGAATGCACTTTCTGGACTTTTAGAAGTACGTACGTGCAACAAAGAAGACTCAAAATCTAATGTAATTCATATTTACCCCTTTACTTTTCTTTTGCTGGATGGCAGAAGTTGCACAGAGGCCAAAGTGGTACTAGCCTGAACATTCCCGCCCTTCACTGGAGAGCAATAGAATTCTCAGAATATCACCTACAGACTTGGCAGAGACAAGAGAAAAAAAAAAAAAATCATGGTATTTTAAAACTCATGAAATTGCAGGAAGAAACGTGGACATCCTTCAAAAAGGAAAGCAGACACACAGCAACCGGTACAATTTAACTAAGAAAGAAAAAAATAAAACCCACAAATGAAGTGGCTTTCAAGCACAGCCAGTTCTCCCTCCTCTGTTATACCACTTCTTTCATCACATTCTTCCTGCAGTGACCTTTACCCCATGCACTGTACAGCAGAAGAGAGACCTGGAACATACTATGATCAGCCCGTCCTGCCCTTCTGACTCTCAGCTGAATGTGGATTCCATGAGACTTGTAATGATCCAGGCCAAAGAGATGCCATAATTATGAGATGAAAGTGAATACTGTCATATAAACACTTGAAAGAATTTTTCACTGGTTGTTTGATAAAGGTCTTAAATAGATGGAAAAACAGCTCAGCAGTCTACCTTGAACAATTTTTACTAAGCTACAAGTATTTGGAAAAGAACTAGCATATAACAGAATCATGGACAAAGAAAAGGAAATCAAGCTTGGAATTCTTTTCTACTGGCTGGATTCCCTTTACTTCAAAAAAATGCAAAACAAGTGTCATTAAAATTGTGATTCCACAATGTGAAATACTAAAGATGGGGCAATAAGTTCCAATTATTTTTCTCTGCATTTAACTTCATATTTTAGAGGAAACTTGTTCATTAATAGGTCTACATTAATCACAAAGAGAAAATGTCAACACATCTTATATTGCTCCTTCAATCAACTGATTCATAGATAATACTGTATTTTCATTTGTGGATGAGGAACACTAGGAAATGTTTTTCTTAATTACTCCAAAATATTATTTTGTATTTCTTTTAGAACACAAATATTTTCCAAAAACATTCATTATTTTGTAAATAATCAAACAGCATAGTTAAGCCCTTAGTTAACCACTAATTCATTCATCAATAAATTGTTTTACCATGTTTGAATGGTCAGGCTTCATGAGCATTCTCTGTATACACCCGGGTGAAATAGTGTGCAAAGCAACAGTTGCAAGGACCACGCTAATAAGCAAATAAATAGAAAAATTATCTGCACTTCAAAGGGCTCATCTCCTGATATCAAAGATTATAATCTTCACAGGAATGGAAAGTGTTAATGCTGTGAATAAAAGGTTTTCAACTGCAGTTGAATCATGTGAAGATTATCAATACAGCAGCAATGTACAAAGGGGCTTCAGCAAGGTTACAGAGTTTAATATAATCCTCTCTATAGCTAAGCACAGTAATAGAGAACCCTGTGTTCACTGTGACAGCATGTTGTGTGCGCTCAGTAATACTTCTAAAATACACAAGGAGAACAAGAAATCCCCAACATCTTTACTATTCTCAAAGACAAAGTAAAGATATTAACAAGAACAGACACACAACCCTAAAACACAAAGGTACGGAAAAGCCAAACATTCAAAGGTGCAGAATATTACTTAGTGCTTCCTCCTTAACCCTTCTCAGTGGGTTTAACTGCATCACTGAAAAGACAAGTTGTTATGACTGTAATTTAAATGCAAGCAACAAAGCTCTAGCTTGCTTCATCTAGGTCTGCTGGGGGGGGGAATATTACATCTGCCTCAGCCACCCTAGCAAATTTGTGTTAGAGAGCTGTTTTCTTTTCCTAATCACATTTAGCAAAGATAAGGTTGCAAGAGCAGCAAAGACAACACAACCTGCGTTAATTCAGTGCAACTAGTTTACATTTCAGTTTGTGGAATCCTGTTGGGAAAAAGAGACAGCTGATTCGAGCCCAACTGCAATTTTCCTTCATTACCTTCACTGGTATTCAGCCTTTACTACACAGGCATATGCTAAGACAGGAGTTTCCTTTGTGCCTGTAATGCAAAATACAAACTGGAAGACATAATACACAAAGTGACCCTTTGCTGTCCCAAAATCTGCAGTCCCAGGAGAGTGAGTCCTGGTACTCATTTCAGCAGCAAGGCTCAGCCATTCATGCAGACCTCAGCCAAGCAGTCTCTGCTAAATTCTGCACTGTTCAAGGCACTGGAAGTCATCTTGTTGATTTGAACTGGTTCCTGCTCAGTTCTTTCAAAGAAACAATACAGAAAAAGCAAATAGTTAAAAAGACATTTGCTTTCCCTAAGCAGACTTTCAGTATAGGTCAGATTCGGAATTTTTTAATCCTGTGAAAGAAAAAATAGAGAAAAGTAAAGAAAAAAGATTGAACAGGCTGCATTGAAATTGATACTACCCTAAGGTGTTGTAGTCCCCTTTTTTAGTTCACATACATGCAAAAATTCCCACCTAAACCAAATTTAATATTTATAAATCATTGCTATTTCACCGAACTTAAAATAGCTGCATTTCAATTCTGAAAAGCCTTATTTTGAATAGAAATCTTTGTAGCTGACATTACAATTAGTTTTGATCAAATTAAGAAAAAATCCCCCAATAAATTCCCTCTACCACATGTAAAACTTCAAAACAGTAAATGCACCTCAGCCTCTGATGCACTGCAGGCATGTCACCTCACATAGTTAGAGTTTAAAAGGAAGCTGGAAGAAACCTTTGGGAACCACCTGGTCCAATGCCCTTGCTCAAGCAGGGCCACCTAAAGCTGACTGCCCATGACCATTCCCAGGTCCAGATGGCTTTTGAATAACTCCAAGTATGGAGACTTCACAACATCCCTCCATAACCTGTACCAATGCTGAGCCACTCCGAAACGAAACCAAACCAAGTGTGTTTGCTGCTGTTCAGAGGGACATTGCCTCTCGTCCTGTCATCGGGCATCATCAATAACAGCCTGGCTTTGTCCACTTTGCACCCTCTACCCTTTCAATAGTTTTATACACTGGTATGATCCCCCTCAGTGTTCTTTTTCCATTCCAGGCTGAACAGTCCCAGCTCTTTCAGCCTTTCCTCATAGAAGAGATCCTCCAGTCCCAGAATCATCTTTGTAGCACTTCATTGGCCTCGCTCCAACATGTGCATATCTCTTTTGGACTGGGTAGCCTAGAATTGGACACAGCACTCCAGCTGCAGGGCTGTAGCCTCACCCATGATAAGCAGAAGGGAGGGATCCCCTCCCTCTACCAGCTGGTAGTGCTCAGTCTACTAAAGCACAGGCTGCCATCGGGATTCTTAGTGGCAAGGGTACATTTCTGGCTGAAATCTCTCATTAAGCATTAAAAAACCTTCCACATCATTATAAAATGGATCATACATGAATATAATTTATATTATATATATATATAATTTATAATGAGACTCAGAATGCCAGTTTATTTAAGAAACTGAAAGAAGAAATGCTGAAGTAAAAAACAAGTCATGTTACTAATACACAGGCAAACTGCAGAATGCAAAACTCTTCTGTTCGAATAGAACTTCTAAAATTTACCATCCTCCAGACGGTGTGTGTTAAACGGGATTTTCAGCTGTTTTTTGTTTGCTGGTTGTTTGCATTTGTTTGCTTTTTTGCAGTGGGTGTTTGTTTTGGTTTGTGCATTTTTAATAAAAAGCTAGAGACATAGAAAAAATCTAAAGCAGAATGGACCTCTAGAGGACACCTGGCCCAACTCCTGGCTCAAAGCAATGCCAAACTTCAGGGAAATTTTACAACCTATCATAGAAATTTGCTCCAATATTTATCTCGTGAAAATTTTATCCTTATATCCAATAAAAACTTCCTTCCCCACAATCTCAGTCCATTGATTCTTTCTACTATGCACCTTTCTATAGAGTCTGATTTTACTTTATCTATAACCCCCTACCATTAGATTGCTTTACAAATCAATAAAATGCCTTCCACCCACCACCTCCCATACACGCCCTCTTTTTCTAAGGACAAAAAACTCAGTTTTCTCTGTGTTCCCTCACAGGGCATTTGATCCTGACTCCTAATCATCTTGGTGGTCCTCTGCTGAACTTAAATCAGTATTTCAGTGTTCTTCTTTTACTGGAACCCAATATGCTGCTTACTTACACAACATAATTTACTTGAAACATATTCTTGTAGAGCACCAGGAGGGCAATGAAATACAGCTATCTATAGCTACGCAAGAGCCCAGACTGATACAAGAAATTTTCTGAATTTTTACAAGCTAAACGTTTTTTACCAATTCCTTACCGTCTTTTGTTTGCAAAAAAAAAAATAATTCATGACAAACAATAACCATGTAGTGTGAGTGGAATGCCAAGCAATGGTTCTGAAAGGCCAGCACTAAAATCCATTTTTAGATATAGTAATTTTCAGAATCCAGCCTTTAGCTCTTCTGTGGGTCCCTGAGATCAGGATAATAGCAGCTGACAGAGAATTATAATGATGGGACAGGTTCATCTCTTCTGTAAGCTATTGTTTACAGTCTTTAATAAGTGATTTTTCACACAGTACAGATAGGTAAAATAAAAACTAAAGCTTAACAGGTTGACCTTAAGCAGATGACTTCTTACAATTCAGATCCCAGTAGTTACATGGACTCCCAGTGCTGACAGACTCCCCACACCTGGGAACAGACACCCATGCACCATACTACAGTAGATCTCTCTTTAAGCTCACAGTGTTTCATTAAAATATATCCAGAGAATTTTGGAAGAGCTTATAATTTGAGAAATGTGATGGTAAATTTGTGGCCTTGTAAAGATCATTAAAATTTTTCTTAGCCATGATAAAAAAAAAGAAAAAATTAACACACTTTGGCAAATTGCATGGAACAAGTTTACTGAGATCACCTTCACCAGGTCTCAAATGTCTTCCATTAGCTACTACAGCTTTAGAAAAACAGTTTTTCTCATTCAGCATGTCCTCATCCAGGTTCAAGTATCAAGAAGACAGAGATAACTGTTAAAATAGCCATTCTCACTGCACAAATTCAAATGCTGAGTTGCTGTCACCTAAGTTAAAATTTTCTGATGGGATCAGGTGTGAAATTGACTCTGAGGAAAACTACACAAAGTCCCGATGAGAAGAAAAGGAACAGTATCAAAATATTACACTCCAAATACTGAAAACAAACTAAAAGTACTGCTACCCACAGTTATCTCTTCAGATGTTCTGAATGTTATTTCCAGTAACACACCTGTCTTACTATTACACCTATAACACTGTTATTATCATGTCGTTCCAATCAAGCAGGAAGCCTGAGAAAACACTTCAATCGCTCTTAATTTAAAACAAGACTGTAACAGAGAGAGGAACTGTAGTTCAAATAAAGTTTTTCTTTTTTAAAATGAAACTCTTGTTCCAGCTTCTCTAGTTGTCTTTGCAGAAAATCAAAATCTATATGTATATGGATACTCTTTAGCGACCTGCTGGGAGTCATGTACTGTAAGTGGTTTAGGAAAATCTTTCTCTCCAAGAGAGAAAACAGATTTTGGAAGGCAGGCAAACTTGCACTCAATATAATAAGCTGTTTCCAAATTCCAAAACAAAGCATTTTATTTTCTTCCTGAAAAATCAATTTTGTTCTTTATGGAGTATTTGCTGTGTGAAAGGATGCTTTTCATGTAATATATCTTTTTAGTGCAGGAGATTACTTTGGGCACAAAACATCCCCTACTAACATTTTTCCCAACATTAGGTAATACAGACACAGTAGAGCTAATTTTCTGTCATCCAGGAAGAATGGCAGGCATGCTAAACTTTTATCATCATCCCCCCCCAAAACACAGTAAAAATCACTGTTAGAACTGATAGTTTATTAGATCAAAGGTACCATCAACAATGTCAATTCTACCGTGTAGAGTTAACAGGAAAATGTTTTACAAGTTCTGCTACTGGGCATCCATTTAACTTCCAGCACCAGCTACGCTGTAAAACCATGCACATAATTTATTTGGTGAACTGTGTGTGGGGGAAGCATTATCCAGGCAAAACTCCTCACAGCCTGACAAAATGCTTGGATTTGCACTATTCAGATGATTGCTTAAAGTCTCTTTGTTCAATCACCAACAACTGGTTTTATCTCCAAACATGCTAGTATAATACTACATGAGAGCAACATATTGCTTTAAGACCAGATTTGATAAAATATAAATAAATGAATAATTACTACATTTTAAACTTATACACATCTTGTCCATTAGGCTTAAGTATTACTAAAGTTTACATTTATCTTACACGTCATTTTTAGCAATTTCCCCACAAAACACTCATAATACCTCCATGGTATCCATGGTAACCTCTTTGCTTACATACAGCTTAAAATAGACATTTATTCCAATTAGGTGAATAAACAGAAAACAGGCCTTCATAATTCCTCAAGTTACTGTCATCTTTTCTTTTAGATAGGAATCAACAGTCTTCAAAACAGTTTCCAGTTTAAGTCTGCCATGCGCAGTTGATGACAGATAGATGTGCCAAAAAATTTTCTTCCCACATCACGGTGAAACTGATTTTATTACTCCCAATAACATGCACAGTTTACAAATACAGGTATCTCATAATAATCCCAACAACCTAGATTTCATAACTTACTGTGTTTCTTTTCAGTGCAAATGTATTGCTACTACTCTGCAAGACTTCCTGGAGTTTAATCCATTATTTCTCTGTGCTACAAAAAACATTTGATTTATAATCATCTGACACATGTAATGTCTTCCAAAAAAGACTCACCTCAGACAGGACACATGCTCAATAAAATATTATTGTATCCACTATTCCATTGTATTTCATATCAAAAGAGAAAGGGATGTTGTTTAAAAACTTGCAGCACATAATGTTTTAGAACATTCTGCTTCTATAAGACTCTTTGTTAATTTCCTTAATTTCCTAAGATGCACTTGCCTAGTTTGTAATATCTGGGTTTTTTTCATTGAGAAAGTAGCTGATAAAGGCATTTTCTGATGTTTTTACATAAAACCACTATAGTGAAAAGCAAGCATGGGCCTTGAAGGCACACCTACCAGCTCCTACTACTCTGCCTACGTTCAGCATATCATGAGCTTGTCATGCAGCATCACCTACTACAGGTGACATTAATGATGTCACAAATAACTGCTTAAAGTTTTCTATGCAGCTGCTGAAAGAATCCACAGACTTTTCAATAAACACAGAGTTAAATGTTGAAGCTGTTTTTCCTATTTTGCTCTTCAAAACCCTAAACTAGAAAATCCCTTGAGTGAAAAGTCAGAGAAAGGCTACCATACCTTCTAGGGTTAAAAGATGCTTTTGTAAAATTTTTAGGTCAGATTAACCTTTTGCTCACAAAAGGGCTAGTTATTGGTTTTATTTTTTACTGTCTTTAACACAGGTAAAAAAATCAATATGAAGCGAGACAAAGGGCTCTGGAGGCCCTGGCTGCACCAGCTTTTGGTTTGGCTCATACACAATCCTACAACATGCTGAGGCTGGGAAGGATTAGCCTGCTTGTGTTGAGTAAACCGATGATACTCAATAAACAGTTTCTGTTGTAAACCCCTTAGGACGTGCAAAGCCACACTAGTTGGCATTAGACCAGATAAGCTGCCGAACCAGCTGTAATCTCATTTAGACCTGAGCTGATCCTCCTGTCCTTTCATTCCACAGGATCAAAGCAAACCACTGAGGAGGCAGCTGTATTATAGCAGCAGTGCTTGCTGGATGCGGCAAACATTTCATAAATTCCTCTCCTTGAAGCAAGCCTGCACATAATCTACCCAGAGCCAGTTCAATCAATGGATTTCTGAATTCATTAGTCTTATTATTACAGGATAACTGTTTTCTCCACATAGTGTGGTAGTTGTTGCAAGCCAACTTTGCAAAGCAGCTCTTACTGCTGACCATTTCTTTCTGGTAATGTGCCTTTGCATTTTTGCAGTGCCACATGAAAATGATTTAAATCACTTCAATGCAGTATTTTTTTAAAGACTAGAAATAAAACCAATTCACGAATATTCAAGTAGGAAACCCTGAAATATAGTACGTTCCTCCAAGTCTAATTACTGGCTACCTGTTTGCATACTTCCATGCATCAGTAATAATGACCAGTGTTTTCTGAGCTCAGTGACAGCAAATGATAACAGCAAAAGCAGAGATTATATCATTGTAGCAGCATAAATTCAGACAAAAATTACAGATGTGAACGTAGTAATTCTAAGAAAAAGATTTCTATTTGCCATTTACTCCTTGGTTCTCTGGAATTAAAAGGAAGAAATATTTTCATTGTTAAAGAAATGAATAGCACAACTTAGGAAAACCAGAAAATCACAAAAGCAACAAGTCTTTTTAAACCAAGCAAAAATGAAAAGCAAGACACTGGATCAAATAAGACTTGAGGATGCAACATTCGATTTCTGTACCACATATGGAGTTTCCACTGTGCAATTATAGATAAAAAATGTTATAGAATAACCTTACAGCTTTAGATGAACAGAAAGTGTAATTCTGAAAATGCATCAACTGATCCATTTCCCACCAGTGAAGTCTGCAATATAACACATATTCACAGATAAACAAAATAAAAGGAGATTTGTAACTTACATTAGAAGAGGGGAAATATTATTAAAAAATATTTTTCAGTCCTTCTATTTGCTAATTGTATTAATCACTAATGTGAAGATCTAAGTCTTCTGATACAGCTGGATGAGAAGGAAAAAAAAGAGGATGTAATAAGAATTATGCACTACAGCAGTTATTATTTTGGGTCACGTACAAGTAATATTAGTGATTCTTGGATTGCTCCTTGAAGAATGAACAGTAGCCAGAGAACTAAGTTTGGTGTGAAAAATAGGGAAGGCTAGGTAACCCTTACAGTTAAGGTTAAAATAGCAGTGTTTGTGACTTACTGTTATTTGCAGCCAGTATAAATACACAATACAGTCATACACACAAACTGAAAAGTCAGGAAGATGCCTCAGAGAACTGCTCTGAGTTTACAGAGCACGAGAGAAAGATCTGTATCATCTTTGCAGGCACACCCCCTAACCTACACTGCACAGATCTATTGAACTTCTGTATCTGGCTGCTCATGCTTTTAATAAGAGTGTAAAAACCCTGTCCACATAATAAAAAGCTTCAATGAAATATAATAAAATCAGATGTTTAAGACATACAAATAATTTTTAACAGATTACAGGGATGAGATGTTTTGTATGAAACTTTTTTCAAGCACTAGAGGACAGGTGTGCTAGAGCATGTCACAGGCAGCTGGCAAAGATGAACAAAAGGTATTTGCACCTATCATCTACAGATGTGTAAAAAACTCACCACACATCTCTTCCTCAATCACTTAGAAACCATCTGACGTGTTAGTTAATGATTCCCCTCTCTCCACTTCATTCTTCAGACATAAAGGGGTCCCATTTAACATAATCACTTAATAACAGCAAAGTGATGGGTATCAGAACCCTAATTCTTCTAATATTTGCAAAATCCAGCTCTTTGTAATAATAATAACACCATGATAGCAAACTGTAAAACTGTGTAATTATACTTTAATTGTATTGTGAGGCATGCATTAATCACAAAGTTTAAGTACCAAGGATGGAATTATAATAATTCTGTAAAACAAATTTAAGCTAGCTAAGTAGGTCAGAACCACTAGCATGCAACAGGAGACCTCTGGGAATTTATCAGTTAATGGCTATTTATGTGCAAATGAGTGCCCTCCAACCCTCCCAAATCCTGTGTAGCTGAAGGGTATTTCTGTTAACCAGGAGCATACTTAACTGCTGAGGCATAAATTAAACCATTTATTGGAATGATTTTAATTCTTTTCTCCCCCCACCCACTCTTACTACTCCCTCCACCCTCACTAGCAGCACAATTTACAGTATTAATTTACATGGAGATAGGATTGCTGAAGAGTTTTCAGAAATTACTCTGTTTCAAGAAAGAGGGGAAAAAAAGGAGAGAGAACAGAAAAAAAAAAAAGGAGCAAGAGAGAAAAAACTTTCAGTTAGAGACAGCAGCAATGCTACACTTAATCTTCAAGTCTTCCAGAGGGCAGGTTGAGCTATTAGAAATTCCAGGAGTTCAGTAACACAGCAGTGCAGTGGAAACCCTTTCATAATGAACTCTAATGAAATGAAATTCTCTTTTACATCCTCATAGAATCGTTTAGGTTGGAAAAGACCTTTAAGATCATCAAGTCCAGTCGTTAACCCAGCACTGCCAAGCCCCTCCGCTAAACCATGTCCCCAAGTGCCACATGTATATTTTTCAAATACCTCCAGGGATAGTGACTCCACCATTTCCCTGGGCAGCCTGTTCCAATGCTTGACAAACCTTTCCATGAAGAAATTTTTCCTAATATCCAATCAAAACTTTCCCTGGTACAACTTGATACCATTTCCTCTTTTCTCACATTCTAAACTTGAAGACAATGAAGCTCAAGGGGGACTATATCCACTGTATTTTCTGTCATAACGTTCAGACTGTACAACTTTCAAAGGTTTTTCTTCAAGAAAGAAAACAACAAAAATTTCTTGGCTGCAGGGAAAAAAAAACAACTTCAATTTTTGAGTTTGACTTGGGAAAAGCTAGTCATTTTTCACGTCTTAGGAAAATAGATACCTTTACAAAATACGCAGAATCAAGATGTATTGAATTTTCATTGTGATGTAAAATGGGGATGATTTACAGACAATATAAATGATTTCTCAACACTTATAATCATAGCAGTAATTCAGTACATCAAGATAATGTAAGCATAACCTCAAGATTCACTTTTAGGCTTATAATTTAATATGCTTGGGGTTTCTTTTTCTTCTAAGTGCACGCACACGTATTCTTGCAAAGCCTAGGGTCCCCGAACAATAAAACAGTAAAAATTTGATTATCCTAACATCAATTAACCACAGCTCCCTGTTACCCTAAACAGGGTCACATCTCCCTAATGCCTAATAATTACATTGTAAAATCCCTTGATTGCCTGAATATATTCCGTCTCCCTATGACGTTTGGATAATCATGGTTGTTTTAATTATTATTTAAGAGATGATCACAGTGCATTACTTTCTGATGTCATCTTTGCACCTAAAACAAAATTCCACAGTAATGTAACACACTGAATAAATATATACACAACTTTTCCTCACCAAATCAAGCTGTTTTAGAATACCCTTGAATATACAGGTGTGGTGTGAATTGAAGGAATTCCCTGGGAGCAAATCTTCAAAATATTTTAGCAAGATACCTGGAACACTTATGGAAGTATTTTCAAATGCACATCGCCAATAGCTAATCAATATATTCCTGCCCAGGGAAACAAAAGAACACCAATGAAAATGTTCATTTTTACTCTTGTGGTTGACTTTTTGCAAGGAAAACAAGACTGTAAAAAAGCAGTAGAAGGAAACCTCATTGTCCTGGCAGGCACACCTGCACTTGCCTGTTCGTCCCTTCTCCTGCCCCTCAATAAAAGATGACACATGCCCGGCTGCAGCGAGCGCTCCTGCTGCGTGCATAATGGCTGCCGTGGCTGCCTGTGCAGTCCCTGCATTACCATGGAGAGAGCCAGGAGCCTTCTGTCTCTTAGCGTTGGGTTTGCAAGCATGCACACTAAACCACACGCCTCATACAACTCTTCAATAATAGCCAGAAATTAGTAAATTAACAGAACTGTTTGACAAAAAAAAAAAAAAAATGAACAAAAAACCAAAAGTTCACTCCTGTATTTTCAGAAACCATCAGCACAGCTGTATTATCCAAGCCTGTGACAAGCCCATGGTTACCTCTCAGCTCCCTACAGTGGGGCTGCAGTCTTGATTATGTCTGTACCTTACAGCCATTGGCAGGGACTCAGTATGGCCCTAAGGCTCTAATTAACCCCGATTAGAGATAAACAGGGCCTTCTCATGAAAAAAAGACAAGAGAACAGATAGTACTTTCAGCTTATCAGACAACTAAGTAAACTGCGAATTGCTTTTACCTTTCTCTACTTGCTCCTCCCAGTAAAAATGTCAGGAAGGGGCCCCCACCTGACCCCGAGATTATCACGATGCACACATTGCTCACTCTTCCTGATTTGTTTTTAGGGAACCTACTATTTCAGGCTCATTTGCCATTAGACACATTTTCACCATCCCTGTTTCAATATGGCTGTAAAGAAAGCTGGAGCATTTAGCCATTGGCAATTAGTGACACTTGGACTTGCTCCAAGCCAAATAAAACATGACAATGTACAGCTACTGTGCCCTGTATCAATTAGCTTTCCTTAGAAAATGTCTAAAAAAGCATTTTCAAAGTAATGGTCTAGACAGGTTTCAAGACTCAAACACATAGCCACTGAAAACTCAGCACTCTGGTCAGCAGGGCCACTGTGCATACAGTAGAAGCCATCTTTCACACTCCCACTCCAGAAATTCCATGAGAGAGTAGGATACAGAAGAACTACACAGGTTCAAGTTTCCCCCCTCCAACAGAATGGGGAAATTAAAAAGATGGCAGATACTACAAGTCAAAATGAACGACAGGTCTCCAAAGTTAAATTTTACAGCAGGTTATAGTTTCTGGTACTGTTGCTTTAACTTCTGGTTTCACTGAGTTTTTGTTCTGTAAGGAGAAGCACAGAACACTGTTTCGGATGCATCCATACCACACCAGCTGCATTGAGAACTCCTTAATATCCAATCACAGAAACATAAATGAAGGACTGAGTAGCACCCTGACAGTGATTCAGGGAGTTCATCTCACCAGTTCGGCAAGTTCACATACAGTACTTTCTGGCAACTGTTTGTCTAATTCGTTGTCTAAAAAAAGAAAAAAATTCAATTCCACAAGTCTCTCTTGAAGCATGCAAAAGTGTTATATTTGCAGTTTACTCTAAATAACCACACTAAACTTCTGCCCCAAATTAAGCCAATTCTGTCTTCACATCTTTTACATACTGGGTAACTTCTAGCATGTCTTTCCTCAACTTTTCCTAGCTGAAATCAGCTCCACCAAACTTATAAAAACTTCCTACTCTGGTCATTGACTTCTGTGACTCTCTCCAATTTTTAAGTTATTCATAAATCTTTTGTAAGCTGACATGCCCAGTACAGAATAAGCAGCTCCTCTCACCTGCAGGAGCGTTATTAATACATCCCACAATGATATTCAAGTCACATTAGGTCCTGCTTCCTAATATCGTAGAGGCTGTGTACACGAGAAAGCCACCATTAAGTTAGCCAAGAGATTTTGGTCAAATTTCAGATTTTCTTGCAGCCACTATGGTCTTAGAAACTCACATAAATAAGCATCCACATAAACAGAGGTAAAAAATTAAGTACCACAGTTACCTCCCACTCCCTTTAAGATACAAGGAAATCCACTTGAACTACTATTCACAATCAATTCCAGTATCCCCCCCTACACCAGGCAGAAACTGTTCTAGTGCAGGGACAATAACTGGACCTTGCAGCCACCTTTGCTGAGCAGGCAGCAAAGTCTACCAGCGAGGGCAGAACAGAGAGATGGGCTAACAGCCATGGCAGCTATCTTGCTTCAACCAATCCCAGACATGGAGATGCCATTTCTCTCTCCTTATATGCATACTATCTCCCCACACTTGAACAGTATGGCTGCCACACCAAGCATTCCATATGTTGTGTTGTATTTGCATTTCTCCTTCCTGATTTCAGTACTTGGCCTTCACTATTTCCTCTTGTTGATGATAATTTCTTTCAAAATATCAAAGAAATCTCAAATTCTGGTTTTGTTTTCTATCCAAACAAAGAGAAATACTCTCTATTTTTGGCTACATGGAAACTCGAACTCTGCAACCCATTTTCACCTACTACAACTAGTTGTGCTAAACAGTTTCTCATTTTCAGTGATCTAAAGTGTTGCTATTAAACACTGATAATACAAGTAACACTGAAACCTTATGCTACGGATGTTTTTCATGACAATTTTCTCTCTCATTCCCACGGACTCACACCATTTTACAGAAAAACTGATTGTACTTTTAAGGTTTAATTTTCCTTTCTTCCTTTTTTTTTTTTCCCCATTATGATACCCAGAAACAAGTACAGTAGGAGCTGTTTTACGTCTAAGAAGAAATTTTGTCATAAGCAAAAACATTCCAGGGGAAGAAAAATCAAATAGTATATACCCAGAAAACAGAATAACAGGAAAGAGTAAACAGAAAACACAGAATGTATTTAGATTAATCCCTTCTATTCATTTAGTCAGTGGTTTCAAGAAAGCACATCAAATTGTTTTTGCTGATGAGGTAGTCCCACAAGTTCGCAGAAAGAGAAGCTGACACCAGTAGGTTACAGCTGTCAGTAACAGAACCTGAAATAAATTTAGAAAAAATGTAGCAAGTGGCTATTCATCATCTCTGTAACTATTTTCAAAGCATAAGTGATGGTAGGTGGAACCAAATCCCAAGAGCTTGTTCTACTGAACCACTGAGCTGAATCTTTTGGAGCTGCACAAAGTACTGCAATTTGTGTTGTGTCCAGTACCCGGCAGGTGCTTTGCTTGCTTTTCATTTTCCTACATTCATATAAGTATATTCATCTGTTCAGTTAGCATAAGGATTCTCCTTGGAGTTGGTTCAGATTTCTTTCTCCTCTTTAAAGGTCAACTTTCTTTAAAACACAGAGGCACAAATTAATTCTCCTCTCCAGAGACCAACTCATTTCACAGGGGCTAGCAATGGAGACAAGAGTACAAAGGGAAATATTCTGGGTGAAGCACAGACAGATGTGTCTAGTTCAGTGCACGTAATTGACTTGTCCAACCATTCTTGACACAGCCAAGAGAGTAGCTTGCTGTTGTCCCAGAATGTGCACTTGCGATTTTATCTGTCAGGTTTCCAATTCTCTGCTAAGGGACCAGAAACATACAGGCATAGATGGGAAGGCTACAGAGTGCACTCTGGTGCCAGAGAGGCCCAGCACATCATCCAGAGCCAGCTCACCATCCACTTTTTCCATCCTTCTGCACACAGACTGTCAGTAGGAGGCAGCATTGACTCTGACAGCAGCAGCATCACACCACAAAGTAGTTGGGAGCTGGCTTCATTCTTCTGTCATTATATAAGCAAGATGACACTGTTCTCTAATCCAGCCAAAGCTGATAAGTACCATCAACCTGTCACTTCCTACATTTCAAATTCTAACATTGCAGCATCAAAGAGTTTTTACATTTCGATTTCTTTTGCTGGCAGCGGTCGGTAGCCTCTCATTCTCCCACGGTGTTCTAATGCAGCATTTGCACACCGGGGTTACTCCCAGCCTGAATAGCAGGTCATCCCCTACTCACTGAGCTCATCTGCGGCCCATGTGCTAGGCAATTTAGATCCAATCAGCCCTTATTTAGCTCAAGAGTAATGAGCAGCATAGTGACACAGACTTAAGCCTGACCCTCAGGACACTGCTCATCAAGCAGTAAAACTGTGACAAAATCATTCATCTTCCACCCGCTGGCAAGAAATAATACTCGCACTCACTGTATTACTTTTTCAAGACATAGGGAAAAAAAAAAGGTCCTGAATTTTCATGATGTGAGACATTAATTTGCAGAAAGCTGAATTCCCTTAAACCCCCCTGTTGCTATGAGCTCACCAGGGGGAAATAGGCCTTAGGAGACTGAAATGGAATAAAGAAAATTGCTTCAGCTTTCTGTTCATTTTAAATAAGCCTTAAATCTGACAAGAGATATCCTAAAGAGAGAAGAAATATATATCTTGTAAGGTAACGAAGAAACAATCAAAATTAAGAGATTAGAAGGCTACTTGCATATAATGGTTTTATTGGCAAAAATATTTCTTTTGTTTAATATCCACACACAAAAAAAACAACCCAAAACCAAAAAACAACACCTCCATATGAAAAGTCATTCTCTCACCTCATGTGAAGAATAGAAGGAAAACTGAGAGGAAAGTTAATTTGGGGAAAATAGTTTCACAAGTGAGACACTTCCATCAGAAAACAAATCTGTGCTTTATGTCCTTCAAGGAGCATGTATTTCTCTAAACAACTGCAGGGTCCCAAGCAGCGGGTTCTCAGTACACCTGGATATGATTTTACTCTTTTTTTCATGGATTTACTCTTTCACAACAGTAAGTCTTGTACTGCTGTCAGGTAGGCTACAGAAAGCTTATGTGAATTATTTTTTGGTAGATAAAATGGATACAATGGATGAAACACAGAAAAGTGTTTCCATCTGTACCACAGGGGACAGAAACGTGTATCTTCATCATTGATGTCTGAGTACTAGACTTGAGTTTCTTTAGCTTTGGGTGTCTACCAAGACAGACCTTTTTCAGGCATCAGCAATTGAAAGGTTTTTTGATAGTTTTTGTTGTTTCAGTTTGTTCTAAAAGTGATTCTAGAATAGAACCAAGTAGACTAGAATATTTCAGCTGAAAGGGGCCTATAACAATCATCTAGTTCAACTGTCTAAGCAATTCAGAGCTGATCAACAGCTAAAGCAATTTATCAACAGCATTGTCCAACTGTCTCTTAAAAACTGACAGGCTTGGGGCATCAACCACATCCCTAGGAAGTTTGTTCCAGTGTTGACTACCCACACAGTGAAGAAATGCTTCCTAATGTCCAGTCTAAACCTCCCCTGGTGCAGCTTTGAACAATTCCCACGTGTCCTATTACTGGAGCCCAGGGAAAAGAGCTTAGCACCTCCCTCTCCACTTCCCCTCTTCAGGAAGCTGTAGGGAACAATAAGGTCACCCCTCAGCCCCCTCTTCTCCAAACTAGACAAGCCCAAAGCAAACAAGAATCAAAACACACAACAGTTTTAGCTGGTCATCTCTGAAGATCAGAATACAAGGAACAAAGGTGTAAAATGTTATTTTAGACCCCAATAAGAACCTGGGAAAAAAAAATCTCAAATCCCACATAAAGTAGGCAGAAAATACCATTTTAATTAAAAGAGCCACACCTTAAGGCAACAACTGTAGCTAAGAACACACACAGTATTCCCTCAGAAGATGGTAGTAGATTATTTTTAAGGATTTAGACACAAGTCTCTCAAAATGCTGCTATATTCTACAG